>JARQOD010000005.1:184690694-184807365 GCA_033576555.1 Oophaga sylvatica | reverse complement strand
GGCCGAACAAAAAGTGGAATCACACGCGATCAAAAAGACCGATATAAATAAACATGGAACCGCTGAAAACGTCATCTTGCCCCGCAAGAAACGAGCCACCATATAGCATCATCAGCGAAAAAACAAAAAAGTTATAGTTGGCAGAATAAAGCGATGCAAAAATAATAATTTTTTATATAAAATTGTTTTTATTGTATAAAAGCGCCAAAACATAAAAAAATTATATAAATGAATATCGCCGTAATCGTACTAACCTGAAGAATAAAACTGCTTTATCAATTTTACCACACGCGGAACGGTATAAACGCCCCCCCAAAAAAATTAATGAATTGCTGATATTTGTTAATTCTAACCTCCCAAAATAAGACCTCATATGACTCTGTGTCCAAAATATACAAAAATTATAGCTCTCAAAATGTGTTGATGCAAACACTATTTTTTGCAATAAAAAGCGTCTTTTAGCGTGACAGCTGCCAATCATAAAAACCCGCTATAAATAGTAAATCAAACCCCCCTTTATCACCCCATTAGTTAGGGAAAAATAATAAAATTTAAAAAATGTATTTATTTCCATTTTCCCATTAGGGTTAGGGTTAGGGTTGCGGCTAAAGTTAGTTTTAGGGTTGGGGCTAAAGTTAGGATTAGGGTTAGGGTTGGGATTAGGGTTAGGGGTGTGTTAGGGTTAGGTTTGTAGTTAGGGTTATGGTTAGGGTTGGGACTAGGGTTAGGGGTGTGTTGGGGTTAGGGTTGGAGTTAGAATTGGGGGTTTCCACTGTTTAGGCACATCAGGGGCTCTCCAAATGTGACATGGCGTCTGATCTCAATTCCAGCCAATTCTGCGTTGGAAAAGTCAAACGGTGCTCCTTCACTTCTGAGCTCTGCCATGCGCCCAAACAGTAGTTTACCCCCACAAATGGGGTATCAGCGTACTCAGGACAAACTGCACAATAACTCTTGGGTCCAATTTCTTCTGTTACCCTTGGGAAAATAAAAAATTGCGGGCGAAAATATCATTTTTGTAAAAAAAAAAATGATTTTTTTTTTTTGTTTTTACGGCTGTACGTTATAAACTTCTGTGAAGCACTTGGGGATTCATAGCGCTCACCACACATCTAGATAAGTTCCTTGTGGGGTCTATTTTCCAAATGGGGTCACTTGTGGGGGGTTTCCACTGTTTAGGCACATCAGGAGCTCTCCAAACACGACATGGCGTCCAGCCAATTCTGCGTTGAAAAAGTCCGAGCTTTTTTTTTGTTAGGAAGTTATAAGGGTTAAAAGTTGACCAGTGATTTCTCATTTTTACAACAAAATTTACAAAAGAATTTTTTTTAGGGACCACCTCACATTTGAAGTCACTTTGAGGGGTCTATATGGCAGAAAATACCCAAAAGTGACACCTCTACTGCACCCTCAAGGTACTCAAAACCACATTCAAGAAGTTTATTAACCCTTCAAGTGCTTCACAGGAATTTTTGGAATGTGGAAGAAAAAATTAACATTTAACTTTTTAGTCATAAAAATTATCTTTTACAAACAATTTCTTTATTTTCACAAGGGTAAAAGGAAAAAATTGACAGAAAAAGTTGTGCAATTTCTCCTGAGTACGCCGATACCCCATATGTGGAGGAAAACCACTGTTTAGGCACACGGCAGGGCTCGGAAGGGAAGGAGCGCCGTTTGACTTTTTCAAACCAAAATTGGCTGGAATTGAGATTGGATGCCATGTCGCATTTGGAGAGCCCTTGATGTACCTAAACAGTGGAAAACCCCCACAAGTGACACAATTTTGGAAACTAGACCCCCTAAGGAACGTATCTAAATGTGTGGTGAGCACTTTGAACCCCCAAGTGCTTCACACAAGTTTATAACGTGGAGCCGTGAAAAAAAAATCATATTTTTTTCCTCAAACATGGTATTTTAATCCCCAATTTTTTATTTTTCCAAGGATAAGAGGAGAAATTGGACCTCAAAAGTTGTCTAATTTGTCCTGAGTACGCTAATACCCCATATGTGGGGGGGAACCACTGTTTGGGCACACAGCAGAGCTAATTTCTTTATTTTCACAAGGGTAAAAGGAAAAATTGACAGAAAAAGTTGTGCAATTTCTCCTGAGTACGCCGATACCCCATATGTGGAGGAAAAACACTGTTTAGGCACACGGCAGGGCTCGAAGGGAAGGAGCGCCATTTGACATTTTCAAACCAAAATGGGCTGGAATTGAGATTGGACATCATGTCGTGTTTGGAGAGCCCCTGATGTGCCTAAACAGTGGAAACCTCCCAAATCTAACTCCAACCCTAAGCACAACAGACTCCTAACCCTAATCCCAACCCTAACCATTACCCTAACTCTAACACACCCCTAACCCTAATCCCAACCCTAACTATAACCCTAACCACAAGCCTAACACACCATTAACCCTAACCCTAATCCCAACCCTAACCCTAATTCCAACCCTTACACTAATCCCAACCTTAACACTAATCCCAACCCTAACAGTAATCCAAACCCTAACCCCAACTTTAGCCCAACCCTAACACTAACTTTAGCCCATCCCTAACTGTAGCTCCAACCCTAACCCTAACCCTAATAAGAAAATGGAAATAAATACTTTTTTTAATTTTATTATTTTTCTCTAACTAAGGGGGTGATAAAGGGGGGTTTGATTTACTATTTATAGCTGGTTTTTATAGTGAGTTTTTATATTTGGCACTGTCACACACTAAAAGACACTTTTATTGCAAAAAAATGTTTTTGCATCACCATATTTTGAGAGCTATAATTTTTCCATATTTTGGCCCACAGAGTCATGTGAGGTCTTGTTTTTTGCAGGACGAGTTGACGTTTTTAATGGTACTATTTTCGGGCACATAACATTTTTTGATCGATTTTTATTACGATTTTTGGGAGGCAGAATGAGCATAAACCTGCAATTCATGAATTTCCTTTAGGGGGTCGTTTACACCGTTCCGCGTGTGGTAAGATTGATAAGGCAGTTTTATTCTTCGGGTCAGTATGATTTCAGCGATACCTCATTTATATCATTTTTTAAATGTTTTGTTGCTTTTATAGAATAAAAAGTATTTTATAGAAAAAATAATTATTTTTGCATCTCTTCATTCTGACAGCTATAACATTTTTATTTTTTGCTTATGGCGCTTTATGGTGGCTTATTTTTTGTGGGACAAGATGACGTTTTCAGCGGTGCCACGTTTATTTATATATGTTTTTTGTTGCGTGTTATTCCACTTTTTGCTCGGCGGTATGATGATAAAGCATTGTTTTTTGCCTTGTTTTTTATGGTGTTCATTAAAGGGGTTAACAAATGGAACAATTTTATAGGGCGGGTCATTACGGACGCGGTGATACCAAATATGTGTACTTTTATTGTTTAAATTTCTTTTAATAAAAATATTTATTTATTGCTGGAAAAAATATTTTTATTATTATTATTTTTTAAAATATTTTTACAATTCTTTAAAAAAAATATTTGATTTATTTCTTAGTTTTACACTTAGTCCCACTATGGGACACTCATTTTGTGCAGGCTGATCGCTTCTATAGCATGCAGAGCTTCATGCTATAGAAGCTGTCAGCGCTGTAGCTCCTATAGCACTGACCTGAGAGACTTCCTGGTCATCACTACGCATGACAGGAAGTCCGTCATGCCTGGAGACCCGGATGTCATTGTGACAACATTGGGTCTCCATGGCAGTGATTGGGACCCCGCAGCAAGCTACGAGGTCTCCGATCCAAAAGCAGAGGGGCTGTCAGCCCCTCCGCAGCCGCCGGAACACTGCGATCATGTTTGATCGCAGTGTGCTGGGGGTTAAAGTGCCGGGAGCGGTCCGCGACTGCTCCTGGCACTTAGTGCCGGGTGTCAGCTGTGAGAATCAGCTGACACCCGGCCGCCATCGGCCGCGCTTCCCCCGTGAGCGCGGCTGATCTACTATGATGTACTATCCCGTCCTTGGGAATTAAGTCCCAGGGCACATGGATGGGATAGTACATCAGATGACAGAAAGGGGTTAAAGTCTTTTGCAGAAATGAGGGGATCAGGTAAAATTCTCCAAAAATTTTATGTCCCTCCTTATACTTTGTGATCTCTCCAGACCTTGGAGCATAATACAAATAAGATGTAAAAAATGAAAAAAATTCTTATGCTCACCTTGTTGCTCCCTATCCACTGTCAAGTCCTCCGCAACTCTATTGTGTTGCATCATCGGCTCAGTTTTCAATCTAAGATGGGGCTTATGCCTGCAAGTAGGCCCTGGATCATGAGCAGTGAACTCTGGGGCTACTAGCGGCAGGAAGCACCAGTCTAGAGGGAACACCAGGCCAGAGATGCAATGCAACGAAGGACCGGAGCGCGTGCAAGGAGCAGGGATGTGGCTGGAGAGGAGAGAGGTGAGTATGGTTTTTTTTTTAACTTTTTGCCGGCCCTTTACTGTTCAGCAAGATGGTGTCTGCAGCAGGGTACCATTTTGCTGAATGTGTGCAGAATGAGTTTTAAAAAAATGTATTCTCCAGAATGATGATTTTTGTAACATTCGAGTAGAATTCAATTCCACTCAATAAATTTGCCCACTTCTAAGTCTTGAGTTTTTCTCTTTTTAATAACTACATAGGTATAGAATGAAACATATCCACTAACCACAAACCAAAGAGCTTGCCTTTGAAATAAAATGTTAAAAAGAATCAAACAGACAGTAATACAATTTAAAATAGTACCGTACATCTATGAAAGGAAACATGTATAATGATGGGAAACCCCTATTACAAGTTTTAGATTTTTATATTTAGTTGCAAATGAATGTGAATATAGAAATCTAGCAGTAGTTACTTTTTGCTCAGTAATAGAGTGAATGAAACACTGAACAAGTACAGAGAGCATCTCTTAAAATCTAATCTAATCAGAAATACATTATTGAATTGACATTTTCTCTAAAACATTGCGTGTAAAAGGTGGCGGGCACCAGAGTAATGTTGCAGAATACTACTTAACAAAATTGGTAATGGATATTTGTAATAGCTTCCCACATAAAATTGTTCAGCAGGACAGGAAGGAGACTAGAAAATATCACAGTAATGAAGAGAGATTATGAAAGTAAAACTCTGATATAGAAAAGGGCATTTCCACCAAAAAACATGAGCAAAAAAGACTTTGAGTTTTTCTCTATTGTCATGTTGTTAATATCTTGTGAAATAATTATTTTTAATTTTATCTGCCTCTTTTCCCCTGTTTTCTAAAAGTGACAACAGGAAATGGCTACCAAGTACAACTTCACAGGTGATATCACCAAGGTAGGTAGGCACATTCCAGTACTCCTACATGAGCATTTCTCATTTAGGAGCACTGGATATATTTGTGACAATCGTGAAAGTGATTGGATCGCCCGCCAGGGCAGTGGGGATACTCGGTACCGGGCCGCTTCTTAAAGGGGCATTGTCATGGCAGCAGTGATCTGGTCTGTGGCCCTGGGCGTCCTATAAAAGGGATAGTGAAAAAGGGGATAATATAGTTTGTAGTAAAATGTTCGTGACACCACCCGTGGTATTCGATCAGGGGACCGACGCTGCAATACAGATCCTCTGGGACGATGATAGGGCAACAAAGGTGGTTATGCTCTCCACGGATAGAGCTGTATCCCAGGGCAGTTTGGATTTTCAAGATGATGTTGGTAGTGAGTGTAGTGCAGGACAGGTGGCGCAGGAATGATTTAGAGAACACAGCAGGGTGCAGTTTCAACGTTTTACTCACAGTTCTTGTGTACACAGGTGCCCGCTTGGTGGCGTGTCCTCCAGGTGAGGGGTCCAGCAAATTCCCAGGTATATCAGGATACACCTTTCCAGTACTCCCTTCAGTATGTTCCTCTCCTGGCCGTCTCACTGTGCTGGCTTTCTGCCCTTCCTGCCAAGCACCTTTCACAAACAGTGTCCCAAGCCAGCAGCAGCGGACCTTGTTGGGCGACGTCCTCTGCGTCCCCTTGCTCCTATATGGCTGCCTTTTCGGCGATTAATTGTGGATGTGGCTGGGGCACCTACTGATGCCCCTGCTTCCGGCTTGCTTGCTGAGTCTTGCAGTCCTCCACTAGTTTTCGGGGCCGATTCCCTACTGCGACCTGGTCCTTACACTACTGGATTCGGTCCCCACGGGTGACTTCTGCACTCTCTTTGTCCCTAGGACCACTTCCGTCCTCCCGGGAAGCTCCCTTCAGATCCCCTCTCAATTCTCTCTCTGAAGCTTCTCAGCTGGACTCCTTCTCCTACGGTCTCCTCAGACCAAATACTTTGTTCTTCCCGCTCACTAAGCTCCTCCCTTCTTCCTACCTTCTCCACCCACTCCCCAACACCCTTTCCTACCCAGCCTGGGATGAGGCCCTCCTCCCTTAGGGTACGCCCAGGTGCTCTGACTGAACTGGTGTGTGTTGGGTGCTAGTGTTAGAGTCCTAGTTAGTGCTCTCTCCTTACCTGAGAGTGAAATACCACACCTCTGGGTGAGGTGCAGTACCTCTGTGGCGACTGGATCCTCAGGGGTGCCACATAATCATAGGCCACTCCAATGACGGTTACTTGCTTGACAGAGAGGAAATACTAAGAAACACCTCACAGCCAATCAATAAATGAGGCGGGTCACCCCTACGGTCAGAAATTGGCTGAAGGGTCATTTCATAACTGTCAGTGTGTAAAGACAGGTCAGGGTAGTAAAGCCCATCAGGGACCTGGTGAGCATCAGAATGGGATCAATGAGTTTATTTTATTATTTTAAAACACTGTGAGCTCTTTATCATTAAAAAAATCCCTGTTGGACTACCCAATTAATGGAGACCTGACAGATATAACAGATCATGAAAGATCTCATTGACTTGAAATGAAGTTCATTATGTTTTTGTAGTGACTCAGCAATCATTTTACAGCAGTATGGAAAGTACAGGTAAAAGTGGTGTAACGATCACCATCGCAGAGGTCGTGACCGGGCTCATGCCGGTGAGGGGCCCGCTGACGCCAGCACAAATTTCAACTGAATGTTTGTCCTCAAACCACATTCAACTGAAATGTATTGCGGAGTAGAGACCCGCCGGCAATACATGCTGAAGGCCAATCACAGGACAGCAGCTGACATTGGCGTGCACATCACTGGGGGTGCTTGGCAGAGACGTCATGCTTTCCCGTGCTCAGCTGCCGGCTTCAGAAGAGGATGCTGCGCAGCAGGGGAGCAGATGGAAGATGATGCATTTATTTTTTTCTATGCATTAAAGAACAGCGGCAGATTGGGAGACATAGATACCAGGATGGGGAATATATACCAGGATGGGGAACAGAATCGGGCCCAGGATGGGGGATATATATACCAAGATAGGTCTCAGGAGCAAGGCCATATATACCAAGATGGGGTCCAGGCTAAGAGGACATATGTGCCAGGATGGGGAACATATATGCCAAGATGGAGGACATATATATTTATATATATATATACCAGGATGGGGCCAGGATGGTTGACATATATACCAGGATGGGGGACATACATAATGGGGGAGGGGGTGCAACTCGTATGGCCTTATAGGATTATAGGATTTAGAACGCTACAAGGGCTTATACATCTGACCAACATATGGGGTTGGAGCCAGGTCCAAATTTTGCATCTGAGCCTATTGGACTCAAGTTATGCCACTGATAGGTACCCTAATTGAAAAGTTTTCATTTCAAATATCTCCTTGCAATTCAGAGCTAAATTACACGTTCAGCTACCTCCATATCCCTCTATTACCTACTACAAATCGTCGACAAAATAGCAGTGTTTGCCCTGTATATAACCGTCCAGTCTATGCTTGATGACTCCTTTAAAATGACCCAGATTTTCCAAGGCGAAGCATAAAAGATAATGGAGTCTAAATGAAATCTGATTTTCAGGTGCTGATTGTGAATTCCTTTTGTTACTGCAAGACATTTTATTCTTTTCCAATGAGATATTGTATTTGTTTCCAATTTGTGCAGCTGCAGAAAAATGTCCTTAGAATCAATGAATACTAAAGAGAAATCAGCAATCCTACGATGATAATTGCACTGTACCGACAATATGCCAGAGCTACAAAGCATTTTCATCTGCAGCTGAGCGTAGGACTCTATGTTCTGGTCACACTGCTATAACTACTCACTTAGGGCAACTAATATTTTACTGTATTTGTCCCATGGATTTATCAGCTTAAAGTGGTAATCTGCAATATGCTACATTTTGTATCGCTGTTAATCACAATCCTTAATCTGACTGATATGACAGATGGCATTATTATTATTATTATTATTATTACTGTTATACAAATGTCAATAGATATATTTCACTACTGAGCATATTTAGGAGATAACAAAACAGAAAGCAGGGAAGCCAAATGAAACATGACAAGAAACAGGTAGAATTTTCATCTTTACTTGATCAGAAGAGAGCTCAAGGCCAGGTTCAGACTAGCGTATGAAAACTTGTCCAGTTTTAACCACGAAAAACAGGCAATTTTCATCTGCTTTGTCATCAGTGTTGGTGAAACTAGGTGTATGTGTCCAAATCTGCGCTGCTGATAAATACGGATAACAGACGAAATTCTTCAAAGCTTTATTTCAAACAGGTTGTGAAGCCAACGCATTTCGAGGTCATGCAGGACTTTTTCCCCAGGACAAAACTTTACAAAAAAGTTTGGACACACCTATTCATGGAATGGTTTTTATTGTTCTTAATGGAATGTGCATATTTTAGATTCACACTGGAAGCATCAAAATTAATAAGGAACACATAAAAACAACACATTTGAAAAAAAAATGTGTGTTAAACATTGGTTTCCTCAAAGTGCCCCCCTTTACTCTGGTGACAGCGTTTCACCTTCTTGGCACTATCTCAAGCATCGTCATCAGGTAATCAACTGGAATGGAATCAATGGATTCATTGTCAAGAGTTTATGCATTTGTGGATTTACAGGCCTTCAGAAAGTGTTTGCGGCCATCAGGTGTGTTTTTCAGAGGAAGTGTTTTTACACAGTTGCATACAGTGTTCAATTCTATTCTATAATTGTGCAAAGCCAGACTATGGCAAGAACCACTCCAATCAGTAAAAAGAAATGAAAGTCCATCAGTACTTCAAAAAATGAAGCTCAGTCAATATGTAAAATTGCTAGAGCCTTGAAGGTATCCTGAGGTGCAGAAATGTAAACTATCATTCTCTATGAAAATACTGGCCCTCAGGAGGAACACTGCAGGAAAGGGAAACCAAGAATTACCCTTGTTGCAGAGAATTTTTAATAAATTGACAGGGGTTCCAAGTTCAAGTCCTACAAAGGACATTTGCCAGGGCAGGAGTTTGCATATTCTCCCTGTGTTGTGTGGGTTTCCGCTGGATGTTCCAGTTTCCTTCCGCATTCCAAAGACATACTAATAGGGAATTTATATTGTGGGGACAGTGATGATGATGATGACTTCTGTTTAGCCCTGTGGAATTATTGGTGCGATATACAGTATGTATGAGTAAAATAACGACATGGAACCTGTTTCTTCTAGAGGAACTTTTCTGCAAAAAAGGAACTGTGCATAACACAAACATTAATATTGTCAAAATGATTATAATAATAATGCAGGAAACCAGAGAAATTATATCAGCTGCCAGACCTTCAGCAGACTACATACTATTTTAAGACAGTGCCGGTCTAGATTCCAACTTTGCTATTGTGGCTGACCCTGAGTCAACCCACAAATATTTTACCGAAATCTGAATCTTTATGTTGTTTTACTATATGCTTAAGCCTGCACACCACTGTTTGAAATGTTGCAAAATTTTAGTCCAGCTCGTACTTGCGAAAAATTTTGAGTTGTGTGGCATTTTTACACCAGTCTTAGAACTAGAACTAAACACATTCATGAAAAGTGGAAGGGGGTGTACGAGAGCGTGGGTGAGCACACCCAACAAATGTATTATAATTTACATCACGTGGGATCAATTGTAAAAAAAATTAATCCAGTTCATAAATGGAGAACATTTCCTACAGTGGCAAACACCTGCTGAAAGATGCACCAAATTTATTAGAAATGGGTAATAGTAATTTTAATGTAATTAGTTTGATTCTGCAGGAAGTCATTACAGACATTCCCTTTAAAATGTACCGTATTTTTCGGGCTATAAGACGCACTTTTTCCCCAAAAAAATTGAGGAAAATGGGGGGTGCGTCTTATAGCCCGACCGCAGCTTACCGGGGGTTGCGGCAGCGGTGTGGCGGTGGCGGTGGCAGAGATGCGGCGTTGCAGAGGCGCGGTGGGCGGGGTGTACCTGAGCAGGTTCCCTTCCTCAGGTGGTGAGGTGACGCCGCGGCACCGAGAGCAGACAGGACAGCAGAGCCGGGATTGCCGGTGGTGGCGGCCATCTTCCTGAGGCGGCGCGTGCGCAGATACAGTACTCTTCTTCCTGTGGCTTCAGGAAAATGGCCGCGGTAGGCCGCGCATGCGCAGATAGCGATCGCGGCGGCCATTTTTCTGAAGCCCCAGGAAGCAAAGTACTCTGCGCACGCGCCGTCTCACGAAGATGGCCGCCACCACCGATAAACCCGGCTCTGCTGTTCTGTCTGCTCTCCGTGCCGCGGCGTCACCTCACCACCTGAGGAAGGGACCCTGCTCAGGTGCACGCCGTCCATCGCGCCTCTGCCATCCGCCGCATCTCTGCCACCGCCACACCTCTGCCAGGTCGCCACACCTGCCACAAACCCAGCTCTGCTCTCCGTGCCGCGGCATCACCACACCTGAGGAAGGGACCCTGCTCAGGTGCACGCCGCCCACCGCGCCTCTGCCACCGCTGCACCTCTGCCACCGCCACACCACAGCCACAAACCCGGCTCTGCTCTCCGTGCCGCAGCGTCACCTCACCTGAGGAAGGTGAGTACAGTATCAGCATCACCGCACCTCTGCCACACCACTGCCGCAACCCCTGCTGTACCACCGCCGGCCCACAGGTACCTTAAAATTCGGACAATAAGACGGACCCCCATATTGTAAAAATCTTTTTTTCTGCTATTTTCACCCCAAAATTTGGGGTGCGTCTTATGGTCCGGTGCGTCTTATAGTCTGAAAAATACGGTAGGTATATTCTGCACATAGCGCCCCACATTTATCTATCTGTTTTTATCAGTTTGCGGCATAAACTACATAAAAAAAAACCTGTCAATTTGCACAAACACTTACAAAAAGTCACAATTTGCACAAAAGGTTCCTTTTTTTTCCCCATGCTCACCAGTAGTTGGAAAATTGAGCTTAACGAACCCAGAGTGCATGGTCAACATTGAATAGTCAAAATTTTTTTAGTTTACCCAAGAAAATTTTGGCCCATATCTTTACATGTTCATAGAAAGTGTAGATTTTATCTAGTGATATAGGGACAGTCTAAAACTGAGTCCAATTTGTTAACTGGTGTGCACCTTTTAATTAATTGTGCACTAAATGCTCCAATTATTTTCTGGGACTGACGTATATTAAACCAGTCTTAACAAATCTGTCCCAGTATTTTTAAAATTGCATAGATTCCTGCCTAAAGAACTTAAAGGTCAATTAACAATGCAAGATTTTTGTGAGCAAGCATTCCAAGTTACGCTCTTTATTGCTAATATTATAGTCTAAACAGTCTGCTGATCATCCAATCAATCAACGCTTGTTTGTCGGGTGAAATGATCTTTTGTACAGCACAGTTCTCGGCAGCACATCATATTTTAGAAACAGAATCTGAGCTACCGGGAACAATGGCAGCATGTGCACAATAAACGATCTTTTACAGATCACTCAGTGCACATCAATAAGCACAAACTATCTGTATAATCTGCTAAATAAGCAGGTTATTAACTCCTTACTGGCCTTATGAGTACTCAGTAAGTCATGGTCGGCTGGTACTTACTGACCTTAGATGTACTGAGCACGTCCAGGTGATTTTTCGCTTACAAAGGACAGAGGCTGTGTGCACGCGATCGCCGCAGAATGTCAGCTGATTCTGACAGCTGACACCCAGCACTTAGTGCAGGAGTGGTGCCAGCACTACTCCTGGCACTTTAACACCCTAAATACTGGGATTGCTAGCGATCTCACATTTAACAGGTGAACTCCCTCTGCACTGCAATTGGCACCACCGCAGCATCATAGCGGAAGGCCCGATTGTTGCCATGGTGACTAGATGCCATCATAATGACATCCGGGTCACCAGGCTATGGCAAGCCCATGAAAACATGCACAGAGCACAGTCTCAGAGGCTTGTGTCAGTACAGCACTGACAGTTGTAATCCATTGCAATGATCATGCATTGCAATGGATTATGACTGTGATCAGGCTGGTGAAAGTGAAAGTCCCATAGTTATTTTTAAAAATCAGAAAATAATTAAAAAAAAATCTAAAAATATATTGCACTCATAAATTTCTATTTTTATGTACAAAAAAATATAAATAAACAAAAAAAGTACAAGTCCATGACGACCCGCCGCATAAAACTGTCCCATTAGTTAACCCCTTCAGTGAAGACTATAAAAAAAGGGGGGGGAAATAACCATGCTTTTTCAACATATCAATGAGCAAAAAGTGGAATAAAACACAATCAAAAAGACAAATGTGAATACAAATGGTATCACTGAAAACATCATTGTATCCCCAAAAAACAAGCCTCCAAACAGCTCCATCAGTGAAAAAATAAAAAAGTTATAGCTCTCCGAATACAGCCATGCAAAAATAAAAAATATTTTTTCTATAAAATAGTTTTCACAGCGTAAAAGTGCCAAAACATAAAAAAATATATATAAATGTGATATCGTTGTAACCGTACTGACCGAATGAATAAAGCTGCCATATCAATTTTACCACGCATGGAACGGCATAAAAAAAACTATTCCAGAATTGCTATTTTCTATCCATTCTGTATTCTAAAAATCGGAATAGAAAGTGATCAAAAAAGTTATGTGACCGAAAAGAGTATCAATAAAAACGTCAGCTCGTCCCACAAAAAACAAGCCATCACATGTCTATGTCTGATGAAATATGTAAAAATGATAGCTCTCAAAATATGGCAAAGCAAAAACTATTTTTTGCAATAAAAAGTATCTTTTAGTGTGTGACAGCAGCCAAACATAAAAAACTATATAAATCTTGTATCGCTGTAATCGCACCGACCTGAAGAATTAAGTAGTCTAATCACTTATACCGCATGAGGAACGGGCTCACATTTATCCTGTGCTGTACACTGAGCGCTTACACCTGGGTTTCTCTGTAAATCTCTGAAATACATGACTCAGACGGAACCCTCTGTGGAAGATTCCCTATAACGAGGCAGATGGAGGCACTGTGGACACTGGCCTTTGATCCAGCAGTGTCCGTCTTTTTATAAGGAGTGCATAAAAGCGTGGTCCACCACAGTTTTGTGCACTTCTGAAAAGAAGGAAAATGCTGAACAGAGGCCAGACGGAGTCCAGAGTAACTGTGCTGCCTCATTATACTGAGTGCATCTGTAACAAGGGGGCACGGGGTGGTAGTCATATCCGAGTCCACTAGGTCACAGTCAGTGAGCACCCCGGCCCCTTAAACATGAATAGACAGTTCCAGTCCCAGCCCCAGGTCACAGTGGGTTACCTCAGAATCACGGCTGCTCTCAACGTTGGAACTCTTTAGGGCCCAACAGTGGCAACTTGTTTAATGAAGAATAAAAGAAGGTAACAATTCCTGAACTGTCCCTATTCAAAGATGCTGCTCCATCGGCAGCAGCAGCAAAAGCATCAGCTCCCACGGCTCCTGGAAGCTCACAGTCATTTGAAGGGCACTGTCACAGTTCCCGTGCCCTGTTCCACTGCCCAGCAGTCTTTGGCAGCTTGTATTCCCCAGCCGGGGTCCCTTCTGTCCCAGACGGGGATCCTCGTATACCCCAGATGGGGGTCCCTCACTGTTCCAGACAGGAATACACTTATGCCCTAGACGGCGGCTCCTTCCATCCCTGACGGGGATGGACATGTGCCCCAGACAGGGGCTCCTTCCGTCCTAAGGAGGGACGCACCTGTTCCCCAGATGGGGTACACACACCCTGCCTCAGGCCGTCCTGCCTGGGCTCTGACTGCAGACAGGGTCCTCTTGTCTGCCTGGAGGCTGCTGGCCCAGCCCCCTAAATTAACCCTTTGCTATCCCTAAACTACATACATTGTAATAGACAATGGTGATACAGTGAGACAAGGCAAACACAGCACATACCTTAATAAATATATCAAACATTACAGTACAATACACCTAAAAGACCACATACCGGGAAGGAAAGAGGGAAGGCACATGAGGGTCTCGGCCACCTCCTTACACATACCTGGTTTTATCTGAATCACATCACTTGGTGATTTAGATGGAAACCCCAAAGTAAGTGCTCAGCATAGTGCACAGGATAAATCTGATCCCAAACGTTATGCAAAATATTCCGACTAAAAGCTTCAACTCAATCCACCAAAATAGCAAGTCCCCACTCAGGTCTGTCATTTGTCAATGGAAATATAGGGAGCTTCCATGTTACTGGTAGCACAAAGGCTTTGGAAAAGCGCTATGGCTCCTCGTACCTCAAAAGAAATCCAGGGAAATCTGCATTTTCAAATCCAAATGTCACCCTCCCTTCTGAGCCCCATTGTGTTCCTAAACCACATTTAGCATCCACATGTTTGGCATTTCTATGACGATGACAGCCCATCTAATTCAGAGGTGTGTGTTTCCAAAAGCATGAGCTGGGCACCACAACGTACTGGTCACTATAATGTACTGGTCACTACAACTTACTGGTCAGTTGGCAATTTACTCAGTAGCATCCACTTTTGCTTGTTTCTGGAAAACACTCTTGGAGTCAAAACTATCACTACACCTGCAAATAAATTTCCAAAGGGGTATATTTTCCAAAATGGAGTCACTTGAGGGGGATTCAGCTCTCCTCGCACTTAGGGGCTCTGTATATGAAGTTTGCAAACTATTCTGAGAAAATCGCCGCACCAGGAGGCAAATTGCGCTCCGCCCCTCCTGAGTCTCTCTCTGTGTCTGGCTAAGCACTACTGTCCAGCCAGACGGAGATATAAGGGATATTTCTACATTCAGCAGAAATTGTGGGACAAATTTTTGTGCCATTTTTGCCCATTTCTCCTTGTGAAAATGTAAAATCTGGGGCTAAAACATTTTTGTTGTGATAAAAATGTCATTATTTTTTCTTCATAGCCCAATGGTATACATTTCTGTGACCCACCTGTGGTGTCAATATGATCACTGCTTAGATTCATTAATCAAGAAATTTATTTTGTAAAATGGGGTCGCTTATGAGTAGTGTTGAGCGATACTTTCCGATATCTGGAAACATCGGATTGGATTGGATCGGACCGATACCCAAAAAGTATCGGATATCGCCGATTCCGATACCAGAAACCAATGCAAGTCAATGGGACAGAAATATCGAAATTAAAATAAACTCTTTCTTTCCTTGTAAACACTAGATATATACATATATATATATATATATATATAAATATGTCATTGTGACACATATATATATATTTAAAGTTCGTACACTTCTACATAGTATAATAGCCACTAATTCAATTGCCGGCTTTTGTGAAATCACAGAAGAACCCGACATGAAATGAAACATGGTTTACATACAGTTAACCATGTCATTTAATGTACTTTGATATATGGTTTTCACTAACAATTACATGAGTGTATGTGTGCAAAATTTAATACATGTAGGGGTTAATTAAAGGTGTAAATTCGTTGAAAAAAAATGCGTGGGCTCCCGCGCTATTTTCTCAAGCAGACTGACAAAGTCAGTGAGTGGGGGCAGATAATTATAGCCTAGGGAGGGTGCATTTATTTTGTGCCCCCCCTGGCTACTAACATCTGCCCCCAGAAAAGTCAAATCTATAATTAGATGCACCCTTTCTGGCACTTAGCCTGTCTATTCCCATTGCCCTGTAGCGGTGGCTAATGGGTTAATAATGGGTTAAAGCCACTTTGCTATTGGAAGGTGACTTTAACCCCTTCACCCCCAAGGGTGGTTTGCACGTTAATGACCGGGCCAATTTTTACAATTCTGACCACTGTCTCTTTATGAGGTTATAACTCTGGAACGCTTCAACGGATCTTCGCTATTCTGAGACTGTTTTCTCGTGACATATTGTACTTTATGTTAGTGGTAAAATTTCTTCCATATAACTTGCGTTTATTTATGAAAAAAACGCAAATATGGTGAAAATTTGGAAAATTTAGCAATTTTCAAACTTTGAAATTGTATTCCCTTAAAACAGAGAAATATGTCACAGAAAATAGTTAACAAATAACATTTCCCACATGTCTACTTTACATCAGCACAATTTTGGAACCAAAATTTTTTTTTGTTACGAAGTTATAAGGGTTAAAAGTTGACCAGCGATTTCTCATTTTTACATCAAAATGTACAAAGCCATTTTTTTTAGGGACCACCTCATATTTGAAGTCACTTTGAGGGGTGTATATAGCAGAAAATACCCAAAAGTGACACCATTGTAAAAACTACACCCCTCAAGGTGCTCAAAACCACATTCAAAAAGTTTATTAACCCTTCAGGTGCTTCACAGGAGCTGAAGCAACGTGGAAGGAAAAAATGAACATTTTACTTTTTAGTCACAAAAATGATCTTTTACAAACATTTTTTTTATATTCACAAGGGAAAAAGGAGAAAATGGACCGATAAAGTTGTTGTGCAATTTCTCCTGAGTACGCCGATACCCCATATGTGAGGGAAAACCACTGTTTGGGCGCACGGCAGGGCTCGGAATGGAAGGAGCGCAGTTTGACTTTTCCAAACCAAAATTGGCTGGAATTGAGAACGGACGCCATGTCGCGTTTGGAGAGGCCCTGATATGCCTAAACAGTGGAAACCCCCCACATGTGACCCCATTTTGGAAACTAGACCCCCTAAGGAACTTATCTAGATTGTTGGTGAGCACTTTGAACCCCCAAGTGCTTCACGCAAGTTTATAATGTAGAGTCGTGAAAAAAAAAAATCATATTTTTTCAACAAGCATGATGTTTTAGTCCCCAATTTTTTATTTTCCCAAGGGTAAGAGGAGAAATTGGACCACAAAGTTGTTGTCCAACTTGTCCTGAGTACGCTGATACCCCATATGTGGGGGGAACCACTGTTTGGGCGCACGGAAGGGCTCGAAAGGGAAGGAGCGCCGTTTGACTTTTCCAAACCAAAATTGGCTGGAATTGTGAACGAACGCCATGTCGCGTTTGGAGGGCCCCTGATGTGCCTAAACAGTGGAAACCCCCACATGTGACCCCATTTTGGAAACTAGACCCCCTAAGGAACTTATCTAGATGTGTGGTGAGCACTTTGAACCCCCAAGTGCTTCACGCAAGTTTGTAATGTAGAGCCGTGAAGAAAAAAAATCATATTTTTTCCACAAGCATGATGTTTTAGTCCCCAATTTTTTATTTTCCCAAGGGTAAGAGGAGAAATTGGACACAAAAGTTGTTGTCCAACTTGTCCTGAGTACGCTGATACCCCATATGTGGGGGGGAACCACTGTTTGGGCGCACGGCAGGGCTCGAAAGGGAAGGAGCGCCGTTTGACTTTTCCAAACCAAAATTGGCTGGAATTGCGAACGAACGCCATGTCCCGTTTGGAGGGCCCCTGATGTGCCTAAACAGTGGAAACCCCCCACATGTGACCCCATTTTGGAAACTAGACCCCTAAGGAACTTACCTAGATGTGTGGTGAGCACTTTGAACCCCCAAGTGCTTCACGCAAGTTTGTAATGTAGAGCCGTGAAGAAAAAAAATCATATTTTTTCCACAAGCATGATGTTTTAGTCCCAATTTTTTATTTTCCCAAGGGTAAGAGGAGAAATTGGATCACAAAAGTTGTTGTCCAACTTGTCCTGAGTACGCTGATACCCCATATGTGGGGGGGAACCACTGTTTGGGCGCACGGCAGGGCTCGAAAGGGAAGGAGCGCCGTTTGACTTTTCCAAACCAAAATTGGCTGGAATTGCGAACGAACACCATGTCGCGTTTGGAGGGCCCCTGATGTGCCTAAACAGTGGAAACCCCCCACATGTGACCCCATTTTGGAAACAAGACCCCCTAAGGAACTTATCTAGATGTGTGGTGAGCACTTTGAACCCCCAAGTGCTTCACGCAAGTTTGTAATGTAGAGCCGTGAAGAAAAAAAATCATATTTTTTCCACAAGCATGATGTTTTAGTCCCCAATTTTTTATTTTCCCAAGGGTAAGAGGAGAAATTGGACCACAAAAGTTGTTGTCCAACTTGTCCTGAGTACGCTGATACCCCATATGTGGGGGGGAACCACTGTTTGGGCGCACGGCAGGGCTCGAAAGGGAAGGAGCGCCGTTTGACTTTTCCAAACCAAAATTGACTGGAATTGGGAACGAACGCCATGTCGCGTTTGGAGGGCCCCTGATGTGCCTAAACAGTGGAAACCCCCCACATGTGACCCCATTTTGGAAACTAGACCCCTAAGGAACTTACCTAGATGTTTGGTGAGCACTTTGAACCCCCAAGTGCTTCACGCAAGTTTGTAATGTAGAGCCGTGAAGAAAAAAAATCATATTTTTTCCACAAGCATGACGTTTTAGTCCCCAATTTTTTATTTTCCCAAGGGTAAGAGGAGAAATTGGACCACAAAAGTTGTTGTCCAACTTGTCCTGAGTACGCTGATACCCCATATGTGGGGGGGAACCACTGTTTGGGCGCACGGCAGGGCTCGAAAGGGAAGGAGCGCCGTTTGACTTTTCCAAACCAAAATTGGCTGGAATTGGGAACGAACGCCATGTCCGTTTGGAGGGCCCCTGATGTGCCTAAACAGTGGAAACCCCCCACATGTGACCCCATTTTGGAAACTAGACCCCTAAGGAACTTACTAGATGTGTGGTGAGCACTTTGAACCCCCAAGTGCTTCACGCAAGTTTGTAATGTAGAGCGTGAAAAAAAAAATCATATTTTTTCACAAGCATGATGTTTTAGTCCTCAATTTTTTATTTTCCCAAGGGTAAGAGGAGAAATTGGATCCACAAAAGTTGTTGTCCAACTTGTCCTGAGTACGCTGATACCCCATATGTGGGGGGGAACCACTGTTTGGGCGCACGGCAGGGCTCGAAAGGGAAGGAGCGCCGTTTGACTTTTCCAAACCAAAATTGGCTGGAATTGCGAACGAACACCATGTCGCGTTTGGAGGGCCCCTGATGTGCCTAAACAGTGGAAACCCCCACATGTGACCCCATTTTGGAAACAAGACCCCCTAAGGAACTTATCTAGATGTGTGGTGAGCACTTTGAACCCCCAAGTGCTTCACGCAAGTTTGTAATGTAGAGCCGTGAAGAAAAAAAATCATATTTTTTCCACAAGCATGATGTTTTAGTCCCCAATTTTTTATTTTCCCAAGGGTAAGAGGAGAAATTGGACCACAAAAGTTGTTGTCCAACTTGTCCTGAGTACGCTGATACCCCATATGTGGGGGGGAACCACTGTTTGGGCGCACGGCAGGGCTCGAAAGGGAAGGAGCGCCGTTTGACTTTTCCAAACCAAAATTGGCTGGAATTGGGAACGAACGCCATGTCGCGTTTGGAGGGCCCCTGATGTGCCTAAACAGTGGAAACCCCCACATGTGACCCCATTTTGGAAACTAGACCCCCTAAGGAACTTACCTAGATTTTGGGTGAGCACTTTGAACCCCCAAGTGCTTCACGCAAGTTTGTAATGTAGAGCCGTGAAGAAAAAAAATCATATTTTTTCCACAAGCATGACGTTTTAGTCCCCAATTTTTTATTTTCCCAAGGGTAAGAGGAGAAATTGGACACAAAAGTTGTTGTCCAACTTGTCCTGAGTACGCTGATACCCCATATGTGGGGGGGAACCACTGTTTGGGCGCACGGCAGGGCTCGAAAGTGAAGGAGCGCCGTTTGACTTTTCCAAACCAAAATTGGCTGGAATTGGAACGAACCCATGTCGCGTTTGGAGGGCCCCTGATGTGCCTAAACAGTGGAAACCCCCCACATGTGACCCCATTTTGGAAACTAGACCCCCTAAGGAACTTATCTAGGTAGTGTGGTGAGCACTTTGAACCCCCAAGTGCTTCACGCAAGTTTGTAATGTAGAGCCGTGAAGAAAAAAAATCATATTTTTTCCACAAGCATGATGTTTTAGTCCCCAATTTTTTATTTTCCCAAGGGTAAGAGGAGAAATTGGATACAAAAGTTGTTGTCCAACTTGTCCTGAGTACGCTGATACCCCATATGTGGGGGGGAACCACTGTTTGGGCGCACGGCAGGGCTCGAAAGGGAAGGAGCGCCGTTTGACTTTTCCCAACCAAAATTGCTGGAATTGGGAACGAACGCCATGTCGCGTTTGGAGGGCCCCTGATGTGCCTAAACAGTGGAAACCCCCCACATGTGACCCCATTTTGAAACTAGACCCCCTAAGGAACTTACCTAGATGTTTGGTGAGCACTTTGAACCCCCAAGTGCTTCACGCAAGTTTGTAATGTAGAGCCGTGAAGAAAAAAAATCATATTTTTTCCACAAGCATGACGTTTTAGTCCCCAATTTTTTATTTTCCCAAGGGTAAGAGGAGAAATTGGACCACAAAAGTTGTTGTCCAATTGTCCTGAGTACGCTGATACCCCATATGTGGGGGGGAACCACTGTTTGGGCGCACGGCAGGGCTCGAAAGGGAAGGAGCGCCGTTTGACTTTTCCAAACCAAAATTGGCTGGAATTGGGAACGAACGCCATGTCGCGTTTGGAGGGCCCCTGATGTGCCTAAACAGTGGAAACCCCCCACATGTGACCCCATTTTGGAAAACTAGACCCCCTAAGGAACTTACTAGTGTGTGGTGAGCACTTTGAACCCCCAAGTGCTTCACGCAAGTTTGTAATGTAGAGCCGTGAAGAAAAAAAATCATATTTTTTCCACAAGCATGATGTTTTAGTCCCCAATTTTTATTTTCCCAAGGGTAAGAGGAGAAATTGGACCACAAAAGTTGTTGTCCAACTTGTCCTGAGTACGCTGATACCCCATATGTGGGGGGGAACCACTGTTTGGGCGCACGGCAGGGCTCGAAAGGGAAGGAGCGCCGTTTGACTTTTCCAAACCAAAATTGGCTGGAATTGGGAACGAACGCCATGTCGCGTTTGGAGGGCCCCTGATGTGCCTAAACAGTGGAAACCCCCCACATGTGACCCCATTTTGGAAACTAGACCCCCTAAGGAACTTATCTAGGTGTAAGGTGAGCACTTTGAACCCCAATGTTCACTAAGTTTTAATGCCTGGCGTGAAAAAAAAAATATTTTTTTTTCCCACAAAGTGATTTTTTAGTCCCCAATTTTTTATTTTCCCAAGGGTAACAGGAGAAATTGGACCCAAAAGTTGTTGTCCAATTGTCCTGAGTACGCTGATACCCCATATGTGGGGGGGAACCACTGTTTGGGCGCACGGCAGGGCTCGAAGGGAAGTAGTGACGTTTTGGAATGCAAACTTTGATGGAATGTTGCGGGCGTCATGTTCCGTTAGCAGAGCCCCTGATGTGCCTAAACAGTGGAAACCCCCCACAAGTGACCCCATTTTGGAAACTAGACCCCCTAAGGAACTTATCTAGGTGTGTGGTGAGTACTTTGAACCCCCAAGTGTTTCATTAAAGTTTATAATGCCCTGGTGAAAAAAATAATAATTTTTTTTTTCCACAAAAGTGATTTTTTTAGTCCCCAATTTTTTATTTTCCCAAGGGTAACAGGAGAAATTGGACCCCAAAAGTTGTTGTCCAATTTGTCCTGAGTACGCGATACCCCATATGTTGGGGGGAACCACTGTTTGGCGCACAGCAGGGCTCGGAAGGGAAGTAGTGACGTTTTGGAATGCAGACTTTGATGGAATGGTCTGCGGGCATCATGTTCCGTTAGCAGAGCCCCTGATGTGCCTAAACAGTGGAAACCCCCCACAAGTGACCCCATTTTGGAAACTAGACCCCCTAAGGAACTTATCTAGGTGTGTGGTGAGTACTTTGAACCCCCAAGTGTTTCATAAAGTTTATAATGCCCTGTGTGAAAAAAAAATAATTTTTTTTTTCCTCAAAAGTGATTTTTTTAGTCCCCAATTTTTTATTTTCCCAAGGGTAACAGGAGAAATTGGACCCCAAAAGTTGTTGTCCAATTTGTCCTGAGTACGCCGATACCCCATATGTTGGGGGGAACCACTGTTTGGGCGCACGGCAGGGCTCGGAAGGGAAGTAGTGACGTTTTGGAATGCAGACTTTGATGGAATGGTCTGCGGGCGTCATGTTCCGTTAGCAGAGCCCCTGATGTGCCTAAACAGTGGAAACCCCCCACAAGTGACCCCATCTTGGAAACTAGACCCCCTAAGGAACTTATCTAGGTGTGTGGTGAGCACTTTGAACCCCCATGTGTTTCACTAAAGTTTATAATGCCCTGGTGTGAAAAAAAAAATATTTTTTTTTTCCCACAAAAGTGATTTTTTTAGTCCCCAATTTTTTATTTTCCCAAGGGTAACAGGAGAAATTGGACCCCAAAAGTTGTTGTTCAATTTGTCCTGAGAACGCTGGTACCCCACATGTGGGAAAAAACTGTTTAGGCACACGTCGGGACTCGGAAGGGAAGTAGTGACGTTTTGGAATGCAGACTTTGATGGAATGGTCTGCGGGCATCATGTTCCATTTGCAGAGCCCCTGATGTGCCTAAACAGGAAAAAAAAAACACAAGTGACATAATTTTAGAAATTAGACCCCCAAGAAGCTTCTCTAGATGTGCCCCCCTTCTGGAACTAATCTTTCCTGTAAAGTAAATTAGTAGTGCATGGAGGTGTGGTACAATTTGAAGCAATCCTTCATACACAGGCCAGGTTTTTCGGGGCAGGTGTCGCACTGATAAATGGTGTCCTTGCGTATTCCCCTTTTGTAACACACTCGGCACCTTTTTTGCGACTTACCTTTTTTTGCAGTTTGCGGGACCTCCCCCGGGAAATGCTGGCCTGGTACAATACGAGCACCTTCAGTTCCGGAAGTACTGGGGCCCTCTCCTTCCTGAGCGCCAAACATCAGGGCCTTGATCACTACCTCCTGGAACTGAAGGTACGACGTATTGGTATGGCGTGCACATCGTGACAGCAGGAAAGCGTTGAGCATTGCCATTTGGACGATGTGCACGGACAGCTTCTTGTACCACACCTTGGCCTTTCTCAAAGCACTGTATGGTTGGAGGAGTTGATCAGAGAGATCAACACCCCCCATGTATTTGTTGTACCCAAGTACACAGTCCGGTTTGCAGACCTGTGTAGAGGTACCCCGTACAGTGCTGAGGGCGCTGCCATCACCGTGTATGGTGGTCAAGAGAAGGACATCCCTCTTGTCCTTGTACTTGACCACCAGAAGGTGGTCGCTACATTGGGCTCTGCTCTCACCCTTTCTGAGCATCTGCCCAAGCAGCGTCTTCGGGAGGCCCTTCTGATTTTTGCGAACGGTACCGCAGGCTGCGGTACCACGCGCAAAGAGGGATTTGTGGAGTGGGATGCTGGTATAAAAGTTATCGGTGTAGAGGTGATAACCTTTATCCAGCAGTGGGTGAACCAAATCCCACACAATTTTCCCACTCACTCCCAGGACAGGAGGACACTCAGGGGGTTCAATCCTGGTGTCCTTTCCTTCGTAAACTCTAAAACGGTGAGTGTACCCTGAGGTACTCTCACACAGTTTGTAGAGTTTGATTCCGTACCTTGCCCTCTTGTTGGGCAGGTACTGACGGAATCCGAGCCATCCCTTAAAATGAACCAAGGACTCATCCACGCAAATGTCCCTTTTGGGCACGTACACTTCAGCAAACTTTTTGTTGAAGTGTTCGATGACCGGCCGAACTTTGAACAGACGGTCAAAGTTGGGGTCATCTCGTGCGGGACACTGTGCATTATCGTTATAATGCAAGAATTTCTGGATGGCCTCAAAACGCGTCCGGGCCATGACCATTCGGAACACTGGAGCGTTATATAAAATATCAACACTCCAATATTGCCGAAGTTCTGGCTTCTTCAAGATCCCCGTGTGAAGGACCAGGCCCCAAAACTGCATCAATTCAACTGCGTCTACAGGAGACCAGTTAGAATATGATGAACGGGGGTTTTGCTCCAAAAATTGACGAGCGTACAAATTTGTTTGCTCCACCATGTGGTTAATAAAATCCTCAGAGAAAAAGACTTTGAAAAAGTCTATTTCTGTGAGGCCAGTGGTGTCAAACCTGATTCCTGATTCTGCCACAAAATCAGAAATCAGTGGCTCGTAATTTTCGGGGGGTGAGGTCCACACGGGATCCGCAGTGGGTTGCGCTGGTTCGGCTTCATCTTCGTCTTCTGGAATGGCGGCAGATGCCTCATCTTCTGTCCTGGGGCGTCTGCGTGGTGGTTCCGCAGGACCCGAGGAGGAAGATGAGGAGGGGGAAGAGGAAGAGGAGGAGGAAGAGGAATCTGAAAAATAAAGAAATGTGGGATCCTCTCCCTCGCTATCAGTGTCGGAGGCAAGAAAAGCGTATGCCTCCTCCAATGAATAGCGCTGTTGGGACGAACGGGACGGGTGGGACATTTTTTTGTAAATGTGGTGCTTGGGTGTACTTTATTGATAACTGTGTATGTGTGGGGGGGGATAGTGCTTGGTGTAAACTATGCTGCAAAGAAAAATCTAAAAGAAAAAAAAAATGGGGAGAAAAAAATGCCTGTGAAAAGAAAAGTCTAAAACAGCAGGCCCTAGCTCTGATAAGTGAACTGCGTCACTTATCAAAGTTCGGTGGCTGCTAGATGTGGCGCAAGGAGGGGGTGAAAAAAAAAAAAAAGGGAAAACAGCCGGCACGAGATCTGATAAGTGAACTGCGTCACTTATCAAAATTCGGCGGCTGCTAAATGTGGAAACGGAGGCGGCGCAAAGGCGGGTGAAAAAAAAGGAAAAAAAAAAAAAGAAAAGAAAAACAGCCGGTGCGAGCTCTGATAAGTGAACTGTGTCACTTGTCAAAGTTCGGCGGCTGCTAGATGTGGCGCAAAGGGAGTGGCGCAGGGAGGGGGTGAAAAAAAAAAACAGGAAAACAGCCGGCACGAGATCTGATAAGTGAACTGAGTCACTTATCAAAATTCGGCGGCTGCTAAATGTGGAAACGGAAGGCGGCGCAAAGGCGGGTGAAAAAAGAAAAAGGAAAAAAAAAAAAAGAAAAGGAAAACAGCCGGTGCGAGCTCTGATAAGTGAACTGTGTCACTTGTCAAAGTTCGGCGGCTGCTAAATGTGGAAACGGAGGCGGCGCAAAGGCGGGTGAAAGAAGAAAAAGGAAAAAAAAAAAGAAAAGGAAAACAGCCGGTGCGAGCTCTGATAAGTGAACTGTGTCACTTGTCAAAGTTCGGCGGCTGCTAGATGTGGCGCAAAGGGAGTGGCGCAGGGAGGGGGTGAAAAAAAAAAAAAGGAAAACAGCCGGCGCGAGCTCTGATAAGTGAACTGTGTCACTTGTCAAAGTTCGGCGGCTGCTAGATGTGGAAACGGAGGCGGCGCAAAGGCGGGTGAAAAAAGAAAAAGGAAAAAAAAAAAAAAAAAGGAAAACAGCCGGTGCGAGCTCTGATAAGTGAACTGTGTCACTTGTCAAAGTTCGGCGGCTGCTAGATGTGGCTCAAAGGGAGTGGCGCAGGGAGGGGGTGAAAAAAAAAACAGGAAAACAGCCGGCACGAGATCTGATAAGTGAACTGAGTCACTTATCAAAATTCGGCGGCTGCTAGATGTGGAAACGGAGGCGGCGCAAAGGCGGGTGAAAAAAAAAAAAAGGAAAACAGCCGGCGCGAGCTCTGATAAGTGAACTGCGTCACTTATCAAAGTTCGCCGGCTGCAGGGTGTGCGCACGGAGGTGGCGCAAAGGGGGCTGAGAGCACGAGTGTTGATCGGTGAAATGCGTCACCAATCAACGCTCGGCGGCTGGGTGTGCGCACGGAGGCGGCGCAAAGGGGGGGTGAAAAAAAGGAAACCCGCCGGACGCGAGCTCTGATAAGTGAACTGCGTCACTTATCAAAGTTCGCCGGCTGCAGGGTGTGCGCACGGAGGTGGCGCAAAGGGGGCTGAGAGCACGAGTGTTGATCGGTGAAATGCGTCACCAATCAACGCTCGGCGGCTGGGTGTGCGCACGGAGGCGGCGCAAAGGGGGGGTGGAGGGGTAAAAAGAGGGGGAAGGGGGATGGGGAGGGAGGAAGAGAGGGATCAACACTTACGGTTGTAGTCTCTCTTCTTTTTCTATCTTCTTTCTTCTTTTCTTCTTTCTTCTTTTCTTCTGTCTTCTTTTCTTCTGTCTTCAGCACTACAAGGCCCAGCACAGGAGAGATCTGTTGTATGACCGCTCTGCAGGAATCCTCAGCAAGTGTGAGGACCCCTGCAGAACGGTCACTCACAGGTCAGAGCCAGGTGAGACAGGTCACAGAGCGGTCAATTCGCTTCTGTGACCTGTGATTGGTGGGATCCATCATAACAAGATCCCACCAATCAGAGCTCTCCTGGTTACCCTGGCAACCTGCCCAGGATCGGAGCTCACAGCTCCGATCCTAGGCAGGTCACAGCCAGGGCAGCAGCCAGGTCACCTGCAGGGCACAGCGCGGTCACACAGCGATCAGACCGCTGCTGTGCCCTGTGATTGGCGCGATCGACGATGTCATCGATCGCGCCAATCAGCTCCTGCAGGCCCTACAGGGCCTGTCCTGAGCCTCCACAGCCGGATCGGTGCTTTTACAGCACCGATCCAGCCAGGATCGGTGCTATTACAGCACCGATCCGGCAGGTCAGCAGCAAGGCACAGCGCTCCTGCGCCGCGGCTGTGCCTTGCGATTGGCGCGATCGACGATAACATCGATCGCGCCAATCAGCTCCTGCAGGCCCTGCTAGGCCTGTCCTATGTTCCGGCCTAGGATCGGTGCTTTTATAGCACCGATCCAGCAGGAACCGGCAGGGCACAGCGCGGTAATACCGCTTCTGTGCCCTGCGATTGGCGCGATCGATATGATCGGCGATCGCGCCAATCCAGGGGGGTCTGCATAGTGCTAGACCCAGGCCTAGGATCGAGTACATCGGTACTCGATCCTAGCCTGGGATCTCACTGTTTCAGCCCATCTGATTGGCTGAAACAGTGAGAAAGGCTGCGATTGGCTGTTCAGAATTGAACAGCCAATCACAGCGATCGGGAGGCCGGAGAGGGGAGGACGCAGCCCGGGATGCCGACGTCATCTTCCTAGAGGTAAGATGGCGTCGGAATTTTAATGCGATCACCGCGACTTCAGTCGCGATGTCGCATTAAAGGGCATGACGTACTATTCCGTCCATGGGAATTAGGTCCAGGGTCACATGGACGGAATAGTACGTCTGATGGCAGAGAGGGGTTAAGCCAGGTTAATAATTAATCCTACTGTATGAAATAAAAATAAAACACACACACTTTAATTAAAAATCATTTTAATGAAATAATCACACAGTTTTTGACCATCTTTTATTTTACAGGTAATCCGTGTGAAGCCCTTGTTCTCCTGTAATAAAAATAAAATAATAAAGCAACATTATTCTTACCTATCTGGTGCTCTGTCAGGTCCCATGCTGTAATCCTTCACAAAGGGTTAACTGGCTTACAGCAAGCTGAGCAGCTAATGCTGCCAGCTCAGCTGTAAGCCCCCGAATGAATGAATTCCTCCCCCTGCGACAGGAGAGGAAGTGATTAGCTGGGAAGCTTAATTGATTGCTTCCCAGGCTAATCAGTTCAGGTCAGCCGGGGACACCGCACAGCATCAGTGACGTCAGAGGGAGTCCCGGCTGACCTGAAGTGAACTTCAGCAGTGTATCCGGGGGCTCTGTCTGAATCCCCCTAAAATAGGATTCACGTAAATCCCCAACGGGGCCACAGACTGCACTGACATAAGCAGAGGTCAAATGAATTTGTTTTTTTTTCTGAAAGTGAGTGATTTGTTTTCTTAGGCCGCGTGCCCACAATCAGGAATTGGCAGCGCTTTGGACACAGCACATGTCCCCTGCTGGCTACTGAACGCAGGTGACTCCACATATGATCACTGACCCATGCGGAATTACTGCATCCAATACATTGTACGGGTGAGACAAGATAAATAGACATGTTGCGATCTGGAAAGATGTGCCGCATGTTCGTCTCTGCGGGTGAGCGGCGGGCGTCTGTGGACGCATATTGGGCATGGATTTCTTGAGATCCCATCCACTATGCTGTAACATCTGGACGCTGCACAAGTACACATCGTCCAACCTGCAGCGATTACTGATCGTGCACACTGACCCTCAGAGTCTGTTTGTGTTTTTTCATCTAAAAGTGTCCACTTTTCTGTGGCTGTTGGAACAGCCAGAACAAAAAAAAACATCACATGTGGAATTCATGTGAGCTCCATTCCTATCATTGCAATCTATGGCTCTATACAGGATTCAGGCAGAATGCAGCGGGAGCAGTAAAGAAGGATAGTGTGAACAGGCCCTAATGTAAAACACAGGCATTAGACATAAACTGCTGATCCCTATTATGGCGACATGACAATTACAGAACTATATATGCAGCACATATACACAGATACACACTATACATGTACACACTTTATATATACTTTATAAATATAGAAACATACACTATATACTGTATATACAGACACATACAGTATGTACAAGCACATACATAAAGTATATATGTGTAGCCCTGGTACACATACCAGGAGGATGAGTGGAGAGGTAACAGTTAAGGTCTCTTCATGACATCATGTTACACTTCTGACACACCCAGCAGGGGTTGGAAGGGAGTGATTTTAGTCAGTCAGTTCCTGTCCTTGGACAGAGTAGACGTGTCAGTTTGAGCCTGTCATCAGTTCAGAACGTGGAGGCTGGTACAGGTGGTCTAATTCACCTTAGTCTAGTCAGAGCTGTGCCCCACTGGAAGAAAGACTGAACTATCTATTAAGAGTCGAGCAAATCGAAGGGCAAAGTGGAAGGAGATTATTGGAAAAGTGCGTTTGGCTTGGAAGAGTCCTGCACATTGCTACCGTTACTGGGACCGAAGAATCATATTGTTACAAGCATAGTGAAGAGAAAACCAGAGATTACGGACCTAGGTCGCGGCAAACAAGCCCTTATAGTCAGTACGTAACTGGGGTCAGGGGAGTGAAGACTTTGAGTCTCTGCAGGACAAAATAAGAATTCAGCTCCCTCATAGAAAGGCTCCTAACACTAAATTGACTGGGAAGCACAGCTTTGGATAGCTGAATCATAGAGGGGACTACGCTTCAGGCTGGTCGTACTCATCTTCATTGGACAGTAAAGGAGGCCCCTAACTGCTTAGCTGTTGCCTCAAAGCTCATCCTCCATCAACCCATCAGCCTCCTGGACCTGCTTGAACATCTTACAAGTAAAGGTATGGAAAGCCCTGACGGTGTGAGACTGAGTTATTATTGCATGCCTGCACATCCTACCTAACTACCGACCTGAGGAAGAGTCCCACCTGTAGGGGACCCGACATCTAGCTGCATCACATCCCCTCAGAGATCTACAGCAGCGCTGGTATAAATTACCAGAAGACTACAGTGGCGTCACGAACTGTATATAAATATCCCTGTAAATATTCCCCCAACATACGCCAGACCGCCAGGGCCACAGACCGAGCACAGCTACTGTGACAATCCCCTAGACTTCCATGGGCTCGGCTCTGAGTACCCCATTGCCCTGGTAACCCACAATTGTGGTGGCGGGTCGACACAAATACACATAGAAACATTCAGTTTACATACAGTATGCTCACATATATATACACTTTATACATATATTTTACAATATACTGCACACATGCAGTATGCATATATAATATACTCAGACTCACATACTATATACTGTATGTACATGCATATATGAATATATATATATATATATATATATACACACACACAAATGCACCACAGATATACACAATCATACTATATACTTTGTATATGCACACACATACTAAATACACATATACAGACACACACACTGCATAATACCCATGTACACACACAGATATACATATATATGTTTACTTACCAGGTCCTGATGTCACTTGTACAGATCTCAGGACAGTGATGTAGGAGCAGCCTGATGAGGAGGAGGGGACACACAGGGCTGCAGACATGTCCTGCCCCAGGTCTGACCTCTGCTGTGCTGTGCCGCTCCACCTCACTCTCATCTTCTAACCTGATAATGCAGGGGAGATAGAGGGTGAATAGAGGGTGGTTTGGGAGAGACGATCAAGAACTGCAGACTTGCAGAGGATGCACAGCGTTATTCACTATAAGTAATGCTGTACACCCTCTGGGTACTTCATAAAGGTGCTGCAGACAGAGGGCCCCCTTTGTGGGTGGGGGCCCCAGGCGGATGCCTTGCCTGCCTGCCCCAAATGTCAGCCCTGGTGGCAGCATCATCCTATGGGGGTGTTTTTCAGCTGCAGGGACAGGACGACTGGTTGCAACTGAAGGAAACATGAATGCAGCCAAGTACAGAGATATCCTGGATGAAAACCTCTTCCAGAGTGCTCTGGACCTCAGACTTGGTCGAAGGTTCACCTACCAACAAGACAATGACCCTAAACACACAGCTAAAATAACAAAAGAGTGGCTTCAGAACAACTCCGTGATCATTCTTCACTGGCCCAGCCAAAACCCTGACCTAAACCCAATTGAGCATCTCTGGAGCGACCTGAAAATGGCTGTCCACCAACATTCACGATCCAACCAGAACTGGAGAGGATCTGGAAGGAAGAATGGCAGAGGATCCCCAAATCCAGGTGTGAAAAACTAGCATCATTCCCAAGAAGACTCATGGCTATACTAGCTCAAAATGGTGCTTCTACTCAATACTGAGCAAAGGGTCAGAATACTTATGACCATGTGATATTTCAGTTTTTATTTTTTAATAAATTTGCAAAAATGTCTACATTTGTTTTTTTTTCAGTGAAGATGGGGTGCAGAGTGTACATTAACCCCTTTCTGTCATCGGACGTACTATCCCGTCCATGTGCCCTGGGACTTAATTCCCAGGGACGGGATAGTATGTCCTAGGCGATCAGTTGATCGCGGCCTGGTGTCAGCTCCCGGAATATTAACCCCTGGCACACCGCGAACAAACATGATCGTGGTGTACCGGGGGCACAGGGAAGCATCGCGCAGGGGGGGCTGCCTGCATGCTCCCCTGAGACCCTCAGAACACCGCGATGTGATCGCGCTCTTCTGAGGCCTTCCTCCCTGCAAGGCCCCGGATCCAAGATGACTGCGGGGTCCTGCAGGGAGGCGGCTTTCTCAGCGCGGCGCTGAGGAAGCCTGCTGCAGTGCCAGTGAGATCGCTGGTGTGATAGAGTGCTGTGCACACTGTCACACCAGCGATCTGACATTCTACAGTGATGTCCCACCCTGGGACAAAGTAAAAAAGTAAAAAAAAAATGAAAATAACAAGTTTAAAAAAAAAAATTCCAAAATTAAGGAAAAAAAAAATATTCCCCAATAAATTAATTTCTTACTGTAAATAAAAAAAAAAAAAACAATAAAAGTACACATATTTGGTATTGTCGCGTCCGTAACGACCCACCCTATAGAACTGTCCCACTAGTTAACCCCTTTAGTGAACCCCTTAAAAAAAACAAAGCAAAAAATCAATGCTTTATCAATACGGCGGAACAAAAAGTGGAATAAAACGCAATCAAAAAGACCGATATAAATAAACATGGTACCGCTGAAAACGTCATCTTGTCCTGCAAAAAAGAGCCACCATACAGCATCATAAGCGAAAAAATAAAAAAGTTATAGCTCGCAGAATAAAGCGATGCAAAAATAATTATTTTTTATATAAAATTGTTTTTATTGCATAAAAGCGCCAAAACATAAAAAAATGATATAAATGAGGTATCGCCGTAATCGTACTGACCCGAAGAATAAAACTGCTTTATCAATTTTACCACACGCGGAACGGTATAAACGCCCCCCAAAAGAAATTCATGAATTGCTGATTTTTGTTCATTCTAACCTCCCAAAAATCGAAATAAAAAGCGATCAAAAAATGTCACATGCTCAAAAATGGTACCAATACAAACGTCAACTCGTATCGCAAAAAATAAGACCTCACATAACTCTGTGGGCCAAAATATGCAAAAATTATAGCTCTCAAAATGTGTTGATGTAAAAACTATTTTTTGCAATAAAAAGCGTCTTTTAGCGTGTGACAGCTGCCAATCATAAAAACCCGCTATAAATAGTAAATCAAACCCCCCTTTATCACCCCCTTAGTTAGGGAAAAATAATAAAATTAAAAAGATGTATTTATTTCCATTTTCCCATTAGGGTTAGGGTTGTGGCTAAAGTTAGGGTTAGGGTTGGGGCTAAAGTTAGGATTAGGGTTAGGGTTGGGATTAGGGTTAGGGGTGTGTTAGGGTTAGGGTTGTGGTTAGGGTCGGGACTAGGGTTAGGGGTGTGTTAGGGTTAGGTTTGTGGTTAGGGTTGGGACTAGGGTTAGGGGTGTGTTGGGGTTAGGGTTGGAGTTAGAATTGGGGGGTTTCCACTGTTTAGGCACATCAGGGGCTCTCCAAATGTGACATGGCGTCTGATCTCAATTCTAGCCAATTCTGCGTTGAAAAGTCAAACGGTGCTCCTTCACTTCTGAGCTCTGCCATGCGCCCAAACAGTAGTTTACCCTCACATATGGGGCATCAGCGTACTCAGGACAAATTGCACAATACTTCTTGGGGTCAAATTTCTTCTGTTACCCTTGGGAAAATAAAAAATTTTGGGCAAAAATATCATTTTTTGTAAAAAAAAATGATTTTTTTGTTTTTACGGCTGTACGTTATAAACTTCTGTGAAGCAATTCGGGGTTCAAAGTGCTCACCACACATCTAGATAAGTTCTTTGGGGGTCTGTTTTCCAAAATGGGGTCACTTGTGGGGGGTTTCCACTGTTTAGGCACATCAGGGGCTCTCCAAATGCGACATGATGCCCGCAGACCAATCCATCAAAGTCTGCAATCCAAAACGTCACTACTTCCCTTCCGAGCCCTGACGTGTGCCCATACAGTAGTTTTCTCCCACAAATGGGGTATCAGCGTACTCAGGACAAATTGGACAACAACTTTTGGGGTCCAATTTCTCCTGTTACCCTTGGGAAAAAAAAAGTTGGGGACCAAAATATCATGTTTGTGGAAAAAATATGATTTTTTTATTTTCATGCTCGGGCATTATAAACTTTAGTGAAACACCTGGGTGTTCAAAGTTCTCACCACACATCTAGATAAGTTCCTTGGGGGGTATAGTTTCCAAAATATTGTCATTTGTGGGGGTTTCCACTGTTTAGGCAGATCAGGGGCCCTCCAAACACGACAGGGCATCCAGCTAATTCTGCGTTGAAAAAGTCAAACAGCGCTCCTTCCCTTCCGAGCTCTGCCATGCACCCAAACAGTGGTTTACCCCCACATATGGGGTATCAGCGTACTCAGGACAAATTGCACAATAACTTTTGGGGTCTTGTTACCCTTTGGAAATAAAAATTGGTGTGAAAAGATTATTTTTGTGGAAAAAATATGATTTTTTAATTTTACGGCTCTATGTTATAAACTTGTGTGAAGCACTTGGGGGTTCAAATTGCTCACCACAGATCTAGATAAGTTCCTTAGGGGGTCTAGTTTCCAAAATGGGGTCAATTATGGGGGGTTTCCACTGTTTAGGCACATCATGGGCTCTCCAAATGCAACATGGCGTCCAATCTCAATTCCAGCCAATTTTGGTTGGAAAAAGTCAAATGGTGCTCCTTCCATTCCGAGCTCTGCCGTGCGCCCAAACAGTGGTTCTCCCCCCACAATATGGGTTATCAGTGTACTCAGGACAAATTGGACAACACTTTTGTGTCCAATTTCTCCTGTTACCCTTGGGAAAATGAAAAATTGGTGACTAAAAGATAATTTTTGTGGGAAAAAAATAGGATTTTTTTATTTTCATGCCCAGGCATTATATACTAGTGTGAAGCACTTTGGGGTTCAAAGTGCTCACCACAGATCTAGATAAGTTCCTTAGGGGGTCTAGTTTCCAAAATGGGGTCATTTGTGGGGGGTTTCCACTGTTTAGGCACATCTGGGGCACTGCAAACGGAACATGACCCCCATCAACGTCTGCATTCCAAAACATTATTACTTCCTTTCCACGCCATGCCGTAAGCCCAAACAGTTTCCCTCCCCACATACGGGGTATCAGCGCACTCAGGACAAATTGGACAACAACTTTTGGGGTCCAATTTCCTTGGGAAAAATCAAAAATTTGGGACTAAAAAATCATTTTTGTGGAAAATTGTTGTTTTTTTTTTAAACCCAGGCATTATAAACTTTTGTGAAACACTTGGGGGTTCAAAGTGCTCACAACAGATCTAGATAAGTTCCATAGGGAGTCTAGTTTCCAAAATGGTGTCACTTGTGGGGAGTTTCCACTGTTTAGGCGCATCACAGGCTCTCCAAACCCGACATGGCATCCAATCTCAATTCCAGCCAATTTTGGTTTGAAAAAGTTAAACGGCGCTCCTTCCCTTACGAGTTCTGCCGTGCGCCCAAACAGTGGTTTTCTCCCACATATGGGGTATTGGCGTACTCAGGAGAAATAGCACAACAACTTTATCTGTCCATTTTCTCCTTTTACCCTTGTGAAAATAAAAAAATTTTTGTAAAAGATCATTTTTGTGACTAAAAAGTTAAATATTAATTTTTTCCTTCCCCGTTGCTTCAGCTCCTGTGAAGAACCTGAAGGGTTAATAAACTTCTTGAATGTGGTTTTGAGTACCTTGAGGGGTGCAGTTTTTAGAATGGTGTCACTTTTGTGTATTTTCTGCCATATAGACCCCTCAAAGTGACTTCAAATGTGAGGTGATCCCTAAAAAAAATGGCTTTGTAAATTTTGTTGTAAAAATGAGAAATCGCTGGTCAACTTTTAACCCTTATAATTTCCTAACAAAAAAATAATTTGGTTCCAAAATTGTGCTGATGTAAAGTAGACATGTGGGAAATGTTATTTATTAACTATTTTGTGTGACATATTTCTCTGTTTTAAGGGAATAAAAATTCAAAGATTGAAAATTGCACAATTTTCAAAATTTTCGCCATATTTGCGTTTTTTTCAAAAATAAACGCAAGTTATATTGAATAAATTTTACCACTAATGTGAAGTACAATATGTCACGAGAAAACAATCTCAGAATCGCGAAGATCCGTTGAAGCGTTCAGAGTTATAGCCTCATAAATAGACAGTGGTTAGAATTGTAAAAATTGGCCCGGTCATTAACGTGCAAACCACCCTTGGGGGTTAAGGGGTTAATGAGAAAAAAATAAGCTTTTTTGAATTTACCAAATGGCTGCAATGAAACAAAGAGTGAAAAATTTAAAGGGTCTAAATACTTTCCGTACCCACTGTATTACGATAACTTTGCTTTGTGTAATTATTACCCACTGAAGATTGGATAAACTTGCTTTTTCAGTTGAACATATGAGATCCTCCTAACTTTTCCAGATGATTTCAGGGAGAGAAGGATAGAGCAATTTGAATTTAAATCAGGGGTCTCAAACAGGCACGTGAGCGCCCGTAATGATGTGGGCCGATGCAGGGGGCCACCGACGCCAGCACTTCTTCTCAATTGAATGTACATCCTCGGACACACATGCATGTGAAATGTATTACGGCACAGAGATTCTGCGCTGCAATACCAATAGCGGCCACCAATCAGAGGCCAGCAGCATATGACATCACTACTACGCGCTGTCCCGGCAGTGGAAGAAGAAAAGAAGAGGACAAGCAAGTTTTCACACCATTGTATCTGAGAAAGGGTCTTTTTGGGGTACATTGAAGACATAGATGGCCTCATGCATGATTTTAAATTGGGTTTCTCTCCAGGATTCGTTGATAATGCTTTTCCTGAATTACCCCCATCCCACTCTATTGGCAGTAGTTTTCCCCACAGAAATGAATAGTAGCTATTGAGTGATCAGTGGTTCTCAGGTGTTTTAACAAAAATATTAAAAGAAAACATGAAAGGAGAAATACTTTTTGGCATGGCTTCATTTATATTTCTTTACTTTTTAGATGTCAAAATGAATGGAATGAATTACCAGTTTGAAAGACCCCATGATCATTGATTTATTGCTGTCTAACTCTAAAGGTGCACTTTACATTTTTTTTTGCCTTTTTTCCAGGAAAATATGTTACTGTTTCCAAGTAATATGAAAACCATAAAAGGAAACACCTGTTAAGTAGCTATGGCAAGGCAATCTCTACTGCTGCCTATTCAAAAGAATTTCCCAGCAATCCTGTGCAGTTTTGTAATACTGTCATTAATTTTAATAAACAATATGTCAGTAATCAGTGATGTATGCTAAGCATAATGTAGAGACAGATGCCAGTGATGTGTCACTTACTGGGCTGCTTGCTGTCTTCTTGATACAATCACTGTTTTCTATGCTGTAGATCTAGCAGTGCTCAGAATGCTGAGTCCTGTGTAACCTCGCCCACATCACTGATTGGCAGCTTTTTGTATACACTGCACATTGACAGAACGCCGCTAATCCGGGGTGGGGATGGGATTACACAAAGCAGTTGACTAGCAGACATGAGGAAGCTAGTCATGTGGTTGTAATCTGTTGCCGATAAAATGCACAACATAAACCTAGTAAGTGACACATAGCTGGAATCAGGGTCTCTGTCCCTACATCATGCTGCTATTAAATTACACAACAAAAACCTGCTGACAGATTCCATTTAATAGACATTTTTATTTAGCCAGCAGATTGACTATGTAATTACAATGACTTTATCCAATCTATTGTTTATTCTGAGATTCTATTTTCCATGTTTACAGTATATTACAATTTGCTGATAGACGCATTTGAATAAATTGGAAAAAAGAGTAAAATAGCAACAGGAAATAAAATTAATACAATAATGGTACAATATCAGTGTTTATATGTTTGGTTACTCCATTTTGCCACATGTAAAGATTTCTAACAGCAATTTAAAGTATGAAGTATCAGGAATAATATGTTCTTTATAAAGACAGCAAAACCTCTTCAGCCATTCAAGTGTAGTGACATGCGGCCTCATCTCTTACAAGAGCAGCAGTGAAAGTACATGTAATGCACAACATTCACAGTAAAGGCAAGAAGACTTTCACCTGCATTATCCCCAGGAATAGGCAACAGAGAACAAAGAATAAATGGTTGTCAAGAAGATAAATGGACAAGTCATTGCAAAAGATACATTATGCTACACTGCAGAGCTGCGAGTCCTCGGATCACATACTTGTCCTGGCCTATGAACTGCACAGTAGATATTCAGTAAGGCGTTGACGCTGTCACTATTAATAACACTTACCTGATGCTGGATGGTGCATTGTGCATTTATTCAATACAACAAAAACAATGTTTTATAGTGACACATAGTAAATGGATCGATACAAAAGAACTGCTTATGTACAACTATGACCTCACACATTTTCCATGTGAAAAGTGTTTAATGGTTTTTTTTTTTTTTTGCATTTTTAAAAACTCCAATATTTACAATGAATGGAAACAGTACTTATCATAGTGATTTTAATGGATTTCTTTTTACAAGGTGCTTTATTAGGCTGGGAGGGCATGTCCATTACTATAACTTAGCATCCGTTTACACGTACTGACCATCGTCACTAAATGACCGTCAATCAGGAAATATCAATCAGCAGCCGTTTAAAAGTCTGTTTACACACGCAAACTGCGCTAATCAATCGATCATCCATTGCTCATAGCATACCTCCCAACCGTCCCGGATTGACCGGGACAGTCCCGATTCTAACCCTCCCACCCGCTGTCCCGGTCGGGACGCTATGTTTTCCGCAGTGAGAAGCCGCCACGCCCCCCATCCTCGCCCTCCAACCTCTCCACTTAAGCTTCTCACAGCCAGGAGTCCGTTGCTGTGCTGTTCTTTTATGTGCAAGCAGGACCTGTGATGAGGTCACAGAAGGGGAGGAGTTATGTGTCACATGGTCAGGCTCCTCTGTGTGTGCATGTCTCTGCTGTGCTGGTTGTCATGGTGCTGGATGAGGGTAAGTTTATGTTTGGGGTCAGGAGGGGTTTACAGTGTGGATGTAGCAGTGCTGTGTGTGTATGAGGTGCACGGAGCGGAGCCGTATGTGCGAGGTGTATGGAGTGGAGCCATGTGTGTATGAGGTATACGGAGTGGAGCCATGTATGTACGAGGTGTACGGAGGGGAGCCGTGTGTGTATGAGGTGTACGGAGCGGAGCCGTGTGTGTACGAGGTGGATGTAGCAGTGCTGTAGTGTTTACGAGTTGGATGTAGCGGAGCCTTGTGTGTACGAGTTGGATGTAGAAGAGCCTTGTGTGTATGTAGCGGAGCCGCGTGTGTACGAGGTGTACAGAGCAGAACCGCGTGTACGAGGTGTATGCTGCAAAGCTGCATGTGTAAAAGGTTTACGGAGTGGAGTCGTGTGTGTACAAGGTGTACGAAGTGGAGCCATGTGTATACTGAGTGGAGCCTTGTGTGTGCGAGGTGGACAGAGCGGAGCCGTGTGTGTATGAGGCATACAAAGTGGAACCGTGTGTGTATGAGGTGTGCAGAGCCGTGCGTGCACAAGGTGTATGGTGGGGAGCATTCATACCTCCCAACCATCCCGAATTCAGCAGGACACTCCCGATTTTGAGAGACTGCCCGCTGTCCCGGCCGGGAGCTTTTCCCGTGGACACAGGAGTACATGCCGGAGCCCCGAGGAGCAGTTTAAAACTCGCACGTGATGTTCCACCAGAAGAGACGTGCTGAAAGATGACTGGAAATTAGGTAATTTCGGGAGGAGATTGTGACGGAACCATGGAGGCACTTCAGGGAATGCTTCAGATCCATCACTGTGTCCTCCTCCGACAGCGCGGACAGCGGGATCGCCTTGGAATCGGGGATGTCGGCCATGTGAGCGGATCATGATATGTCCTGCATTGGGAGGCTCAGGTGGGCACTACAATGAGAGCCAGGCTGCTATAGTATCTTTATAGAATCTTTATTTTTCTCTTTCTGTTTCTGTCTCTCTCTGTTCTTTCTTTCTTTCTTTCTCTCTGTTCTTTCTGTCCCATCTTTCTTTCTCTCTGTTCTTTCTTTCTCTCTCTCTGTTCTTTCTTTCCCATCTTTCTTTCTTTCCCATCTTTCTTTCGCTCTGTTCTTTTTCTTTCTTTCTCTCTGTTCTTTCTTTCCCCTCTTTCTTTCTATCTCTCTGTTCTTTCTTTCTTTCCCCTTTCTTTCTTTCTTTCTCTTTCTTTCTCTCTGTTCTTTCTTTCCCCTCTTTCTTTCTCTTTCTCTCTGTTCTTTCTTTCTTTCCCATCTTTCTTTCTCTCTCTGTTCTTTTTCTTTCTTTCTCTCTGTTCTTTCTTTCCCCTTTCTTTCTATCTCTCTGTTCTTTGTTTCTATTTCTTTCTCTCTCTCTCTGTTCTTTCTTTCCCCTCTTTCTCGCTGTTCTTTTTTTCTTTCTCTCTGTTCTTTCTTCCCCTCTTTCTTTCTCTCTGTTCTTTCTTTCATTCTCTTTCTTTCTCTCTCTCTGTTCTTTCTTTCTCATCTTTCTTTCTCTCTATCCTCTGTTCTTTCTTTCTTTCTTTCTCTTTGTTCTTTCTTTCCCTTATTTCTCTCTCTCTCCCTCTCTGTTGTTTCTTTCTTTGCCCTCTTTTTTTTCTCTCTCTGTTCTTTTTTTCCGTCCCCTCTTTCTTTCTCTCTGTTCTTTCTTTCTCTCTCTCTATCTCTGTTCTTTCTTTCCCCTCTTTCTTTCCTTTTATCTCTCCCTGTTCTTTTTTCTTTCTCTCTCTGTTCTTACTTTGTTTCCCCTCTTTCTTTCTCTCTGTTCTTTCTTTATTTCCCCTTTCTTTCTTTCTATCTCTCTGTTCTTTCTTTCTTTCCCCTCTTTCTTTATTTTCTCTCTGTTCTTTCTTTCCCCTCTTTCTTTCTCTCTCTATTCTTTCTTTCTCTCTCTGTTCTTTCTTTCCCCCTCTGTCTTTCTTTTTCTCTGTTCTTTCTTTCGCCTCTTTCTTTCTCTCTCCCTCTCTGTTTTTTCTCTCTCTGTTCTTTCTTTCCCCTCTTTCTTTCTTGCTTTCTTTCTTTCTCTCTCTATTCTTTCTTTTCCTCTGTCTTTCTTTCTCTCTCTGTTCTTTCTTTCCCCTCTTTCTTTCTTTCTCTCTCCCTCTCTGTTCTTTCTTTCCCCTCTTTCTTTTTTTCTCTCTCTGTTCTTTTTTCTGTCCCCTCTTTCTCTCTGTTCTTTCTTTCTCTCTGTTCTTTCTTTCTCTCTGTTCTTTCTTTCTTTCCCATCTTTCTTTCCCGTCTTTCTTTCTTTCTCTCTTTGTTGTTTCTTTCCCGTATTTCTTTCTTTCTTTCTTTCTCTCTCTGTTCTTTCTTTCCCCTCTTTATTTCTCCCTTCCTCTCTGTTCTTTCTTTCTTTCATTCTCTGTTCTTTCTTTCCCATCTTTCTTTCTGTGCTTTCTTTCCCGTCTTTCTTTCTTTCTCTCTCTGTTCTTTCATTCCCCTCTTTCTTTCTCCCTCCCTCTCTGTTCTTTCTTTCCCCTCTTTCTTTCTCCATCTCTGTTCTTTCTTTCCCCTTTCTTTTTTTCTCTCTCTGTTCTTTCTTTCCCCTTTCTTTGTTTATTTCTTTCTCTCTCTACTCTCTCTCTGTTCTTTCTTGCTTTCCCCTCTTTCTTTCTCTGTTCTTTCTTTCTCTCTCTCCTTTCTTTCTCTGTTTTCTTTTTTCTCTCTCTGTTCTTTCTTTCTTTTACTCAGCACCAGTGTGCCCACAGTACCAGTCACTGTGCCCTCAGTACCAGTCAGTGTGATCACCAGTGTTAAATGGGTGTGGTTGGGGTGTGGACATGGGTGTGACTAGTTGTGAAATGGGTGTGGTCGGGGCATGGCCTAAAGCCGCAACCTTTGTCCCTCTTTCCCATCTTCAATAGTTGGGAGGTATGTCACAGACTGCCATTGTTCTCAACAGCATGAGTCCTGTTTGCACAGGACAATATGCTACCGATAGATATGATTTTTAAGCTGGTTTAAAAGGACTCTGATTGTTCAAACCAAGTACAGACACTCAATGCTCCCTTAGGCCTCTTTCACACATCAGTTTTTTGCCGTCAGTCACAATCCATTGGCTCGACGGATCAACGGATCCATCACAGATTGTGAAAAACTGATGCGACGGATCCGTTTTTTCTGAGATTAACTGATTAGCGTGGGAAAGTTTCTGAACTTTTTCCCACGCTGTCAAATCACCTCAGGTCAGCCGGGGAATCGGCGCAGCCTCACTGACATCAGCGGTAGTCAATGAAGCTGTGCAGAGTCCCCAGCTGACCTGAAGTGAACTCGATGGTGTGGGAAAAAGTTCAGAAACTTCCCACGCTAATCAGTTCATCTCCGGTCAGCCGGGGCGCCTGCCAGACATGATTTCATTAATTCTGCAGTGGTTTACTGCCAGGCCGGTAGCATTAGCATTGGTCCCGGTTGTAAACTAGTTAACCCCTTGTGATGGATTGCAGAGGGGGACCTGACTGAACTGCGGAGAGGTATGGATATTGTTGGTTTTTTATTTTATTATTTTTCACAGGAAAACAAGGGATTCAGTTTTATTGGCAGAATAATAAATTTAGTCAAAAATCTGTAATTACCCTTTTATCCCTGAAGTACTCTGTTCAAATCACCCCTTTCCTACATTCACACCCGTAGAAAAAAGAATTAAGTGGTTACTTCCGCCTTATCCTTGTCTGCCTGCTGCATCCCAGTAACCTGCTTACACTCTGTTTTCTGTTCTATCCCACCAGTGGCAACATCAGATTATATGTGCAATCTAGAAGACTTCATGATCTATACAAAATACCGCACACAATATGTTGTACTTTGAAAGTGGTATTATATGTGCGTCGCCATATAAATCATTTTGTTATGTACAGCATTGTTTTTAATAGCGTACTGCCTATAAATCATAGTATTGCACTATATAACTAAAAATAGTCTGGTGGAGTTTAGCCTGTCACATAATACAAGGCGCATTTTGTTGTAAACTAGGACAATCTTACTTCTTGTCTCCTCTTACATTGTTTTGATTCGTTAGTTATTTCATTTACTTGCTTTAAGCTGCCTCAACAGTCTCAGATTGCTAAACAGAACCAAACGCAGGATGTTTGCTCTGTGATTCTTGGCACAGGTCATGAAAAAGGAAACATGAGCGACTTTCATTAAATTCTCTGCTACTCTTCTAAATTACCATGCACCTGTGTGATAACCATCATCACAGTTTATTACAATTTGGAAAAAATTACTTTTTTTGTGCCAAAACCAGGATACATGGCAGCAAGGGGAAAAATAAATATTGCAAGAATGACAATGAAACTATGTTCTATAAAGAAGCAGATATCTATGATACTGTAAGGAAGAAAACTAAGTAAAAAATTGTTACATTCCAGCTCAAAAATAAGTATCATCACATCACAAAAGTAATGTCAGAAACACAACAAAACTTTATTTCATGGAAGCTGAAGAAAGAAAAATACTCAGAAAGAATTCAGCCTGAAGTCTGTAATCATTTCTAAAATAAATACGATTTGGGGCTTGATTGCACAGTTGAAGTTTCCTCTGAGTATGTACAGTATTATGTTGCAGTTGGGCTCTATGCACCTGGATGATTACCTATAAATGTATTTTTTCAATCCCATTGCACAACTGTTTCTTTCTGTAGACTGGGGAGACAGTAAAGAAGCTCTACTGGTCTTTGTATATTTTTCAATGGGATAAAATATTGGATTTTCTGAGACACAGGGCTGGTTTTACACATTGCTGGGCCATAGGAAAAATTAAAAATCAGGCTTGAAATACTTAAAATGTTGCACCATCACACAGAAACACTTTGGTTGCCTTTACACAAGCTTATTTTGGATAGTTAAACAACTTGATCAGCTCTCATTTACCAGCATCTTTACACAGGTTGATGAAGAATAATTTGAACAGAATGATCACTAAGATGATCGTTCTGTCCCTGTACAACATTATCATTAGGACATGTGCTGCAAAGAACGATGACTTTTATGCATTCATAAATAATCCAATCACCCAACAAAGGAGTGTTTTGCTCAATCGTTGGGTGTTGCAGACATCTTTACACCATCAAACACTCGTCTGCACGCTCGGTATTTCTAAATGTGGATGCCATAGCCCCTCCCTGGCAACGTGTTGAAAACTATAAATCACTAGGTCAAGGACACTAGCAATATGACTATAAGTATAACAGGGTAAGTAGAAATGTTTGTAATGCCTGTGAATAGATGGAAACCTCTACAGGTTCTCTCGATCCATGAAAGAGGAAATGAAAGCAACTTCAGTGCTGCGTTACATCCACGGACCTAAAAAAAAACACAACTATTTCCTCTGTGATACATTCCTTGCTACACACAATTTTTTTGCTACACCCATGGTATGTTACATACACACATACTATACTATAGACAAGCTCTACATTCTACATGTAAGAGACAGTTCTGGCCAAAGTGTGATTCTGTATCTTTAAACACCAGATGCATGGGTCTGTGGGTGGGTGTTGTAAGTTTATTTGAGGTCACTTTCAATGTCAAGGAAATACCACCACAGAAAAGGACCAGAAGATCGCGGCATCTGGTTACACAAACTCCAGCACTTATTAGAACTGCTACACCATTGTATTAAACAATGCAGGTTTTCCTTGCTCTGTCATGGCAAGAGTTAATCAGTTTGGTTGATCTCCTGGAGCGCTCCATCCTGGATTGTCTTAGGTCCCTTTCACACATCAGTTTTTTGCCGTATGTCACAATCTAATTCATCCCAGATTGTGAAAAACTGATGCGGCTGATTTGTTTTTTGACGGGTCCGACTAGCGGATCCGTCGAAAAAACGGATCCATCGCATCAGTTTTTTCATCCGTTTCTTCCATTTTTCGACGGATTCGTTTTTAATTTCACACTGACCGGTTAAAATAGAATAGATAGAATACATGTATACACTTAGTATAGATGTACAGTACAGACCAAAAGTTCGGACACACCTTCTCATTCAAAGATTTTTCTGTATTTTCATGACTATGAAAATTGTAAATTCACACTGAAGGCATCAAAACTATGAATTAACACATGTGGAATTATATACTTAACAAAAAAGTGTGAAACAACTGAAAATATGTCTTATATTCTAGGTTCTTCAAAGTAGCCACCTTTTGCTTTGATGACTGCTTTGCACACTCTTGGCATTCTCTTGATGAGCTTCAAGAGGTAATCACTGGTAATGGTTTTCACTTCACAGGTGTGTCCTGACAGGTTTAATAAGTGTGATTTCTTGCCTTATAAATGGCAAGACTTGACCCCAATGGATTTTTTCTTTTGGGGAGTACTCAAGGACAAAGTATATAGTCGAAACCAAAAAGTGTCATTGATTTGAAAAATTACATAAGAGATGCATTTCAAGAAATTAATACCCAAAGAGACTTGTGCAAAAATGTTTGTCGAAGCGTAAGAGGCAGACTTCAAAGCTGTGCAAATTGTGATGGAAAACAGTTTGAGCTCCTGTGTTGATAAAATTTAAGGGCTTTTGTATTATTGTTCAGAATAAAATTTAATTGTCAATGTTATGCTTGTGTTAGTAAATATAATTTTATATATAAATCAAAATAAAAGTTATTATTTTCTGTCCACCTACTTTTGGACCACCTGGTATATATATTTATATTTCATAGAGATATAGCAGAATAGGTGAAAATGCAATTGTCGGCATCTGTAAAATCATTACAGAACCCGACAGGATATGAGACATGGTTTACATACATTAAACCATTGCATATCCGTTATTTTTTTATATGTCCATCACTAATAATGTTAGTAGTGTGTGTGTGTGTGTGTGTGTGTGTGTGTAAAATTTTGGAGCTATAGGTGTTAAATTAAAGGATTAATTCACGGAAAAAACTGGCGTGGGTTCCAGCGCAATTTTCTCAGCCAAAGAGGGCAAGCCAGTGACTGAGGGCAGAAATTAATAGCCTAGATAGGGACCATTGTTTTTGGGCCCCCCCTGGCTAAAAAAATCTGCCCCCAGACACCCCAGAAAAGGCGCATCTGTAAGATGCTCCTATTCCGGCACTTTCTCTCTTCCCATTGCCCTGTAGCGGTGGCATATGGGGTAATAAGGGGTTAATGTCACCTTGCTATTGCAAGGTGACATTAAGCCTGGTTAATAATGGAGAGCTGTCAATAAGACACCTATCCGTTATTAATCCACTAGTCTGAAAGGGTTAAAAAAACACATTAAGAATAAAGACTTTTATATGAAATAAATAAACATACCTTTTTTCCATCATTATTACACTCCCATTCCATACTGAAGCCATCGATCTCCTAGTACGACGGACAGGTATGGGTATAGTGTTGCTTTTCTATTTAGGATTTTTCCTAGGAGATCGATGGCTTCGAATGGAATGGGAGTATAATAAAGATGGAAAAAATGTGTTTATTTATCTCATTGAAAGTATTTCTTCTTAATGTGTTTTTTTTAACCCCTTTCAGACTAGTGGATTATTAATGGATAGTAGTCTTATTGACAGCTCTCCATTATTAACCAGGCTTAATGTCACCTTGCACCTTGTCTGAGGATCTCATCTCAGTACCTAATGGCAGTCAGTAGAGTTGAGCGATACTTTCCGATATCCTAAAGTATCGGAATCGGAATGGTATCGCCGATATCACTAAAATATCGGCGATACCCGATACCGATACCGGAAGTCCCATGTAAGTCTATGGGAACAAAATATCGCAACTAAAAAAAACCCATTCTTTCCTTGTAAACACTAAATATACACACATAGAATACATATATATATATATATACATGTCATTGTGACATATATATATATACATATATGTATAGTTTATACACTTCTACATAGTAAAATATCCTCTCTGATTCAATTGCCGGGTAAAGCCGGCTTCAGTGAAAAGACAGAAGCACCCGACATGAAATGACACTTGGTGTACATAGGGTTAACCATGTCTTTTCATGTCCTTTGCTATCTGATTTGCACAAACAATTAAATCAGTCTATGTGTGCAAAATTTCACACCTGTAGGGGTTAATTAAAGGTGTAAATTCGTTGTAAAAAAAACGGACTTTTTTGCTACGAATTTACACCTTTAATTAACCCCTACAGGTGTGAAATTTTGCACACATAGTCTGATTTAATTGTTTGTGCAAATTAGATAGCAAAGGACATGAAAAGACATGGTTAACCCTATGTACACCAAGTGTCATTTCATGTCGGGTCACCCGACATGAAATGACACTTGGTGTACATAGGGTTAACCATGTCTTTTCATGTCCTTTGCTATCTAATTTGCACAAACAATTAAATCAGTCTATGTGTGCAAAATTTCACACCTGTAGGGTTAATTAAAGGTGTAAATTCGTTGTAAAAAAAAACGGACTTTTTTGCTACGAATTTACACCTTTAATTAACCCCTACAGGTGTGAAATTTTGCACACATAGACTGATTTAATTGTTTGTGCAAATCAGATAGCAAACGACATGAAAAGACATGGTTAACCCTATGTACACCAAGTGTCATTTCATGTCGGGTTCTGCATTTTCACAAAAGCCGGCAATTGAATTAGCGGCTATTATACTATGTAGAAGTGTATGAACTACAAATATAAATATATATATATATGTGTCACAAATTCAATGACATGTATATATATATATGAGGTGTAAAATTGCTGAAAAAAAATGCGTGGGCTCCCGCCCTATTTTCGCAACCAGACAGACAAAGCCAGTGAGTGGGGCAGATAATAATAGCCCAGAGAGGGACCATTATTTTTGCCCCCCCCCGGCTACTAACATCTGCCCCCAGACACCCCAGGAAAGACAAATCTATAATTAGATTCGCCCTTTCTGGCACTTTGCCCGTCTATTCCCATTGCCCTGTAGCGGTGGCGAATGGGTTAATATGGGGTTAAAGCCACCTTGCTATTGAAAGGTGACCTTAAGCCAGGTTAATAATTGAGAGCTGTCAATTAGACAACTATCAATTATTAATCCTATTGCATGAAATAAAAATAAAACACACACACTTTAATTAAAAATCATTTTAATGAAATAAAGACACATGTTTTTGACCATATTTTATTTTACTGCAAAAACCATTTCCTGTAATAAAAATAAAATAAAAAAGCAAAATTATTCTTACCTATCCCATGCACAGTCAGGTCCCACGGTGTAATCCTTCAGAAAGGGTTAATGTTTACTGCAGGGACCGCAGCTAATGCTGCAGCCTCACAGTAAACCCCAAATGAATGAGTTCCTCTCCTGCCTGACAGGAGAGTAAAGGCTGGGTGTCACATAACGATACACCAGCGATCCCGACAACGATATGCACTTGTCAGGATCGCTGGTGAATCGCTACATGATCGCTGCTGAGCTGCCAAACAGGCAGCTCAGGCAGCGATCTGGGACAGCGACACTGCGGGTAACATCGCTTAAGGGCCCGTCTCACATAGCGATATCGCTACCGAGATCGCTGCTGAGTCACAAGTTTTGTGACGCAGCAGCGAGCTCACCAGCGATATCGCTGTGTGTGACATTCAGCGACGATCAGCCCCCCTGCCGGGTATCGCTGATCGTCGCAGAAATGTCAGGACCTTTTTTTGATCGCTGGTTTCCCTCTGACAGGCACGCATCGCTGCGTGTGACAGGCGGGAGACCAGCGATCCGCTGGTAACCAAGGTACACAGCGGGTTTCCAGGCACCGTGCAGCGCTTGGAAACCCGCTGTGTACCTTGGATACCAGCTCCCTGCATCAGGGCGCTGGTATCCAAGGTACACAGCGGGTTTCTAGGCACAGCCCCGCGCCTGGAAACCCGCTGTGTACCTTGGTTACCAGCGGATCGCTGGTCTCCCGCCTGTCACACGCAGCGATGCGTGCCTGTCAGCGGGAAACCAGCGATCAAAAAAAGGTCCTGACATTTCAGCGACGATCAGCGATACCCGGCAGGGGGGCTGATCGTCGCTGAATGTCACACACAGCGATATCGCTGGTGAGCTCGCTGCTGCGTCACAAAACTAGTGACTCAGCAGCGATCTCGGTAGCGATATCGCTATGTGAGACGGGCCCTTAAGTGGAAAGCTTAATTGATTGCTTTCCACTTTCACTTCAGGTCAGCCAGGGACAAAATCAGTGACGTCAGAGGGAACTGATTAACAAAAATAGGGGTTCCCTTCGAAAAAAAAATTGCGTGGGGTCCCCCCTGTTTTTGTTAACCAGCCAGATGAAGCAGACCGCTGAGGCCTGGATTTTCAGGCTGTTAAGGAGCCAAGATCCATGGACCTTGCCAGCCTGATAATACTAGGCCACAGCAGTCTGCATATCTTGGCTGATTAACAAAAATAGGGATCCCCTCGAAAAAAATTGGCATGGGGTCCCCCCTATTTTTGTTAACCAGCCAGATGAAGCAGACCGCTGAGGCCTGGATTTTCAGGCTGTTAAGGAGCCAAGATCCATGGACCTTGCCAGCCTGATAATACCAGGCCACAGCAGTCTGCATATCTTGGCTGATTAACAAAAATAGGGGATCCCCTCGAAAAAAATTGGCATGGGGTCCCCCCTATTTTTGTTAACCAGCCAGATGAAGCAGACCGCTGAGGCCTGGTTTTTCAGGCTGGTAAGGATCCAATATCCATGGACCTTGCAAGCCTGATAATACCAGGCCACAGCAGTCTGCTTAGCTTGGCTGGTTAACAAAAATAGGGGATCCCCTCGAAAAAAAAACGGCGTGGGGATCCCCCCTATTTTTGTTAACCAGCCAAGTAAAATGCAGACTGCTGCGGCCTGGTATTAAAAGACTGTAAAGGCCCATGGATTTTGGCCCTCAACAGCCTGATAATACCAGGCTACAGCAGCCCCACATTTGGCGCATCAAAAGATGTGCCAATTGTGGCACTTTACCCGGCTCTTCCCACTTGCCCTGTAGCGGTGGCAAGCGGGGTAATAAGGGGTTAATGTCACCGTTGATTGCACGGTGACAATAAGCCCGGTTAATAATGGAGAGGTGTCAATAAGACACCGATCCATTATTAATCCCAAAGTTATTAAATGCATAAAAAAAAGACAAAGCAAGAAAAAAGTATTTTAATGAAATAAAAGAGACAACACAATTTTCATTAATTTTATTGTACTCTCATTCCTGCGACGCCATCGATCTCCTGTAAAAAAAGAAAAAAAACAAACCAACAGTATACCACCTGTCCGACGCAGTCCATAACGACAGTCCCACGACGATCCAACTCTGCTACATCGCAATGACAGGCAGAGCCTGTCATCGCGACGCAGCACAGCTGATTACCTGCTTCCCCGGCGGTGACGTCATCGGACTGACTGCTTTACGGCCGGGATTACCCAGCAGTCACTGCAGTTATCGCGAGAAACTGCATGTGACCGCCGGGGAAAGAAGATTGCGGCCATCAAGCAGTCCAGGACGTGACCGCCGGAGATCTTCTGACAGGTAAGTGCCGCTGACTCCTGACAGACCCGACCGACGGACACTGACAGTGACAGTGACAATCCCAATTCCGGTTTCCGATAAGACGAAAATATCGGAACTCGGAATCGGAATTCCGATACAGCCAACATCGGCCGATACCCGATATTTGCAGTATCGGAATGCTCAACCCTAGCAGTCAGGCTACCTCTGGCGAGCACATGGAGGGCTGTGCGGCCCTCCAAAGAAATGCCACCCCACACCATTACTGACCCACTGCCAAACTGGTCATGCTGAAGGATGTTGCAGGCAGCAGAACACTCTCCACGGCGTCAACAGACTCTGTCACATCTGTCACATGTGCTCAGTGTTAACCTGCTTTCATCTGTGAAGAGCACAGGGCGCCAGTTGCAAATTTGCCAATCCTGGTGATCTTTGGCAATTGCCAAGCGTCCTGCATAGTGTTGGGCTGTGAGCACAACCCTCATCTGTAGACGTCGGGCACTCAGACCATCCTCATGGAGTCAGTTTCTAACCGTTTGTGCAGACACATGCACATTTGTAGCCTGCTGGAGGTCATTTTGCAGGGCTCTAGCAGTGTTCCTCCTTGCACAAAGACGGAGGTAGCGGTCCTGCTGCTGGGTTGTTGCACTCCTACAGCCCCCTCCACGTCTCCTGGTGTACTGGCCTGTCTCCTGGTAGCGCCTCCTTGCCTCTGGACACTACGCTGACAGACACAGCAAACCTTCTTGCCACAGCTCGCATTGATGTGGCATCCTGGATAAGCTACACTACCTGAGCCACTTGTGGGGGTTGTAGAGTCCATCTCATGCTACCACGAGTGTTAAAGCAACTTTCAAAAGTGACCAAACATCAGCCAGAAAGCATTGGTACTGAGATGTGGTCTGTGGTCCCCACCTGCAGAATCACTCCTGTATTGAGTGTGTCTTGATAATTGCCAATAATTTCCATCTGTTGTCTATTCCATTTGCACAACTGCATGTGAAATTGATTGTCAATCAGTGTTGCTTACTAAGTGGACAGTTTGATTTCACAGAAGTTTGATTTACTTGGAGTTATATTCTGCTGTTTAAGTGTTCCCTTTATTTTTTGAGCAGTGTATATATATATATATATATATATATATATATTTATATATATATATGTGTCTCACTGATATATATATATATGTATATTGTAAGCTTTTCAGGGGATATAGCTCTGGGATCGCCGTCCTGGCAGACGGAGTGGCACACAACAGTTCATTCACAGATAGCAGCTCTGGTGCAAACTGGCCGCAACCAGCTTTATTAAAGTCCACAGCAAACAATAGGTGATAAAAACAAATCATAAACAGAAATCCTAAGCCTCTCCGGCTTCTTACTATACTTAAATAATTTCCCTTTCTATCCGGGTCCAGACTCTAATAGCCTGGCCCCAAAATAACACATATAATCTGTAGTTACCAGCGTGAGGTTCACATGAGACTCCAACGGCGTCTGAAGTCAGATCCAGACTGAGAGCCCTGTCTGTACTCCCCAAGCAGCTACTTCTGGCTGTCTAATTAAGCAGCTGTGTTCACTCAGGGTTGAACTGCAAACCTGTCCCGGATGGGAATGGAGTGAACACCGTACTGACAACCTATTTTTTATGCGCCCCAGCTAAGAAACCTGGGCGAGATATACACGCCGTCCAGTATGCACCCCTTCACTGTCTCACAATATATATATATATATATATATATATATATATATATAGACTGTATATATGTTTTCACAAATATTTGAGGCAGGTACCTTTCCCACTTGGGGGCTGGCTAATTGTATCCGAGCATGCTCAGTTAAAAAAAATGGAATCCGTCGCCGGATTCCATCATTTGACAGTTTCGGCACCCATAGGCTTCCATTCTAGCAAATGACGGACCGCGATAGATCCGTCGCTATCCGTTTTTTTTAATGTACACAAAAAACGTTCTTTTGTCCGTTGTCTCCGTGAACGACGGAAGAAACGTGAGGCCATCCATTGCAATCCGTCGCTAATACAAGTCAATGAGAAAAAATGGATCCGTTGGCATCAGTTGCCGGATCCGTTTTTTTTCAAAATTCGACGGATTGCGACTGATAGCAAAAAACTGATGTGTGAAAGGGGCCTTAGCTGTTTGATTTCTAGTCACTGGCACTTTGGAGTTGCCAATGATAGTTCTACTTCCTGGTTTGGTGTGTGAAGGAGAAAGTTCAGTGTTTGGAGTTGTCGATTGGAGAGTTTTTCTGGATATTGTTGAGTGAAGTTGTTTTGTGTGTTTATCCTTTCACATTTGGTTTCCCTTTCCTATACCTCCCCTATTTCTCACTCTGTTGTTTTGTTAGTGTATTTGTATGATTGCAGGTTTTTTTTATCCCTGTCTGTTTACCCCTGTCTATCTGGTTAGTGTTTTCCTATACACTTCAACTCCTCACCTCCCTGGGTGGGGAATGGTTCAGATAATGATTAAAGGGTTTTTCCATCGAACAAAAGTTCATTTTAATCAATAGATCTTAGAATAATAACTTCCACAATTTGATGTATTTAAATAAAATGTTACTGTGCTGAGATAATCTTATAAATGTGTCCCTGCTGTGTACTGTGTAATGGCTGTGTGTCACTGTACAGGGACATGGTCTTATCATACCACAGCTCCTGGGCAGGGGAGGAAACAAAAGAGGATACAGACATTACAGCAGGGTGTCACAGCTGATTCTTTCCTTGAAGTGAAATATTGTTTAAAAGCAGGCAGTGAAATGTTTTACCTCACAGAAAAAGTCAGCTGCAATCCCCTTCTGTAATGTCTGTATACTCTTGCTTCCTCCTTTGCCCAGGAGCTGTGGTATAATCAGACCGTATTCCTGCACAATGAGACACAGCCATTTCAAAGTACACAGCAGGGGCACCTTTATAAGATTATGTCAGTACAGGAACATTTTATTTAAACAAATCCAATTGTGGAAGTTATTATTCCAAGATCTATTGATTAAAATTAATTCTTGTTCATGGGAAAACCCTTTTAAGTTAGAAGCATAGCTCCTAACTAACTCCTAACTGCTAACAAGACCCTGGAGTTTCCACCATCAAGGGTAATCCGTGGACAGGGATAGACTGGGATGCCCCTAGTTTGAGGGATCAGGTAGGTGCCCACAGTCAGGGTCGGACTGGCCTAGCAGGGTAACGGTGAATTTCCCGGTGGCCGCAAGAGAGAGGAGAAGGAAAGAAAAATTTTAGGAGCACGTGTCTTGAAAAGTGCAGGCAGGGATGCATGCACAGAGACCTGACCCGCCAATATGACCAGGGTTGGCATTACCAACTAGTGCACTGCTGTAAGTGTCGGGACCCTGGACGAATGTGGGGGGCCCCATTTGTCATCAAGGACAACGGCACGCTACGGTACCCATAATTCAGGTCCACCCCCTCAAATACTCATCTTTCTTCATTCCCAGCAGCTGTAGTGTCTTCAGCGTTTGTGACTTCTCAGGGCAGAGGGTGCAATGACGTCAATACTGAGTGCCCTATTTCATGAGCAATGTAGAGAGTCAGAAGTCACTGAGCAGACCGGGCCTGAAGGGAACTGGGAGAGGTGAATATTTGATTTTTTTATTTTTTATGTAAGGAGATTACCTGTGTTCCATTATACTGTATGGAGCAATATGTGTGGAGAATTATATGGGGCCATTATACTGTATGGAACATTATATGGGGTACATTATACTGTATGGAGCAATATATGGGGCTTATTATATACTGTGTGGAGCAAAATATTGGGCCATTATACTGTATGGAGCATTATATGGGGCCAATTATACTGTATGATGCCTTATATGGGGCAATTATACTGTGTGGAGCATTGCATAGGGCCATTATACTGCATGTAGCATATATGGGGCCATTATACTGAATGGAGCATTATATGGGACCATTATACTGTATGGAGCATTATATGGGGGCCATTATACTGTACGGAGAATTATATGGGGCCCATTATGCAGTGTGGACAGTTATATGGGGCCATTATATTTTATGGAAAATTATATGGGGCCATTATACTGTATGGAGCATTATATGGGCCCTTATACTGTATGGAGCATTATATGCAGCCTATTATACAGTATGGAGCATTATGTGGACTCATTTATTTTATGGAGCATTATATTGGGGCCATTATACTGCATAGGGCAATATATGGGGCCATTATACTGTATGTAGCATTATATGGGGCCCATTATACTGTATGGAGCAATATATGATGCCAATTATACTGTATGGAGCATTATATGGGGCCATTATACTGTATGGAGTATTATATGGGGCCCATTATACTGTATGGAGCATTATATGGGGTCCATTATACTGTATGGAGTATTATATGGGGGTCCATTATACTGTATGGAGTATACATACTGTATGAGGCAAAGTTTGGGCCCATTATACTGGATGGGGCATTATATGGGGCCATTATACTGTATAGAGCAAAATATGGGGCCCATTATACTGTATGGAGCATTATATGGGGCCTATTATGCTGTATGGAGCATTATATGGGCCCATTATACTGTATGGAGGACTATGTGATGCACATATGCACATAATACTGTATGGAAGACTATTTGATTACCATAATTCTGCATGGAGGACTATGTGGTGCCCATAATTCTGTGTGGAGGACTATGTGGTGCCCATAATACTGTATGCAGGACTATGTTGTGCCATAATACTATATGAAGGACTATGTGCTGCCCATAATACTGTATGGAGGACTATGCCGTCCGGTGTAAAATGATAAGTCTGCAGTCTCTGTGTGTGCTGTGCGCTGCGAGGATTCACCAATTTCTGAGCTATTGTAGAATTTACAATAGATATGTAATGTAAGAAGTAAGTGAAATCTTTGGCATTGCACTATACCTATATTTCTTATCTGTGCATCATGAATTGTGGTATGTGCTACCACAAAACCTGAGGTTTTATTCGGTCACAATGTGGTGGTAATATGTGGTCTGTTCACGGTCTGTCGGTATTTGTTCCTTGTATGTGGAATTATTCGGTCACTGTGTGGTCTGGTTATAGTGTGGCAATACTCATCCTCTGTATGTGGTATTACTCGGTCACTATGTGGTGGTAATATGTGGTCTGGTTATGGTGTGGCAATATTCATCCTCTTTATTTGGTATTATTCGGTCACTATGTGTTGGTAATAGGTGGGCTGGTTATGGTGTGATGGTATTTATCCCCTAAATGTGGTAATATTCTGTCACTGTGTGGTGATAATATGTAAGTAGAAAAGCAGTCGCACTCAAGAGCAAAATATTGTGCTAATGAAGTTTCTTTTTAGTCTTACCACGGACGATCCTCCACACCATATCCTCCATTCAGTCCTTGCTGGGTCTTTTGCTGTGTCTACACTATATTCCCTTATCAAGGACACTCCTCACCAGTAGCGTAGCTACCGGGGGGGCAGAGGGGGCGGTGGCCCCGGGCCCCGCGCTCTGAGGGGGCCCACCTGGAGCTGCGCTACTGTAACTGTATCGGCATGCACAGCGCGCCGACACAGTTACTTTCCCGCGGCAGAGCAGGGAGAATCAATCTCCCTGCTCTGCCGCCCGTCGCTATGGGGCCCCTGAGCAGGCGGTGGGGGGGCCTGGTGCCAGCAGTGGGCCCCCCGCCCGTCATCGCAGGGTCATCTGTATCAGCATCTAGCCAATACAGCTGACCGCATTGAGAGAGAAGGAGCGAGCGCTCCTTCTCTCCCATAATCCCCCTCTCAGCGTCTGACAGCGGGCGCGATGGCGTCACTGCCCGGCGCCGGCAGTCAGACGCTGAGAGGGACAGCAGTGAGCAGCGCAGGAGCCGGGAGGAAGAGAGGTGAGTACTGGATTTATTATTTTTGTAAAGGGGGTGCATTATAAGTAAGGCTGCATATGGAGTATATTATAAGTACGGCTGCATATGGGGGTGCATTATAAGTACGGCTGCATATGGAGGTGCATTATAAGTAAGGCTGCATATGGAGTACATTATAAGTACGGCTGCATATGGAGGTGCATTATAAGTACGGCTGCATATGGGGGTGCATTATAAGTACGGCTGCATATGGAGTACATTATAGGTACGGCTGCATATGGGGGTGCATTATAAGTACGGCTGCATATGGAGTACATTATAAGTACGGCTGCATATGGGGGTGCATTATAAGTACGGCTGCATATGGAGTACATTATAGGTACGGCTGCATATGGGGGTGCATTATAAGTACGGCTGCATATGGGGGTGCATTATAAGTACGGCTGCATATGGAGTACATTATAAGTACGGCTGCATATGGGGGTGCATTATAAGTACGGCTGCATATGGGGGTGCATTATAAGTACGGCTGCATATGGGGGTGATTATAAGTACGGCTGCATATGGAGTACATTATAAATAAGGCTGCATATGGAGTACATTATAAATAAGGCTGCATATGGGGTACATTATAAATAAGGCTGCATATGGAGTACATTATAAGTAAGGCTGCATATGGGGTGCATTATAAATAAGACTGCCTATGGGGTACATTATAAATAAGACTGCATATGGGGTACATTTCAAGTAAGGCTGCATATGGGGTACATTATAAGTAAGGTTGCATATGGGGTGCTTTATAAGTAAGGCTGCATATGGGGTGCATTATAAGTAAGGCTGCATATGGGGTGCATTATAAGTAAGGCTGCCTATGGGGTACTTATAAATAAGACTGCCTATTGGGTGCATTATAAATAAGGCTGCCTATGGGGTGCATTATAAATAAGACTGCCTATGGGGTGCATTATAAATAATACTGCCTATGGGGAGTGCATTACAATATAGAGGCTGTCTGTTGGGGTGCATTATAATACAGAGGCTGCCTATGGGGGTGCATTACAATACATAGGCTGTCTATGGGGGTGCAATATACTATATTGAGGACTATCTGGTGTATTATGCTATATGGAGGCTATCTAGGGGGCCATCATACAGTGTCGAGATTACAGTGGCGGGGCCATCATACAGTGTTGGAGCCATTAAATAGTTTGGGGATATTAAGGGGTCAGTATATATCCAGTGAGGGGGCATCATACTGTGTATAGGGGAGCTGTACAGGGGGGAGACTCGGGACATTAAGTGTAAAGTGGGTACTTATTGTTATAGGGGAACTCTAGTTACTGTGACTGTCAAAGGGGCACACACAGGGCATTATTACATTCTAGGGGACAACATGTGGGCACTGTTTTCTAGGGCCCATGCACTTGGCATTACTATATTATAGAGGGTGCTTTAGAATTTAGAGGTCACACAGAACCACACAGTAGGTGCAGTAATAGGGGCACATAGGGCAGCAGCGGCTCAGTATTGGAGTATCAGGTGTAGTAATAGGGACACATACGACAGCAGCGGCTCAGTATTGGGGTACCAGGTGTAGTAATAGGGACACATACTGCAGCAGCGGCGGCTCAGTATTGGAGTATCAGGTGTAGTAATAGGGACACATACGACAGCAGCGGCTCAGTATTGGGGTATCAGCAGGATGAGGAGTTTGTGCAGGTTGAGAATAGTCCAATTGGTGACCGTGACGGTGCTGACAATATGAGAAGTGAAACGTTTCTTTGTTGTATTCTCTGTAGTCGAGTCCTGGCTGGAGGAGTCGTTATGTCGGTCTGGGCCAGATGGAAAAGACATGAAAAGTGAACGATTCCATCAGAAAGAACGTCAGCGGTAAGTCATTATCTGTAACTCTGCTATGAACTCTTATATGTTCTGTAGGACTGGTGTTATTTACCACTGACCATATGGCGGTGATATCAATATTGGTCTTTTTATATATAGATTAATTTTGGCAACAGCGCGGTCATTTGCTGAGGTTCTCTGTTTAGGGGCCCACTCAGATGTTTCGCACCCCTAAACCGAAACCCTAGCTACGCCTCTGCTCCTCAGTGAGGTTTGATAAAGACCCTATTGTGGGTCGAAACGTTACCTCGGTATACTTTTTTGTCCTTTTTTTCGTCTATGTGGTGTTGTTTAAATATACATTTAATATCATAATAAAAAGAAACTTCATTAGCACAATATTTTGCTCTTGAGTGCGACTGCTTTTCTACTTTGTTAAAGTGGGCTTGTTTCCCAGTTCAGTCTGCACCTATCTAATTTATTGAGTGCGCGTCATTCTCCTCTCCCTGGTGATAATATGTACTGTATATACTCGAGTATAAGCCGAGATTTTCAGCCCATTTTTTCTCGGCTTATACTCGAGTTATATACTCACCCCCTCCTGGCGCGGTCTCTGCAGCCCCTGCTCTTCTCCCATGGTCTCCGGCGTCTGTGTTCAGCCATCAGTGGTACCGCTCATTAAAGTCATGAATATGCACATATTCATGACTTTAATGAGCGGTACCACGTGACCGCTGTAGTTAGGCATAGCGCTGGAGACCGCGGGGGAAGAGGGGCTGCAGAGACGCTCCAGGAGGGGGTGAGTATATGTCATATTCACCTGTCCACGTTCTACCGCTGAGTGCCGCTGTGTCCTCGCTCCTCTAGCTGTGGATGTTCAGGTCAGAGGGCGCGATGACGTGTTTAGTGCACGCCGCACCCTCTGCCTGAGCATTCAGTGCTGAGGACCCGGAAGACAGCGGTGCTCAGCGGTGGAACGGGACAGGTAATATTGCAGGTGCCGGGCCCTGAGCCAGCATGACACGGCACCTGTCCCCATAGCGCACCGTGTCCCCGCCTGCTCAGGACACCGGCACCTGGCCCCAGCGACAAAAGGTGAGTATGTCTTTTTTTTTCATTTGCAGCGGCAGCATAAGGGACCTTGTGGGGCATAGTACATGGGGCAGCATATGGGGCACAATACATGGGCAGCATATGGGCATAATCTATGGAGCATCATATGGGGCATAATACATGGGGCAGCATAAGGGCACAATACATGGGCAGCATATGGGCATAATACATGGGGCAGAATATGGGCATAATACATGGGCAGCATTTGGGGCATAATACATGGGACAGCATATGGGGCATAATACATAGGCAGCATATGGGGCATAATATATGGGGCAGCATATGGGGCATAATACATGGGGCAGCATATGGAGCATAATCTATGGAGCATCATATGGGGGCATAATACATGGGGCAGCATATGGGGCACAATACATGGGCAGCATATGGGGCATAATACATGGGGCAAGATATGGGCAGCATATGGGGCATAATACATGGGGCAGCATATGGGGCATAATGCATGGGCAGCATATGGGCATAATATATGGGGCAGCATATGGGGCATAATACATGGGGCAGCATATGGGGCATAATCTATGGAGCATCATATGGGGCATAATACATGGGGCAGCATATGGGGCAAATCATGAGCACATATGGGGCATAATACATGGGCAGCATATGGGCAATATGGGCATAATACATGGGCAGATATGGGGCAGCATATGGGGCATAATACATGGGCAGCATATGGGGCATAATACATGGGGCAGCATATGGGGCATAATCTATGGAGCATCATATGGGGGCATAATACATGGGGCAGCATATGGGGCACAATACATGAGCAGCATATAGGGCATAATACATGGGCAGAATATGGGGCAGCATATGGGGCATAATACATGGGGCAGCATATGGGGCATAATACATGGGCAGCATATGGGGCATAATATATGGGCAGCATATGGGCATAATACATGGGGCAGCATATGGGGCATAATCTATGGAGCATCATATGGGGGCATAATACATGGGGCAGCATATGGGGCAAATACATGAGCACATATAGGGCACAATACATGGGCAGATATGGGGGAATAATACATGGGCAACATATGGGGCATAATAATGGGCAGCATATGGGGCATAATATATGGGCAGCATATGGGGCTCCTATTCAATATGGCATAAACTATGAACCTACTTTAATTGGACTTTATGGGTATCTATTTAATTTTGAAATTACAGTGGCTGCCATCATTTTCCATAGGCATTATATGGTGCATAATTTTCCAGTTTGGGGCATAAATGGGCATCATATAGGGCACAATACATGGGCAGCATATGGGGAATAATACATTGGGCAACATATGGGGCATAATTATGGGGCAGCATATGGGGCATAATATATGTGGCAGCATATGGGGCTCCTGATTCAATATGGCTATTCAAAAACATTTAACCTACTTTAATTTTACTTTTATTGGTATCTATTTTTAATTTTGAAATTTACCAGTAGCTGCCTCATTTTCCACCCTAGGCTTATATCGAGTCGATAAGTTTTCCCAGTTTTTTGTGGCAAATAGGGGGGTCGGCTTATACTCGGGTCGGCTTATACTCGATTATATACGGTAGTCTGGTCATGGTGTGGTGGTATTTATTCCTTGTATATGGTATTATTGGTCTTGATATAGGGGATTGTGTTGTGTATGGAGTTCACCTGTTCTCTCTGATATCAATAAGGGGAAGATTCTTGATTTCCAATAGAGATTCAATACTTGTATGTTTAAGCCCTCCCTGTTCTGTTCTGTGATTATTACACAGTAGCAAATATTCACTTACAGGAGATCTACGATGAAAACAAGTAATCACCTATCCTAAGGCCATGTTCACACATTTAGTATTTGGTCAGTATTTTGCCTCAGTATTTAAAAGCCAAAACCTGGAATAGGTGATAAATACAGAAGCGGCGATGTGTTTCCAAACCGGATGAGACAGATCCAGTTTTTCGCCGGATGCGTTTCGCGCATCCGACCAAAAACTGGATCCGTTTTATCCGTTTCATCCGTTTTTTTAGCCATTTTTCGCCGGATTACGACGGATCCGGTTTCTTAAAAATGCCCCTTTTGTGGCCTTCCAAACGTGATTGGCTACTGTAATCCTATATATACACTGTTCCTACAGCCCATCTTTGACAGATTGTAGAGGAGCAAGTGCAGGTTGGAGAGAAGAGCAAGTGACTGGCGAAGATGGATGTTATTATTGGAAATATTTTAAAGAATTTGGTGGATTTTACAGCGGAGGCTAATCGTTTGAAGGTGATAGTTCTGGAAAAGGAGAGAGCGAGACAGCAGCGCATTATGCGTCAGCGCCAACGACGACACTGTATGTGGATCCACCCCATCACAGCCCAGAGAATAACCCGTGGGGTGTATTCTACATTCTGCATGGAGCTTAGAGAAAACACGGAGAAATTTTTTGCATACCTTCGGATGAAAAAGAAAATTTTGATATCTTGGTGGAGAGTGTTGAAGAACAAATCCAAGATCCGACACCTATTGCCGCTTCTCAATTTCTCTTGCGGAGTTTCTCATGGTCACTATAAGGTAAGCTATATGTATTGGATCTGCTCGCTTGAGAGCACACTTGTAACTGGAATGCTGTTGCTGGTACTTTTTAACCATTTTTTTTATCTGGTATGTAATGCTGTGATTGTGAACTAAATTTTTTTTTTTTACAGATTCCTTGCAAGTGGAGAATCACTCTCCTCGCTACATTTCCAGTATCGACTAGGTATTTCTACGATATCTGGAATTATCAAGCACACATGCCATGCACTGTGGGACTCTTTGGTCGGAGAATTTGTTCCAGAGCCAACAACAGAGCTGTGGATTGAAATTGCAGACAAGTTTCTCCAGATCTGACAGTTTCCCAATTGCCTGGGCGCTGTTGACAGGAAACATATCCGCATTGTAAAGCCAGCAGGATGGGGATCGGAATTCTTCAATTATAAAAAATATTTTTCAGTCGTCCTCAGGGCCATTGTTGACGCAGAATATAAATTCATTGCTGTGGACATTGGGGCTTATGGACGGTCCAATGACTCACAAGTTTTCAAACTGTCTGCTATGGGTCGGCGACTGTACGGGAACATTTCTAGTTCTCACCCCCTAGGCCGCTGCCTCAAACCTCTGGCCCACCTATGCCTTTTGTATGTGTAGGTGATGAAGCCTTCCAGCTGTCGGAACACCTTTTAAAACCGCACTCCAGCAGAGGATTGACACAAACAAAACACATTTTTAATTACCGGCTCACAAGAGCAAGAAGAATGGTGGAGTGCGCTTTTGGTATTCTGACAGCCAAATGGCGTGTCCTATTGACTGAAATAAACCTAAAGACTGAGACTGTGGACAAAGTTATAAAAGCTTGCGTGGTCCTACACAATTTTGTGATCAGCAATGAACCAATTTCTATGGAGGAACAGTATGAAGAAACAACCTTGCAGGACTACCAGAACATTACCAATCGAAGTTCAACAGCTGTTTCACGAATGAGGGACAATTTTGCCCAATACTTTATGTCACCTTAAGGAAGACTAGACTGGCAGGATGACAGAGTTTGAGAAATTGCTTTGTTACCTTGAAACTCATTTACCTTGTGTACCCACAGTAAACCTTTTAAAACCAAACTTGTCTACCTTCTTGTGGGTTTTCTACTGTATTTAACCTTTTGGCCACAGTTGTGTCCCTGTTTGGGTTTTTTTACCCAAAGTATTTCACCTTTTTTCAAAAATTGGGTACCTTGTTGGGGATTACCTAACAAGGTACACAATTTTGGGAAAAAGGTGAAATACTTTGGATACTACACAACCCGGGACACAACTTTGGCAAAAAGGTTACAGTTATGTACCTTTTAACCAAAGTTATGTATGTGTTTTTTACCTTTTACCCAAAGTGATGTAGGTATTTTTACCTTGTACCCAAAGTTATGTAGGTGTTTTAGTGTACCCAAAAATTTCTAACTTTGTTCACAACCTTATTTTTTACTTTACATCCTAGAAATAAACGACAGACAACAATTTTAATCAACCAATGTAACTTTTATTAAAAAAAATAATTTTAATATAATGTTTGTAAATTTGTCATTGTGTAATAAACTTTTCCTGGTTTGAAAAAATAATTTATTTATTTCTCAACAAAATCATAAATTTGTATAGTGTGGGGTGGAAATACTGCTGGAGGGGCTGCGGGACACTTCGACATTGGGATTGTGGAGAGCGGACTGGGATGGTGGTGGGGAAGGAACAGTAAGAGGTGAAGGGGTGGAAAAAGTAAGAGAATGGGTGGACAAGTTGGAGGCAGAAGAGGTGATGGGTGGTGGAGAGGAGGGTGGGGCAGGGACTGGAAGAGCAGGTGATATGGTAGGGAATTAGAACATGGAAGGAGGTTGGTAAGAGGCAGGAGTGTGGTACGGGGCAGGTTGCTGGTACTGGGAAGGTTGCTGGTACTGGGGAGGTGACTGGAGTTGGGGAGGTTGCTGGTACTGGGGAGGTTGCTAGAACTGGGGAGGTGGCTGGTACTGGGGAGGTTGCTGGTGTTATGGAAATTTAATTAGGATAAATCTATCCTTCAGTGTTTGCTGCTTCTGTTCCCAATTTTATATTAAATGTCTTTTTGAGCGCTCAGAACAAAATGAAAACTGTCCACACGGAAGTGTCAGTATAGCAGTTCGTCAAGACCACACGTTTATTATTCATTCAAGGTTTTATACGTTTACAAAAAGGGGCTGGTTAGTCAATTAATATACAATTAAAAGATGCTAGATTATTGGCTGTTCTAGTGTAAGTATGATAATTATGATAAAAGGGCTGAAGTTGCAGATTTATTGTTTTTGTTCTTTGCCCTAGCTTTCTTGCATGACTAGTAAAGAAAACAATAGATATCTATTAAGACTTTCTGTTCTTGTTTCTTATGAAGACCAGGGTCGTCTTAAACGACTGATTATAGCTGGCATCAGCTTTTGCATAGATATGTGTGAGCACAGGATTTTTAGCAAGTGAGATCTATCTAACTGTGAATGCATATATATGAATATACATTGAATATATAGAATACATATATATTTCCATGACACTGGAACTGGGGAGGTGGCTGATATTGAATAGGAGGGTGAGGAGGGACGGTGGCTGGAGGGGGGCAGGTGGAGGAATGACTGGGGTGGGTGGAGGAGGTTGGGAGGTAGCCTGCACTAGAGCAGCGTGGCAAGTATGCATTACATACATCTGCTGGTCAGTAGATAGCGTATCCATGCGCTCGGCTACAGACCTGAAAAAGCTGTGATTTGGAGAAGTTCTTGCTTCTGAATGCATGGTTTGCAGAAGTGTCTTCACTAGAGTTGAGCGATACTTTCCGATATCCAAAAATATCGGATCGGAATGGTATCGCCGATATCACTAAAATATCGGCGATACCCGATACCGATACTGGAAGTCCCATGTAAGTCTATGGGAACAAAATATCGCAACTAAAAAAACCCTTTCTTTCGTTGTAAACACAAAATATACACACATAGAATACATATATATATATATAATATATATATATATATATATACATGTCATTGTGACATATATATATATACATATATGTATAGTTTATACACTTCTACATAGTAAAATAGCCTCTGATTCAATTGCCGGGTAAAGCCGGCTTCTGTGAAAAGACAGAAGCACCCGACATGAAATGACACTTGGTGTACATAGGGTTAACCATGTCTTTTCATGTCTTTTGCTATCTGATTTGCACAAACAATTACATCAGTCTATGTGTGCAAAATTTCACACCTGTAGGGGTTAATTAAAGTTGTAAATTAGTTGTAAAAAAAACTGACTTTTTTGCTACGAATTTACACCTTTAATTAACCCCTCAGTGTGAAATTTTGCACACATAGACTGAGTATTGTTTGTGCAATCAGATAGCAAAGGACATGTAAAGGTATGCCACACTAACAATATCGCTAACGGATCGCTAAAAACGTCACTATTTAGCGATCCCGTTACGATGTTGTTCAGTGCGCAGCTTCCAGCGACGAGCTTCCTGCTGTGATCTCGCTCGTCGCTGGATCGTTCCGACCCTATTTCATCGCTGGCGCTCCCGCTGGTAAGTATCTAATCGCTGTGTGGCACCTTTCTTAGCGATTTAGCAGTACTTTTGTACCGCTAAAGTCGTTAAGAAGATCGCTAACGCGATAGCGTCGTTAACTATATCGCTAAATGCGGTAGCATTTAGCGATATAGAAACAATCCCGCTAGCGATCTCATTAGTATGCAACGCTAACGAGATCGCTAGCGGATTGCTTAGTGTGGCAGTACCTTTACCTATGTACACCAAGTGTCATTTCATGTCGGGTTCTGCATTTTCACAAAAGCCTGCAATTGAATTAGCGGCTATTATACTATAAACCAAAAATTTAGACACTTATAATAAAGTGACCAAAAAGAAGAGTTCCAGGAACAAAAATTATAAAGAAAAATATATCAATTTTATTAATCACCAATACAATTTGAATAAATAACAATAATTAATTTAATAAAAAACACCCAATTCCAAAGGGGAAACTAATTAGCTGCATATTATACTTAGGCATGTTCACCGTATGGAACAACGTGCTCTCCTTTTAGTAAGATGTATATATTATGCCACAATAGCAACTAAATCACACATATGTATGCAATACATTACCAGGAGATTAATCAGCATCACGGTGACACTCGAAGCGCCGCAGCTCAAAAGTATCCCCCTCACCCCGACGTACGTTTCGCTTTCCCGCTTCTTTCCCCTTTGGAATTGGGTGTTTTTTATTAAATTAATTATTGTTATTTATTCAAATTGTATTGGTGATTAATAAAATTGATGTATTTTTCTTTATAATTTTTGTTCCTGGAACTCTTCTTTTTGGTCACTTTATTATAAGTGTCTAAATTTTTGGTTTATTGCTTGTGAAGTGCCAGATAGGTTATTTTAGGACAATTGGTTGTGAGTATCTAGTTTTTGCAGTTGAATTTACAGTTTGTCCAATATTATGTAAGAGCCAGAAAATATTTCTGGTATTTAAATATGAGTATAACGAGATTTTGCTGTTTTTTAAACGGACCATTTATTAGAATGGACCTAAAAGCCAAAGAAAGCTCTTGGCGTTCTAAAGCCACAGACATTTTTAACTTAAACACCCATACCGTTTCGTCTGATGTTTCTAAGAACTATAAAGAAGTAATGCAGCGTTACAGAAGTGTTTTATATCGGAAAACGAAGCTCTGGTGGAACCGTACCTCACTGGAAAATTATGTAACTAAAAAAATAATCCCAAGAGGTTTAAGAGTGCAGTTGTATCCCACATTTGATATACAAGAGGAGGAATTAATTAAGAGATGGGTGTCGGCTGCTTCAACATGTTCATTTGAATTCATTCAGGTGCTGATTGATAAAAATACCCTTTCATTAAGTGAATTGGATAAGGAATTAGTGGATATACATGAGCAGCTACAAAAAGATGTTCCAAAAGAATCCCTTGAAAAATGGTTGAAGGAATTAGACAAAGATACAATAAAATGGGAGGATGATGTTAGCCAAATGAAATTGAAGAAATTTCAACGGGACAAAAATGATTACGATTCAGATAAGGTATTTAAATGGCAACAGAGGAAGAGTAAAGGCACCAAAAGAAGGAGGTCAAGGGAGACTTCCATTACTTCTAGCGTCTCTGGATCTGAGAGTCATGCGTCCACAAGTGATATTGATGAACGTAGGGATTTCAATTTGAGGAAGGATACCAGGAAGAAACATTTCCCAGAGATGTTCAATAAAAATAAACGGCAAAAGGACCAAGATCACTTTAAGGTGGTTAATCTGTCTGAGCGTGTTATATCATCCACACAATTAGAGATTTTAGAAAGAGGATTAACTTTCTCTCCTTCCTCCCGTATAGAGCTATTAAGGATACACATCTCTTCTCCAGGAAACTAATTTTAAAAAAATTGCATCATAAAATTGGTAACGGTGAAGATCTTTCCTCCCCAGAAGAGCAAAGAGCTCTAGAAATTTTGGAATCTCTTGAAGAGAATAATCCTCTAGTGGTAATATTCCTAGCCACTTATATGAGAAATCAAAAAGATTTCCACCGTTGGGATTATGCCCGGCGGTGGAGGTTTTTACTAAATTAGTTTCACAAGATATTGAACAGCTGGCTATTGAAAGGAGACAATTTTCTAATGTGTCTGGGGAGGAAAGACGGGCACTTAATGAATTGAAAACTTGGAGAGATGTACTCTTTAAGCAATCGGATAAAGGGGGTAATCTGGTTGTATGGCCATACCAGATGTATGAAAAACAAGCGTATAAACTGTTGGATGAGAGAACATGCTACCGCAGATTGACATATAATCCAGTTTCTTCATTTCAATTGGAATTGACCTCAATCCTAGAGAAGGCATTCGATGAAGGAATTATAACGAAAAAATTGTTGGATAATGTGGGGAGTTTGCAGCCTAAATTGCCTACCTTTTACATCATTCCTAAATTACATAAGAACCCCATAGATCCTCCAGGTCGCCCTATAGTGGCAGGAAATGGGGGGCTCTGTGAGACCATCTCGAATATTGTGGAATTTTTTCTAAAACCCATAGTCTGTACGTTACCGTCTTATATTAAAGATACCACATCGGCCCTCCAGCGGTTAGATCAAATCCATCTTGAAGGTGGTATGCTGATGGTAACGGCTGATGTGGAAACTTTATACACTTCTATAAGACATTCGGATGGGTTGGCCGCTACGAGGTGGTTTTTACGGACTAGCAATGTGAGTCCCCCTATTGCCGACCTAGTTTTGATTCTGTTAGAGTTTATTTTACATCACAATGTATTTACATTTAATAACTCTATTTTTTTACAGATACAGGGTACGGCAATGGGGGCCTCTTGTGCCCCTGCATATGCTAATCTGTTTTTGGGCGCCTGGGAGAGGGACATCTTTCAGGGGGATCTCATCCAGGGTGTGAACAAGGTTCACAACTGGATGAGATACATTGATGATGTTTTCTTTCTATGGGAGGGTACCGTTAGTGAATTGAATCAGTTTATGGAAGCCTTGAACAATAATGACATTAATGTCAAACTCACCTTTCGTTATGGTAGATCCTTGGATTTCTTGGATATCAAAATTGTGGCAGCACCTGATGGCAAACTGCTTACTGATGTTTTTAGAAAGCCCACAGCCACTAATACACTGTTGCGGGCCGACTCCTCCCACCTTGGATCAACAATTAAGAGTATCCCAATAAGTCAATTTTTGCGTATAAAAAGAATATGCTCTAATGAAAGCTTGTTTGAAAATCAAGCTAAGGATTTGACACGTAGATTTCAAGACAGAGGATATAGCCAACGCTGTATTAAAAGAGGATATATGAGAGCTAAGAGAGCTACACGTGATCAACTCCTTTATGGAAAACCAGAAACGGCTAATAAAGGTAAAGAACAGGTAAGGTTTATCACTACATATAACACGCAGTGGAGAAATCTAACAGATGTCCGAAAACATTGGGGAGTCTTGAGAGTAGATCCTATTCTCAAAAATATATTACCGGCTACTCCCTCTTTTGTAGCAAAACGTTCAGCAAACTTTAAAGATCTCATTGTAAGAAGTCATTATGACTCTCCGGAAGGATCCAGTACTAGAGCTCAAAATTCTGGTCGTAGGGGATTTTATCCATGTGGATTCTGTAAAGGCTGTCTAAATTTGATTAAAGGAACTAAATTTTCTAATTTTGATGGGTCCAAAATCTATGATATTCGCAAAAATCTCACGTGCTCTTCACAAGGAGTGATTTACCATGCTCAATGTCCCTGTGATAAGGTTTATATAGGATTAACAACCAGGGAGTTGAAGATTAGAGTGAGAGAGCACGTGAGAGATATTGCGAAGGCAGCAACTTGTGTTGATCCCTCACAACTTAAAACTCTACCACGACATTTTAAAGAATTTCACAATTGCAATGCAAGAGAGCTCAAAATTAAGGCTATAGATCAGATCTCATTAGGTATACGGGGAGGAGACTTAGGGAAAATTCTAGCACAATGTGAGAGTCGTTGGATTTATAGGTTAGGTACGATGGCTCCGCAGGGCCTTAATGAGAATTTGGGGTTTTCAGCATTTCTGTGAACAACTGCAATTATAGTTATAGTTCTTGTAAGTAAACATTTTTATGGGTAGAAAGGGGATTTTTTGAGTTTTAAATTTTAGTTGTTAATAATATATTGTTTTTTAGATAATAAGTAAAGACCATTGTGAGTGGCAAGTGGATCCCTGAGATGTGTTAGCGCTGGAAGAATTTCCCTGTGACAAGAGTGAACTGAACAAGTTCAAGAAAGATTGTGATGTGAAGTAGAAGATTACTATTCGTCTGTTATTGTGATATTATGGCCTTCACTTATTTAACCCCTTAATGTCCACTGACGTGCAGAGTCCGTCATGGCAAGGTGTCAGTTCCGGCACCAGGACGGACTCTGCACGTCATGCCTTTGATCTACCACTGCGTGTAAACACGCAGTGGTAGATCAGTGCCGACAGCTGTCACAGACAGCTGACAGGCACGGCAAGCGGTGCGGGGACCTTTGCCGTCGGTCCCCGCACTCACAGCGCTGTGATTGGTCAGTCAATCTGACTGACCAAACACAGCAGCGATCGCGCAGGAGAAGCTGAAATTTCAGCTTCCCCAGCGCGATCAGTGCAGGAGCCGGCGCTGCAGTGGCCAGGCTTCCTGCACTGACAGCCAGGAGCGGAGCCCCCCCCGCCCCTGGCTGTTAACCCCCTGACTGCTGCGATCCAGCGCGATCGCAGAGCTCAGGGGGGGAGGCAGAGGGTCGGGAGCTCCCTCTGCCTCAGATCGGCACCCTGCACTGTATTTGCAGGGGCCGATGTCTGCCTTGATGACCCGGGGGTTGTCATGACAACCTCCGGGTCATCTAGCTACGGGAAGCTGCTGTGATCATTGTCACAGCAGCTTCCACTATAGTTGCAATGCATTGCAATGCCAGAGCATTGCAATGCATTGTAACTGCAATCAAAAGTAAAAAAAGTGAAAGTCCCATAAAGGGACAAGTTAAAAAAAATCATTTTTTAAAAAAAATTGTAAAAAAAATATTAAAAAATAATTTTAAAAAAATCCCCTAAAAAATACACATTTTTATGTAATAAAAAAAATAAAAAACAAAAAAAATACACATGTTAGGTATCACCATGTCCGTAAAAATCCCATCTATAAAAGCATAACCCTAGTTAACCCCTTCAGTGAAAGCCGTAAAAAAAAACTACAAAAAAGTAGTAAATTATACTTTTTCCAAGCGGTATCGTTATACCGCTTGGAAAAAGTGCAATAACACGCAATCAAAAAGTCAGATATAAATAATCATGGTACCGCTGAAAACGTCATCTTGTCCCGCAAAAAACAAGCTGCTATATAGCATTATCAGCGAAAAAATAAAAAGTTATAGCTCGCGGAATAAACTGATGCAAAAATAATTATTTTTTCTATAAAATTCTTTATTGTGTAAAAAACGCCAAAACATAAAAAAAATATATAAATGAGGTATCGCTGTAATCGTAGTGACCCGAAGAATAAAGCTGCTTTATCAATTTTACCACACGCGGAACGGGGGAAAAAAAATTAAAAAAAAAACAATTCCTGAATTGCTGGTTTTTGTTCATTCTGCTTCCACAAAAATCGGAATAGGAAGCGATCAAAAAACGTTATGTGCCCGAATATGGTACCAATAAATACGTCAGCTCGTCCCGCAAAAAATAAGCCCACAGATAACTCTGTCGGCCGAAATATGGAAAAATTATAGCTCTCAAAATACGGCGATGCAAAAAATTCTTACAAAAAATTATTCCAAAAAAAAGCATCTTTTAGAGTGTGACAGAAGCTAAACATGAAAAAAGGGTGTAAATCTGGTATCGCTGTAATCGCACCGATCCGAGGAATAAAGTCGCCTAATCACTAATATCGCACGAGGAACGGCATAAAAAAGAAAACCAATTCTTCACCTTTTGTGGATTTGTTCATTGTGCCTCCCAAAGATCGCAGTAAGGCGATCACAGTGGTTCCCCCCCGCATATGGGGTATCAGCGTACTCAGGACAAAATGCACAATAGCTTTTGGGGTCCTATTTCTCCTGTTACCCTTATAAAAATAAAAATTTGGGGGCAAAAAGGTCATTTTTGTGGAAAAAAATATGATTTTTTTTATTTTCACGGCTCTACGTTATAAACTTCTGTGAAGCCCTTGGGGGTTCAAAGTGCTGACCACACATCTAGATAAGTTCCTTGGGGGGTCTAGTTTGCAAAATGGAGTCACTTGTGGGGGGTTTCTACTGTTTAGGCACATCAGGGGCTATCCAAACGTGACATGACACCCACAGACCATTCCATCAAAGTCTGCATTTAAAAACGGTGCTCCTTCCCTTCCGATCTCTGCCATGCGTCAAAATAGTGGTTCCCCCCCACATATGGGATATCAGTGTACTCAGGACAAATTGCACAATAGCTTTTGGGGTCCTATTTCTCCTGTTACCATTATAAAAATAAAAATTTGGGGCAAAAAGATTATTTTTGTGGAAAAAAATATGATTTTTTTATTTTCACGGCTCTACGTTATAAACTTCTGTGAAGCACTTGGGGGTTCAAAGTGCTCACCACACATCTAGAAAAGTTCCTTGGGGGGTCTAGTTTCCAAAATGGAGTCACTTGTGGGGGGTTTCTACTGTTTAGGCACATCAGGGGCTATCCAAACGTGACATGACACCCACAGACCATTCCATCAAAGTCTGCATTTGAAAAAGGCGCTACTTCCCTTTCGAGCTCTGCCATGCGTCAAAATAGTGGTTCCCCCCCACATATGGGATATCAGCGTACTCAGGACAAATTGCACAATAGCTTTTGGGGTCCTGTTACCCTTTGGAAAATAACAATTCGGGGTGGAAAGATCATTTTTGTGGAAAAAATATGATTTTTTAATTTACGGCTCTACGTTATAACCTTCTGTGAAGCACTTGGGGGTTAAAAGCTCTCACAATACATTTAGATAAGTTCCTTGGGGGGTCTAGTTTCCAAAATGGGGTCACTTGTGGGGGGTTTCCACTGTTTAGGCACACAGGGACTCTCCAAATGCGACATGGCGTCCAATCTCAATTCCAGCCAAAAAAGTCAAATGGCGCTGCTTCCCTTCCGAGCTCTGCCATGCGCCCAAATAGTGGTTTACCCCCACATATGGGGTATCAGCGTACTCAGGACTAATTGCCCAATAACTTTTGGGGTCCTTTTATCCTTTGGAAAATAATAATTGGGATGAAAAGATCATTTTTGTGGAAAAAATATGATTTTTTAATTTTACGGCTCTACGTTATAACCTTCTGTGAAGCCCTTGGGGGTTAAAAGCTCTCACAACACATTTAGATGAGTTCCTTGAGGGGTCCAGTTTCCAAAATGGGGTCACTTGTGGGGGGTTTCCACTGTTTAGGCACACAGGGACTCTCCAAATGTGACATGGCGTCCAATCTCAATTCCAGCCAAAAAAGTCAAATGGCGCTGCTTCCATTCCGAGCTCTGCCATGCGCCCAAATAGTGGTTTACCCCCACACATGGTATATCGGTGTACTCTGGAGAAATTGTACAACAAATATTGTGGTTCATTTTCTCCTGATACCCTTGACAAAATTTAAAAAAATTGTGTCGAAAGAAAAATTTTGGGAAAAAAAGTTAAATGTTCATTTTTTCCTTCCACATTGCTTCAATTCTTGTGAAGTACCTAAAGGGTTAATAAACTTCTTGAATGTGGCTTTGAACACGCTGAGGGGTGCAGTTTTTAGAATGGTGTCACTTTTGGGTATTTTCTGTAATATTGACCCCTCAAATTCACTTCAAATGTGAGGTGGTCCCTAAAAAAATGGTTTTGTAAATTTTGTTGGAAAAATGAGAAATTGCTGGTCAACTTTTAACACTTATAACTTCGTAACAAAAAAAAAATTTGGTTCCAAAATTGTGCTGATGTAAAGTAACATGTGGGAAATGTTATTTATTAACTAATTTTTGTGACATATCTCTCTGATTTAATGGCATAAAAATTAAAAGTTTGAAAATTGCAAAATTTTCAAAATTTTTGCCATATTTCCATTTTTTTCATAAAAAAACGCAAGTTATATTGAAGAAATTTTACCACTATCATGAAGTACAATATGTCATGAGAAAACAATCTCAGAATCGCCAAGATCCGTTGAAGCGTTCCAGAGTTATAACCTCATAAAGAGACAGTGGTCAGAATTGTAAAAATTGGCCTGGTCTTTAACCTACAAAATGGCTTGGTCATTAAGGGGTTAAGTAAATGTTGTATAACAGGGTGTAATTAATATTAATGTTAAAACTAATTGTCACATGTTCGGTACACTATATTAATGTCAAAATTTAGTTAAAGATAGTTTTTTATTTTACGATGCACTGTCACTTTAAATGAAAATATAGCTAAATAATCTTATATATAAAAAAAAATGTATAATAATTTCTCACTTATTATTATAGCTTGTAATATCATAATTAGGTGTTTCTTTTAATTAGATATAACAGACGTACTGTGATGGAATATTAGAAGGAATCACAATTATTGAGGTATTATATGTTATAAAATATGGATTAGATTGAAGGTATGGCCGATCTGTTTTGTGCGCATGCGCTTGACTCCTTCCTTCACATTTCCGGAAGTGCTCAGAACTCGAATAGCTTGCGGTTCAGCAAGCGTTCCAGTGGGCGCATGACCAGAAATGACGTTATTGAATCAGGAAGTGAAGAGAGCTCTATGCGCCGTTTGGAACGGACGGCTGCTTCCAATCTAAGGGATGACGCACAGTAATTAGCGCTCGGATAGGTACGGGATTCACATATATACCCCTCAGTACCCACCTCCAGTACGCCCCGGAAGAAACGGGAAAGCGAAACGTACGTCATAACGCCCCCGGAAGAAGCGGGAAAGCGAAACGTACGTCGGGGTGAGGGGGATACTTTTGAGCTGCGGCGCTTCGGGTGTCACCGTGCTGCTGATTAATCTCCTGGTAATGTATTGCATACATATGTGTGATTTAGTTGCTATTGTGGCATAATATATACATCTTACTAAAAGGAGAGCACGTTGTTCCATACGGTGAACATGCCTAAGTATAATATGCAGGTAATTAGTTTCCCCTTTGGAATTGGGTGTTTTTTATTAAATTAATTATTGTTATTTATTCAAATTGTATTGGTGATTAATAAAATTGATGTATTTTTCTTTATAATTTTTGTTCCTGGAACACTTCTTTTTGGTCACTTTATTATAAGTGTCTAAATTTTTGGTTTATTGCCTGTGAAGTGCCAGATAGGTTATTTTAGGACAATTGGTTGTGAGTGGCTATTATACTATGTAGAAGTGTATGAACTATAAATATAAATATATATATATATGTGTCACAAATTCAATGACATGTATATATATATATATATATATATATATATATATATATATATATATATTGAGGTGTAAAATTGTTTAAAAAAAATGCGTGGGCTCCCGCTCTATTTTCGCAACCAGACAGACAAAGCCAGCGAATGGGGGCAGATGATAATAGCCCAGAGAGGGACCATTATTTTTGCCCCCCCCCCCTGGCTACTAACATCTGCCCCAGACACCCCAGAAAAGACAAATCTATAATTAGATTCGCCCTTTCTGGCACTTTGCCCGTCTATTCCCATTGCCCTGTAGCGGTGGCGAATGGGTTAATATGGGGTTAAAGCCACCTTGCAATTGAAAGCTGTCAATTAATCCTATTGCATGAAATAAAAATAAAACACACACACTTTAATTAAAAATCATTTTAATGAAATAAAGACACATGTTTTTGACCATCTTTTATTTGACTGCAAAAACCATTTCCTGTAATAAAAATAAAATAAAAAAGCAAAATTATTCTTACCTATCCCATGCACAATCAGGTCCCACGGTGTAATCCTTCAGAAAGGGTTAATGTTTACTGCAGGGACCGCAGCTAATGCTGCAGCCTCACAGTAAACCCCCAAATGAATGAGTTCCTCTCCTGGCTGACAGGAGAGGAAGTGGAAAGCTTAATTGATTGCTTTCCACTTTCACTTCAGGTCAGCCAGGGACACAATCAGTGACGTCAGAGGGAACTGATTAACAAAAATAGGTGTTCCCTTCGAAAAAAAAATGGCGTCGGGTCCCCCCTATTTTTGTTAACCAGCCTGATGAAGCAGACTGCTGAGCAGTGGCGTACCGTGAATGAAGCAGACCAAGCAGCTGCTATGGGGCCCGGACAGGTGAGGGGGCCCTCGACGGTCGGGTAGCTGTGCTGACACAGTACTACCAGGGGGTCGGCGGGGGAGGGGGAGCGCAGCTCTTCTATATACTCACCCCTCCTGGTGCGGTCTCTGCAGCCCCTGCTCTTCTCCCACGGTCTCCGACGCCTGTGTTCAGCGGTCAGGTGGTACCGCTCATTACAGTCATGAATACGCACATATTCATGACTTTAATGAGCTGTCCCGCGTGACCGCTGAACACTGGCGGCGGAGACCGTGGAGAGAAGAGCAGGGGCTGCACAGACAGCGCCAGCGGAAGGGTGAGTATAAGGGATATTTACCTGTCCCGTTCCACCGTTGCTCGCGTCCTCTTGCTGCAATGTTCAGGTCAGAGGGCGCGATGACGTCGTTAGTGCGCGCCGCGCCCTCTGCCTGATCATTCACTGCTGGAGGACCCCGAAGACAGCGGCACTCAGCAGTGGAGAGAGGACAGGTAAATATCTCAGGTGCCGGGGCCCTGAGCGAGCGGTGACATCGGCACCTGGTGTCACCCCCTGCTCAGGACACCGGCACCTGGCCCCCAGCGACGAAAGGTGAGTATGTCTTTTTTTTTTTTTTGGTTGCAGCAGCTGCGGCAGCATAAGGGCCTATACTATGGAGCATCTATGGGGGCACAATCTATGGGGGCATAATACATTTTTTTGTTTAATGTGTCCCCTCACTGTGCTGGCACTTTACATTTACAATGGCTCTGGGTTTTTTTTTTTGGGGGGGGCCCATTCAGACTTTTGCTATGGGGCCCCATGATTTCTATGTACGCCCCTGCTGCTGAGGCATGGTATTTAAGGCTGTTAAGGAGCCAATATCCGTGGACCTTGCCAGCAGCGTCGGACTGGAGTACCTTGGGCCCACCAGAGAAAAAATATTCTTGGGGCCCACCATCATACTTCCCAACCTTTGAAGAAGGGAAAGAGGGACAAAGGCTGTGGCACGCTGTGCCTGCTGCAGCAAATTTTAGGCCATGCCACGTTGCACCACAGACTGTCCAGGAGTTGGTGGATGCTTTAGTCCAGGTGTGGGAGGAGGTCCCTCAGGAGACCATCCGTCGCGCTCATCAGGAGCATGGCCAGAAGTTGTAGTGAGGTCATACAGCATACCTCCCAAATTTTGAAGACAGGAAAGAGGGTTAAAGGCTGCGGCTCGCGTAGGGCGTCGCTGCAAATTTTAGGCCACGCCCCGACCACACCCATTTAACAGCTAATCACACCCATATCCTCGCCCCAAGCGTACCCATTTAGCACTGCTGATCACACTGACTGGTAATGAGGGCACAGTGGCTGGTACTGAGGAAAAGAAAGAAAGAGCAGCGAGAGAGAAAGAACAAACAGAGAAAGAAAGAGAGGAAGGAAAGAAAAGAGAGAGAAAGAAAGAACAGAGAGAAAAAGAACAGAGAGCGAGAAAGAAAGAACAGAGAGCGAGAAAGACTAGAGAGAGAAAGAAAGACTAGAGAGAGAGCCAGAGGCGTAGCTAGGGTTTTGGTTTAGTGGGGGCGAAACTTCTGAGTGGGCCCCTAATCAGAGAACCTCAGCAAATGACCGCGCTGTTGCCAAAAATAATCTATATATAAAAAGACCAATATTGATATTACCGCCATATGGTGTGTGGTAAATAATACCAGTCCTACAGAACATATAATAGATTACAGCACAGGTACAGATAATGACTTACCGCTGATGTTCTTTCTAATGGAATTGTTCACTTTTCATTTCTTTTCCATCTGGCCCAGACCGACATGACGACTTCTCCAGCCAGGACTCGACTGCAGAGATTACAACAAAGACACATTTCACTTCTCATATTTTTAGCACTGTCTTGGTCACCAATTGGACTATTCTCAACCTGCACAAACTCCTCATCCTGCTGATACCCCAATACTGAGCCGCTGCTGCCATATGTGTCCCTATTTCTGCACCTGATACCCCAATACTGAGCCGCTGCTGCCATATGTGTCCCTATTACTGCACCTGATACCCAATACTGAGCCGCTGCTGCCGTATGTGTCCCTATTACTGCACGTGATACCCCAATACTGAGCTGCTGCTGCTGCTGCCGTATGTGTCCCTATTACTGTACCTGCTGTGTGGTTCTGTGTGAGCTCTAAATTTTAAAGCACCCCTCTAGAATATAGTAATGCCGGGTGCAAGTGCCCTAGAAAACAGTGACCACATTTTGTCCCCTAGACTGTAATAATGCCCTGTGTGCCCCTTTGACAGTCACAGTAACCCGAGTTCCCCTATAACAATAAGTGTCCACTTTACATTTAATAATGTCCCAAGTCTCCCCCTGTACATCTCCCCTATACACAGAATAATGCCCCTCACTGGATATATACTGACCCCTTAATGTCCCCAAACTATTTAATGGGTCCAACACTGTATGATGGCCCCTAGATAGCATCCATACAGCATAATACACCAGATAGTCCTCAATATAGTATAATGCACCCCCATAGGCAGTCTCTATATTATAATAAACCCCCATAGGCAGAGTCTATAATATAATGCACCACCATAGGCAGCCGCTATATTATAATGCACCCCCATAGGCAGCCTCTGTAGTATAATGCATCCCCATAGGGAGTCTCTGTAGTATAATGCACCCCAATATGTAGCCTCTGTAGTATAATGCAGCCCCCATATACAGCCTCTGTAGTATAATGCACCCCCCATATACAGCCTCTGTAGTATAATGCACCCCCATTAAAAAAAAAAAAAAAAAACAATACTCACCTCCCGGCTCCTGTGCTGCTCACTGTTCTCCCTCTCAGCGTCTGACAGCGGGAGCCGGCAGGTGATGTCATCGCGCCCGCTGTCAGACGCTGAGAGGGGGATTATGGGAGAGAAGGAGCGCTCGCTCCTTCTCTCTCTATGCGGTCAGCTGTATCGGCTGGATGCCGATACAGCTGACCCTCCGATGACGGGTGGGGGGCCCACTGCTGGCACCGGGCCCCCCCAACGCCTGTTCAGGCCCCATAGCTTCTGGGCGGCAGAGCAGGAAGATCGATTCTCCCTGCTCTGCCGCAGAATGTAACTGTATCGGCGTGCTGCTGTAGCGTAGCTCCGGGTGGGCCCCCTCAGAGCGCGGGGCCCGGGGCCACCGCCCCCTCTGCCCCGCGACCTATCCTTTCAAATCAGGGCCCACCACGCAGGAGCTGGGGCCCACCGGAGGTTTCTCCGGTGGCTCAGTCCGACCCTGCTTGCCAGCCTGATAATACCAGGCCACAGCAGTCTGCTTATCTTTGCTGGTTAACAAAAATAGGGGATCCCGTCAAAAAAATTTGGCGTGGGGTCCCCCCTATTTTTGTTAACCAGCCAGATGAAGCAGACTGCTGAGGCCTGGTTTTTCAGGCTGGTAAGGAGCCAAGATCCATGGACCTTGCCAGCCTGATAATACCAGGCCACAGCAGTCTGCATATCTTGGCTGGTTAACAAAAATAGGGGATCCCCTCGAAAAAAATGTGGCGTGGGGTCCCCCCTATTTTTGTTAACCAGCCAGATGAAGCAGACTGCTGAGGCCTGGTTTTTCAGGCTGTTAAGGAGCCAAGATCCATGGACCTTGCCAGCCTGATAATACCAGGCCACAGCAGTCTGCATATCTTGGCTGGTTAACAAAAATAGGGGATCCCCTCGAAAAAAAATTGGCGTGGGGTCCCCCCTATTTTTGTTAACCAGCCAGATGAAGCAGACTGCTGAGGCCTGGTTTTTCAGGCTGGTAAGGAGCCAAAATCCATGGACCTTGCCAGCCTGATAATACCAGGCCACAGCAGTCTGCATATCTTGGCTGGTTAACAAAATAGGGGATCCCCTCGAAAAAAAATTGGCGTGGGGTCCCCCCTATTTTTGTTAACCAGCCAGATGAAGCAGACCGCTGAGACCTGGTTTTTCAGGCTGGTAAGGATCCAATATCCATGGACCTTGCCAGCCTGATAATACCAGGCCACAGCAGTCTGCTTAGCTTGGCTGGTTAACAAAAATAGGGGATCCCCCGAAAAAAAAACGGCGTAGGGGTCCCCTATTTTTGTTAACCAGCCAAGTAAAATGCAGACTGCTGCGGCCTGGTATTAAAAGACTGTCAAGGCCCATGGATTTTGGCCCTCAACAGCCTGATAATACCAGGCTACAGCAGCCCCACATTTGGCGCATCAAAAGATGTGCCAATTGTGGCACTTTACCCGGCTCTTCCCACTGCCCTGTAGCGGTGGCAAGTGGGGTAATAAGGGGTTAATGTCACCGTTGATTGCACGGTGACAATAAGCCCGGTTAATAATGGATAGGCGTCAATAAGACACCGATCCATTATTAATCCCAAAGTTTTTAAATGTATAAAAAAAAGACAAAGCAAGAAAAAAGTCTTTTAATGAAATAAAAGAGACAACACAGTTTTCATTTCTTTTATTACTCTCTCATTCCTGCGACGCCATCGATCTCCTGTAAAAAAAGGAAAAAAACAAACCAACAGTATACCACCTGTCCGACGCAGTCCATAGTAACGAATGTCCCACGACGATCCAGCTCTGCTACATCGGAATGCCAGGCAGAGCCTGTCATCGCGACGCAGCACAGCTGATTACCTGCTTCCCCGGCGGTGACGTCATCGGACTGACTGCTTTACGGCCGGGATTACCCAGCAGTCACTGCAGTTATCGCGAGAAACTGCATGTGACTGCCGGGGAAAGATGATGGCGGCCATCAAGCAGTCCAGGCCGTGACCGCCGGAGATCTTCTGCCAGGTAAGTGCCGCTGACTCCTGACAGACCCGACCGACGGACACTGACAGTGACAGTGACAATTCCGATTCCGGTATCCGATAAGACGACAATATCGGAACTCGGAATCGAATGTCCGATACAGCTAATATCGGCCGATACCCGATATTTGCAGTATCGTATCGCTCAACACTAGTCTTCACCTCCAAAATGCTGGAGGTTATCTGATTAATGCCTGCGGCAATTTGTTCAGATAATACTTTTAGACAGTTCTGGAAAGATGCATTCAAATGCAAGAACTCGGGCGCATAGCTCCTTTCCTGACCCTCTGCCACTGCCGCTCAGTAGCCGCAGGTGTACTAGAGGTGACAGTGGCAGAAGGGTGGGGTAAAGGGAATGCTATCTCCTCACCAGCAGATTCATGTAATGCAGGTGGCCACGATGCTCCAGTGCTGGTGGAGGGGACAGAGTGCTCACGTGTCAGGGTAGGCTGGGAAGGTGCGGATGGGCCGGGGCGGTCGAAGTGTCCCTCGGTGCCGGTCTCCTGAGGGATCGCCCCAGAAGGGTCCAACTCGGCGGGCGCCCGAGTGCTGGTCACCGTGCTGTGGAATAAAGAGAAAAAAATACAATTAATATAGATATATGGAATGGCCCTGGCTGAAAAAAAAATGTAGTTAGACATGTTAACATTTCCTTTTGAATACCTTCTGGTGACCATTGTTGCCCGCAGGAACGCCATGGCTCTTGCATACTTATATTTGCTCTGGCGTCCTGCAGATCCACTCGGGGCCCGCATCTCTTTGTTGAACTCCTTCTTGAAGCGATCCCTCACAGACCGCCACCGCTTCACAATTCTCTCCCCTGAAACGAGAAAGCACAAATTGGTTAGTATACAACATCAGTGTTTCCCAGACTACAGTCCTCATGGCCCCCACGGGTTATGTTTTCAGGATTTCCATAGTATTGCACAAAAGGAAATCCTGAAAACATGACCCGTGTGGGCCACAAGGACTCGAGTTTGGGAAACACTGCTTTACATTCAGCAACCTGAACTGTATATACTTACGGTGTTCAGTCTGGGCCAGAACTTCGAGGTCCTCCCAGCGGTCCACCAGCAGCAAACAGATTTACTCCCAGAGCCGTCGGGTCACGATAAGATCAGCATGGTGGCGGTCCCCCATGTTCCACAGCGGCTCCCTTTCTCGGACCAGATCGATGAGGAGGTCCACATCGAGTCGGGAGCACGCTGTGAAGCCTGTTAAAGAAAAAGAGAAAAAAAGTACATTAGCCTCCACACTAGCAAGTTTAAAAAAAAAAAAAAATTATATACTTACACGATGGTGACCGCCACGTCTTTCACGCCGACGACTCTGGGAGGCACTGCGAGGACCTCTTGAACGAGCACCAGATTCGGGAGACTAAAAGGAAAAAAAAAATGGGATGTAGGCATATGTGTTGTGTGCTGTGTGATGTCTGTACTAAATGGTTTTCTATGTGTTGTGTGTAGTGTGATGTTGTGTTTCTGCGATTGATGCAGGATACTTACGAATTGTGAGCCCACTCCAGGTATCAGTCCACCCCGTCCTTCTTCTTCTGGGAGCTCCTCTTCAGCTTGTGATTCCTGTAATTAAAAAAAAAAATTAATACATATATCCCACAGATGGATTGTGAAAACAAAATATATACTGTATAATAATTTTTTACCGCTAAATGATGACGATGAGAGGGAGGGCTCCCAGAAGAAGATGAGTCGTCCTGCGGACGCTGCAGGTCCCCGGACTTCATACTTTCCACTGCTGTTGTCGCTGCTGCTGCTGCAGCTTGCACGGTTTGGCGTCGTCAGCTGTGGAATAAAGACACAAAAAGGGCCAGTGAATGTATATTCCATGGCCCTGGCTGAAAAAGAAAAAATTGATTACATTTTTTGCGAATGGCGGATGTGATATTTACCGTCTGCTGTAAGATGCCCTCTCCTCCCCTGGGTCCTGCTGCTGCTCCCTTTGTTCTGCTTGGATCCCTTTGGTGTCGTCTGCTGTGGAATAAAGACACAAAAGGGCCAGTGAATATATGTATATTCCATGGCCCTGGCTGAAAAAGAAAAAATTGATTACATTTTTTGGAAATGGTGGATGTTAGATATTTACCGTCTGCTGTCAGATGCCCTCTCCTCCCCTGGGTCCTGCTGCTGCTGCTCCCTTTGATCTGCTTGGTCCCTTTGGCATCGTCTGCTGTGGAATAAAGACACAAAAAGGGCCAGTGAATATACAGTACAGACCAAAAGTTTGGACAGACCTTCTCATTCAAAGATTTTTCTGTATTTTCATGACTGTGAAAATTGTACATTCACACTGAAGGCATCAAAACTATGAATTAACACATGTGGAATTATATACTTAACAAAAAAGTGTGAAACAACTGAAAATATGTCTTATATTCTAGGTTCTTCAAAGTAGCCACCTTTTGCTTTGATGACTGCTTTGCACACTCTTGGCATTCTCTTGATGAGCTTCAAGAGGTAGTCACCGGAAATGTCTTCCAACAGTCTTGAAGGAGTTCCCAGAGATGCTTAGCACTTGTTGGCCCTTTTGCCTATAATATATGAGTTTCACTTTTTGTATTGAAGAACTGAAATAAATTAACTTTTGGAGGATATTCTAATTTAGTGAGAAGCACCTGTAGATGAAAGATTTTGAGGATCATTGAAGTGATATTATACTCGTGCCCTACATGCATTCATAGATGGTATCGCCTAGGGGCAGGATACCAAGGATATTTTCCATTCAGAGATAGAAACGATTGTATGGTCATGTAAGGAGGTGACAGGTCCTCTCAGTTCATAGAATCATAGAATGGTAGAGTTGGAAGGGACCTCCTGGGTCATCTGGTCCAACCCCCTGCTCAAAGCAGGATTCACTAAATCATCCCAGCCAGATGTCTGTCCAGCCTCTGCTTGAAGACTTCCATTGAAGGAGAACTCACCACCAATCTCGTGGCAGCCTGTTCCACTCATTGATCACTCTAACTGTCAAAAAGTTTTTTCTAATATCTAATCTGTGTCTCCTCCCATTCAGTTCCATCCCATTGCTTCTAGTCTTTCCTTGTGCAAATGAGAATAAAGATAATCCTTCTACAATCCAGTTAGTTACAATCCAGATAATCCAGTTGCGCACTCCCCTCCTTCCGTGTGATCCCGTGCACTTTTATGTACCTGTAATTTTCTGTGTCATTATGCTGAATTTGCATTGTAATGTGAAACTTGTCATGTAATGTAATGTTTGCATTGTTCCCATTGTAATATGTTGTGCTGTGTCAGTAATGTTCCTATACAGTTAGGTCCATATATATTTGGACAGAGACAACATTTATCTAATTTTGGTTCTAGACATTACCACATTGAATTTTAAACAAAACAATTCAGATGCAGTTGAAGTCCAGACTTTCAGCTTTCATTTGAGGGTATCCACATTAAAATTGGATGAAGGGTTTAGGAGTTTCAGCTCCTTAACTCCTTAATTACTTTTGTTTTTAAAGGGACCAAAAGTTATTGGACAATTGACTCCAAGGCTATTTCATGGACAGGTGTGGGCAATCCCTTCGTTATGTCATTCTCAATTAAGCAGATAAAAGGGCTGGAGTTGATTTGAGGTGTGCTTTGCATTTGGAAGGTTTTGCTGTGAAGTAAACATGCGGTCAAAGGAGCTCTCCATGCAGGTGAAACAAGCCATACTTAAGCTGCAAAAACAGAAAAACCCATCTGTCCAAATATATATGGACCTAAATGTATGTGTCACTGTTGTAGAGTTAGGGACAGGCAATGGTTAAAGATGTGGGCTGGTCCAGCCGTTGGCCAGGTCAGACATGCTGAATAGAAGGGGCGCTGCTAGACTCCCGGACAGGAGAGATCTGTTGCCCCGGACTAAGGATTACAACACGGGCCCCAGGACTCTGGAAGGGCCCTCGCTGAAGAGGATTTAAGCTTCAAGATTCCAGCAAGCAGACCGGTTTGATTTCCGCTACTGTGGCCGTGGTGGGTACGGCCGAGGACAGCGTCAGGGAGAGAGCAGGAAGCCGGTGTTGAACTTTTTTTTGTCTTTTCTCTTTTTTCTCAATTTTGTTCCTATTAAAAATTTGTTTTACTGTTGGACTACAGTTGTCAACCTGAATTTCATTGCCTGGATTACCATGGCTGAGGGAAGACAGGGTAAACTATGGGAAAACCTGCATCAGTCCCTTATTGCATGTACAAGGGGCCAGGGTGTCTTCCGGCTGTGTTTAGTGGGTGAGTTCGGTCAGGACTACCGCCCCGGTCTCCCTTGTTACACTTGGCGTAATCGGTAGGATGGACCTGAGCAGCCTTGCAACTCTGGGAGCGATGAATGGAATGTTTAAAGGGAATCTGTCACCCTAAATTGGCGGGATATTTAAATGATGGCAGTCAGGTCAGATGGGCGGTGTTTTGGGTACTTGTCTTAACATGTTGTTCGCCGCTGTCTCCATTATTTCTGGGAATTGTAGTCGTTGCCCTCCATATAACGCGCCTGCGCATTGCAATCTGCGGGCAAAGCATAATGCGCGTGCGCAATTTAAGATTGCAATGCGCAGGCGCGTTATATGGAGGGCAACGACTACAATTCCCAGAAATAATGGAGACAGCGGCGAACAACATGTTAAGGCAAGTACCCAAAACACCGCCCATCTGACCTGACTGCCATCATTTAAATATCCCGCCAATTTAGGGTGACAGATTCCCTTTAAGACTTGTGATTTTGAAATGTTGTCCGCCATGAGAGAATTGAAGATGGCGGCTGACTGTGATTTTGAAGTGTCTACCATAGAGGAAATAGAGATGGCAACTGACCGTGACTATGAGCCTGAAGTTGGTGATGTGCTGTCCGAACTGGAGGAAATGGAGCTGTCGGCTGACAGCGACTGAGAATTATGGCTGTGGATTTGAGACTTGTGTTGTGTTGCCCGCTGTAACAAAATTGCAGATGGCGGATGTTGTGGTTTTAGAAATGGCGCCAACCACTGCTGAAAAGATGGAGGCTGTTGGCATGAAAACTGAAGGGATTGCTGCCTTTCGTGGGCATCATGCAGAGAATTTGGCGCCAGAAGAGAGACGGCCGCACCCTGTTGTGATGGATGCCCGCCCTAAGTGGATGATGGCGAAGAAGGAGCTGCCGCCCTTGCAGTCTGATCAGAAGAAACAGGTGGAACAGAAGAGAATGACCCCACCCACGAATGGGTGGCACTCGAAGGAGCCAGACAGCATGCATATGAGAGAAACGCAGACATGAAGAGATCCAGAATGTCATTCCGCTGCGGCACCGGCCGCCAGGATTGGAGGCTCTCCAAGTTTTGAGCGGAGGCAGGCCTGCGGTTCAAGGCCAGGTGGTCAGGGGAGCTGGAAGGTTGCAGGATGCAGTGACAGGCAGAAGACAGAGCAAGGGTTAACTGGGTTTTAATCAACAGTGGGATACTCCTATAAGTAACGAGGATCCATCTTCTGGCGGCAAAAGTTGGCTTCTGGTACGTCCGCTGAGCGTTTAGCCCATTTACTGATGGAACCAAGAGGGTATAGGTCTCGACACTCTCCGGGTTCAACGTAGACTGGTAGACGAATTTGAAGGAATCAGGGCACAGTTTACGGTCCCACACTGATTCTCTCTGAGGTGAAGCGTGCGCAGTACTCACGAACCCAGAGTGTTTGGCACCTTGCCTCAGAGTGACCAAAGGGCGTCCTGAACGTCTCTCCTGGCAAACACTGCTAGTCGCCGTAGGGATCTGAGGGCGCGGTGTTGTGAATGGACTTGAAATGAGTTCTGAGCAGAGGCTCCCTCTGGTGGTTACAAGCGGTACTGGACTGTCCAGTGAAGATTGTGAGGATTGGGAATCAGGTGTTACTGACTGGTCTTATATAAGGGAGTCGCCTTCCCATCAGGGTTGCCGGTGATCAATTGTTCTGGTCTCAATCCTTGATTCCTGTTTCCTTTGTAGCCTGCTGTGTCGTGTCTGCATCTCCTGCTAACAGATAAGACATTTTCTTCTTTTTGTTTTTGTGCTTGATTTTTGCATTTTGTCCTGCACTTCTGTGGGGGCTTTTGCCCTCTCAGTTTAGTTCAGCCACTGATGTTTGTACATTTGCTTTTTCCAGTTTTTTCAGTGGCTGCTGTTTTGATTTTGTTACACCAGAGAACTAATTTAGGTGGTAGAGGTCGTGTGATCTCAGGTGTTTTTTGAAATTAGTAGAGTTGGTGCTTTTCAGGGTTTTTTGGGATTGCAGTAAGTGCCCTTCCTATCCTTTTCTATTTAGGTAGTTTGGGCCCCAACGTTTGCTCATACTATTTTCTGTCTGTGTCAGTATTTCTTCTTGTCTAACCGCCATTACATGTTTGGGGGCTTTCTATGTTCTTTGGGGATCTGCTCTGGGGCAGATAGCTTTCCTCTTTCTATCTTTAGGTGTAGTTAGTTTCTCAGGCTGTGATGAGGCGTCTAGGACCAACGTAGGAACGCTCCACGGCTGCCTCTAGTTGTGGTGGTTAGTCAGGGTACTGCAATCTCATAGATTCCAACTGCTCTGGTGTATTGCCTTTTTTACCTGCACTCCTCATCTACCGAAATATAACAGTATCACCGGCCTAAAAATTGAAAATTGTATGGTACTCACAGAAGGGAAAAATATTGTGAAAGAAAAAAGGTTGTCAGAGTTGTCAGAGATATTTTTCTGTTTGTTGCATTTTTTTTTTTTTCCCTCTGTATCTCTGGGTGCTGGGGAGGATTTTTTCTCTCAATGGAGTTTGCACAGTTGTCTGGCCGTGTGGATCGGCTTGCCACTGAGGTTCGGAGTATTGCTACCTATCTTGCTGGGTTGCCTGTTGTGGAACCTAGGATTCCCATGCCAGATTTGTTTTTGGGGGATCGAGCCAAGTTTCTGAATTTCAAAAATAATTGTAAATTGTTTTTTGCCTTAAAATCTAAGTCCTCAGGGAACGCAGCGCAGCAGGTTCAAATTGTCATCTCTCTCCTGCGCGGCGATCCTCAGGATTGGGCTTTTTCCCTGACACCTGGGGATCCTGTTTTGAGTGATGTTGATGCGTTTTTTCAGGCCTTGGGGTTATTGTACGATGAGCCTAATGTCACTGATCAAGCTGAAAAAGCCTTGTTGGCATTAAATCAGGAGCTTGATGACGCTGAGTTATACTGTCAGAGATTCCGTAGGTGGGCAGTCCTGACCAAATGGAATGACGACGCTTTGGCAGCCCTTTTTCGGGAGGGTCTGTCAGATAATGTAAAGGATGTTATGGTGGGATTCCCTGTCCCTCTGGTCTCAATGATTCTATGTCATTAGCGATTCAAATTGACAGACGTTTGCGTGAGCGGAGAAGTATGCGTGGAATAGTGTTGCCTTGTGAACCTGCTTCTGAATCCATGCAGTGTGATAGAGTGGTTTCTGGGGCACAGCGTTATGAGTTTCGAAAGCGCAATGGGTTATGTTTCTACTGTGGTGATGCCTCTCATGCTATTTCAGTCTGCCCTAAGCGGGGAAGACGTTTTGCACGTCAGTTGTCTTGGGTAGTGTTCAGACTAAGTTTTTATTAACTGTTACTCTGATATGCTCTCTGTCCTCATTTTCTGCTCAGGCTTTCGTTGATTCGGGAGCAGCTATTAACCTGATGGATTTTGATTTTGCTAAACGTTGTGGGTTTCCCTTCATCTCCCTACGGAAGTCTATTCCCCTACTGGGGATCGATTCTAACCTTTTGGCTGAGAATAAACCTCAGTTTTCTACTCAGGTGATAATGAGGGTTGAACCTGATCATCAGGAGAGCTGCAAATTTTTGGTTCTGTATAATCTGCATGACATTATCGTACTGGGTTTCCCTTGGTTACAGTCTCATAATCCTGTTTTGGATTGGAAATCTGTGTCTGTAACCAGTTGGGGCTGCCAATGTGTTAATACCAACACTCCTGTTTTTTCTGCCCCCCCCCAGGCTCAGGATGTTCCTGACTTTTTGATTGATTTTTCTGATGTGTTTAGCAAAAGTAAATCTGCATCCTTGCCTCCCCATAGGAGCTATGACTGCGCTATTGAATTAGTGCCTGGTAGTAAATTCCCTAAAGGTCGCCTTTTTAACTTGTCTGTACCTGAACATGACGCTATGCGGTCTTATATCAAGGAGTCATTGGAGAAGGGTCATATCAGACCATCCTCTTCACCCTTAGGTGCCGGTTTTTTCTTTGTGGCCAAAAAGGATGGTTCATTAAGGCCGTGTATTGATTATCGTCTTTTGAACAATATACTGTGAAATATCAATATCCGTTACCCTTGATTTCTGACCTGTTTTCCAGGGTGAAAAACGCTACTTGGTTTACCAAGCTTGACCTCAGGGGGGCATATAACCTTATTCGCATTAAGCACGGGGATGAATGGAAGACGGCATTTAATACCCCTGAGGGGCATTTTGAGTACCTTGTGATGCCCTTTGGGCTCACTAATGCTCCTTCTGTCTTCCAGTCCTTCATGAATGACATTTTCAGGGATTTTGTGGATAAATTTCTGATTGTTTATTTGGATGATATCTTGATTTTTTCCAATGACTGGGACTCTCATGTGAAACATGTTCGAACTGTATTCCAGATTTTGAGAGAGAATGCTCTGTATGTGAAGGGATCAAAGTGTCTTTTTGGCGTACAGAGGATCTCATTTTTGGGATTCATTTTGTCCCCATCTGTTATTGAAATGGACCCGGTCAAGGTTCAGGCCATCTGTGATTGGGTCCAACCTACTTCATTAAAGGCTCTTCAAAGATTTTTGGGTTTTGCCAATTTTTATCGTAAATTTATTGGTAATTTCTCGGTTATTGTTAAACCATTAACTGATTTGACCAAAAAGGGTTCTGATGTGGTGAATTGGCCTCCTGAGGCAGTCTCTGCATTTCAGGAACTTAAGCAGAGATTCACTTCTGCTCCTGTTCTACGGCAGCCTGATGTTTCTCTGCCATTTCAGGTGGAGGTTGATGCCTCTGAAATTGGGGCAAGTGCCGTTTTGTCCCAAAGAGATCCAGAGACCTCTAAAAGTAACCCTTGTGCCTTTTTCTCTCGAAAATTTTCTCCTACTGAACGTAATTATGACGTGGGTAATCGGGAGTTATTGGCCATGAAGTTTGCTTTTGAAGAGTGGAGACATTGGCTGGAGGGAGCCAAACATCAGGTGGTGGTCCTTACGGACCATAAGAATCTGGTTTATCTGGAATCTGCCAAGCGACTTAATCCTAGACAGGCCAGGTGGGCCTTGTTTTTCACACGTTTTAATTTTGTGGTTTCCTTTCTTCCTGGCACTAAGAATGTTAAGGCGGATGCCCTCTCGAGGAGTTTCCTTGCGGACTCTCCTGAGTTATCTGATCCTTCTGTTATTTTGAAAGAAGGTGTAGTTCTTTCCGCCATCTCGCCCAATTTGAGACTGGCTCTGGAGGGGTGTCAGGAGGATAGGCCCGAGCGCTGCCCTGTTGGGAAATTGTTTGTCCCGGACCAGTGGAAAAAGAGTGTGATGTCTGAGATTCATTGTTCCTGTTGGCCGGTCATCCCGGAATTTTTGGTACCAGAGACTTGGTTAGTCGTCCTTTTGGTGGCCTACCTTGTCTCGTGATGTCAGGGAATTTGTGCAGTCCTGCGGGACTTGCTCTCGCTCCAAGCCTTGCTCTCGCTCTAGTGGTTTGTTGATGCCATTGCCTGTGCCCAAGAGACCATGGACCCATATCTCTATGGATTTCATTTCCGACCTCCCTGTTTCTCAGAGAATGACCGTCATCTGGGTGATTTGTGATAGGTTTTCCAAGATGATACATCTTGTGCCATTACCTAAGTTGCCTTCCTCCTCTGAATTGGTGCCTTTGTTCCTTCAGCACGTGGTTCGTTTACACGGCATTCCTGAGAACATTGTGTCTAACAGAGGAGTCCAGTTTGTTTCCAGATTTTGGAGGACCTTTTGTTCTAAACTTGGTGTTCAATTGTCTTTCTCCTCGGCGTTTCATCCTCAGACCAATGGTCAAACTGAGAGAACAAACCAGACATTGGAGACTTATCTAAGATGCTTTGTGTCTGCTGATCAGGATGACTGGGTCTCTTTTTTGCCTTTGGCTGAGTTTGCTCTTAATAATAGGGCTAGCTCTGCCACTTTGATGTCTCCATTTTTCTGTAATTCTGGTTTTCACCCTCGATTTTCTTCAGGACAGACGGAGGCTTCTGTCTGTCCAGGTGTTGACTCTGTTGTGGAGCGTATGCAACAGATTTGGGACCAGGTAGTGGAGAGGTTGTCCCTCTCTCAGGAGAGGGCCCAGCGGTTTGCTAACCGGCATAGGACTGATGGTCCTCGGTTTAAAGTGGGGGACTTGGTCTGGTTGTCCTCAAAAATATTCCTATGAGAGTGGCATCTCCCAAATTTAAGCCTAGGTTCATTGGACCTTATAAGATCATGGAGATTCTTAATCCTGTTTCTTTTCGTTTGCTTCTTCCAGGGACATTTAAGATCCATAACGTGTTCCACAAGTCCTTGTTGAAGAGGTTTGTTGAGCCAGTGGTTCCTACTGCTTTGCCTCCTGACCCTGTTCTGGTTGAGGGCAATATGGAGTTTGTGGTTGAGAAAATATTGAATTCTCGTTTTTCTAGATGGAAACTCCAGTATTTGGTTAAGTGGAGAGGTTATGGTCAGGAAGACAATTCTTGGGTGTTTGCTTCGGACATCCATGCTAGGAGACTCATCCGTGCGTATCATAGAACTCATCCTGACCGACCGGGTTGCTCAAGTGAGGGTTCGGTGACCCCTCCTCAAGGGGGGGTACTGTTGTGAATGGACTTGAAATGAGTTCTGAGCAGAGGCTCCCTCTGGTGGTTACAAGCGGTACTGGACTGTCCAGTGAAGATTGTGAGGATTGGGAATCAGGTGTTACTGACTGGTCTTATATAAGGGAGTCGCCTTCCCATCAGGGTTGCCGGTGATCAATTGTTCTGGTCTCAATCCTTGATTCCTGTTTCCTTTGTAGCCTGCTGTGTCGTGTCTGCATCTCCTGCTAACAGATAAGACATTTTCTTCTTTTTGTTTTTGTGCTTGATTTTTGCATTTTGTTCTGCACTTCTGTGGGGGCCTTCAGGGTCCCCTCCGGGGGCTTTTGCCCTCTCAGTTTAGTTCAGCCACTGATGTTTGTACATTTGCTTTTTCCAGTTTTTTCAGTGGCTGCTGTTTTGATTTTGTTACACCAGAGAACTAATTTAGGTGGTAGAGGTCGTGTGATCTCAGGTGTTTTTTGAAATTAGTAGAGTTGGTGCTTTTCAGGGTTTTTTGGGATTGCAGTAAGTGCCCTTCCTATCCTTTTCTATTTAGGTAGTTTGGGCCCCAACGTTTGCTCATACTATTTTCTGTCTGTGTCAGTATTTCTTCTTGTCTAACCGCCATTACATGTTTGGGGGCTTTCTATGTTCTTTGGGGATCTGCTCCGGGGCAGATAGCTTTCCTCTTTCTATCTTTAGGTGTAGTTAGTTTCTCAGGCTGTGACGAGGCGTCTAGGACCAACGTAGGAACGCTCCACGGCTGCCTCTAGTTGTGGTGGTTAGTCAGGGTACTGCAATCTCATAGATTCCAACTGCTCTGGTGTATTGCCTTTTTTACCTGCACTCCTCAGCTACCGAAACATAACAGCGCGGGTCTGCTCTGTGACAGGGCTCGAGGGCCAGAGCACTCACTTCTATTTGCCGCGTGCTGTCTGTTGCCGCCACAATTAAGTACTTCCGCTGTGGCTGCAGCCGCTTAGCCACTCCCCCTACTCCCGGATGTGTAGGTTTGTCCGGTCTCATTAGCTTTCCCCGGACTACAGAGGAGACAGCCCCGACAGTTCCGGACTGCGTTCAGTGCGGCGTAAGCCAGGTTGAGTAGTGGAGTCAGGATGAGTGGGTGAGTCAGGGTGAGTAGTGGAGTCAGGTTGAGGGGCGTAGACAGGGACGCGCCCAAGTTCAATGGAATAGCCATTTCGGGAGCTTCAGGCTCCTGTTCCTCTCCTGGTTCAAAGGATAGCGGATCGAAAAATTCGTCCTCGTCACAGTCGAAAGCTGCAGAAGGGAGTGTTTCAGGAAAAACTTGCGCTCTTTCAGGTTGGTTGGGGTCTCGTGACAAGCAAGGACGTAGCATGTTCCAATGGACTACTCGAGTGGGAGTGCCTTCTTCCCCTTCAGGTTGGATCTCATAAACTGGACCTTCGGTTCCAATCCGGCATTTCACCCGATAGGGGTCTTCTCCCATGGGTACTCCAACTTGCCTCGAGGACGTTTGTCTCGGACCAACACACAGTTCCAAGCCTTAAGAGCTGTCCCTCGCAGGGGAGTCGTCTCATGGTGTTCCAGCTCCCGAAACTTGGTCTGCACAAGGCGATGCAGAGTCTGCAAATGGTGCCCCCGTCGTGGGTAGACCTCCTCTGGATCCAACGCCAGCTCATTGATCTCTCGCTCTTTTCGGCCAAACAGCAGGGTGTATGGTGTGTATCCAGTTGTGCTGTGCACTTGGTTGTTGTACACCCATACTAATTCAGCCACAAATTCAGGCCAGCAAATTTTTCTGTCTCCCTCCGGCGTCCACAGCATTTGAATCAGTGTCCGATTGAAACGCTCGCAAGTCCCATTTCCTTGGGGATGGTACGGCGTCGTTCTGGACTTCTCAATCTGGTACAGGTGATGCAGTTCTTCCATAACCCGTCCTTGAAAACAGGCATCTTGGTCAGAGTGAATCCTCTTCGGACAGCCGTACACTCGAAGTCTCTGCAAATGGCTTGTGCCGCCGATTCAGCAGTCTGATCACGAGTTGGAGTCACCACAGCAAATTTGGTGAAGTGGCCGGTCATCACCAGGCTGTGTTCGTATCCAAGATGACTAGAGCCTATAGTCAAGTAGTCGATCATCAGCACCTCCAGAGGGGTGGAGGTCACAAGAGTTTGCGTAGGGGCCCTCTGCTCTGGATGCTTCACTAACTCACAGCTCCTGCATTGTTGACAAACTTCATCTACTGCTGCTTTCAGCCGAGGATGATAGACCAGTATCTGCAGCCACCGGAACGTCTTCTCTGGGCCAAAATAGGCCCCTCTCTCATGGGCTTCGGTAGCCATCTCACGGAGCAATTTTTCTGGGAGCACCACTTGCCAGGTGACTCCCTATTCCTGTGTCAACTGCACCTTCCAATACAGCAGGCCATCTTTCAGTTGAAGCCTCTCCCACTGTCGAAGGATCTGTAATGTTCCCGGGGACAAGGCATCTCTCTCTCTTTGGTTGGGAAGTTGCTTCAAAGCCACACATTGTCTCATCTCAATGAGTTCCATCTTCTTTCTGAAGCCGTACACAGTCATCACGGGGTCATCCTAATGTGTGTCCTCTGGACATCTCCCCAATCTGTCCCTGCGTGGCCACCAATGTCCTGGTGGGATTACGAAATTCTGGGATCTCTTCAGCCTCCAGCTCTTCGTCCCAGTTAGGTCCAGGTCGCTCATGAGTCACTCTGGATAAAGCATCGGCATGGTGTTTTCGGCTCTCCTCGGGGAGGCGATTTTATACCGATACTTGGCCATGCGGGCCACCCATCTCTGCTCCAGGGCTCCTAGCTTCACATTTTCCAGATGAGCTAAAGGGTTGTTGTCAGTGCTTACTAAGACTTCGGACCCCGACAGGTACTCAGCGAACTTCTCAGTCATGGCCTACACCAACGCCAGCAGTTCTAGCTTGAAAGAGCTGTAGTTATCTGGCTTGCGTTCAAAGTCATGGAGAGACCTACTCGCATAGGCAATCGCCCCCTCTTTTCCGTCCTGCATTTATGACAATACAGCTTCCAGTTCATGTAGACTTCCATCAGTGTGGAGGATGAAGGGTTGAGAAGTCTGTGTGGAGCCCAGCTGCGCTTGGTGCCACAAAACCTAAAAGGGTGCACTAAAAGATTCATCCACAAGAGGCCCTCAGAGCATTCACACCTTCTCCCTTCCTCAGACCACCAGATGGAGCCTGTATAGGTAGATAAAAAGGAGGGAGAAGGCAGGAAGTTAGCACACTCTAGAGAGGACACTCTAGGAACAGAACAGTTCACTCTGGCAGAGAACACTCTGAGACACAGAAACAGGTCAATCTGCAGAGTGATACTCACTTAGCTCAAGTCAGAGACAAAGTTAGGCCTAGCTACAGGCAGGTCAGAAACTTGCTCACTGGGGAGAATCCGGACGTGCACCCTTCACCCTACAGTGCTCCAGGATGTTCCTGCACTAATTCCAGTAAAGGTACAGAAGTGACTTGTGTGTTCTCCCATTCTTGTTCTTACCCGGCTGGGTTCCCTCCATCCTGAATCCCTACACTTACGCTGCCCTGAAGGCCCGCTCCACCTGTGAGGAGCGATACCACCTAAGCTGCCACAACGCCGGCCTCAGTGGACTGCTGCAGCGCTGGTGACCCTCACCAGACACCACAGGTGGCGTCACGATTCACTGACATTATTCCCTGTAAATATATCCCCTTTTTGGGTGAGTGCCCAGGGCCACAGACCGAGTCATTGCCACCGTGACATCCCCCATAGAAATCAACGGGCTCGGGTCCGAGTATCCCACAGCCCTGGCGGGCAGCTCAACTAACTGGCGTCACGAACAGGATTGCGTGCCCGTGGCAACGGAAGAAGTTGTGCCCGTTGCCACCGGGTACTGTGCGCTTTACTAAAAGACTGTATATCGTATGGTGGCGAAGATTTACCGCCATTGTCCGCCATTATTACGTCACCGCGGGAAAACTAGGAGGTGTACCTGTGAAACCGTGCAAAGTCTTGGACACGCCCCACACGCTGACGCAGCAACAGGTCCTGGCATGGAGCTCCAGTGAACGCTCTGACCTGGGACGTCGGCGACGCAGGTCCTACCAGCAGAACGTGACCTGCGGAGCTGCGGCCTACAGAAGGAAGGTAGGCCACGGTTCACTAGGGGGGTGCCAAGATGTCGCAGCACTCGTCCAACGGCACGGCCCAAGCTGACAGCCCTGATGATCTGTCCGCGACCACTGCCGCGCAGGCCGGAACAGCCGCCCCATCACCTGGGCCTATAACCCCTTGACGTATTTTGAAACAGCCAAGCTGGGAGCCATGGAACAACGATGGATGGCTCAGCTGTCGAACTACCAATTCACCATAAAGTACCGGGCGGGCCGCAAGAACGCCAACGCTGATGCCCTGTCCAGGATGCCTCACCAGTCAGACACAGAAGAAGTGGATGACCTGGAGGAGATTGAACTACCTGCCTTTCACAGGAATGGGATGATCCACGAGCAACGAGCCTCCAGGAGGCCGCGTGGTAAGATGTTAAATCCTTTACCTCACCACAGCTGGAAGGAGACCCAGGACAGTGACCCGGTTGTCAGCCGTATCAATGAGTTGATAACTCAAGAAGTTTCCTCCCTGGAGAAGGATGTGTCTCTACAAGCAAGGCAGCTGTGGAATGAGAGAAGCCGGCTGTTTATCTACCGTGAGAAGCTGTGCCGGAGGTACTGTACGTCAATCCAAAGACCCATGAGATGGTATGGCAGATAGTGGTCCCCAAGACGGACATCCAGATGGTGTTGGAGGCCTACCACGATCAGGCGGGGCACTTTGGCTGGAAAAAGCTAGAGAACCTGTTGAAGTGTCGATTCTACTGGGTGGGAATGCGCAGCTCCATTGAGAGATGGTGCAGAGACTGTGGACCCTGTAGCCTCAGAAGAAAGGACTACAGCAGCCAGAAGGCACCCCTGCAACCCATCAAGACGACTCGACCCCTGGAGATCGTGGCTCTGGACCATGTCAAGTTGTCACCCAGCCGGTCAGGATACTCCTATGCCCTGACTATAGTGGATCACTACTCCAGGTTCCTGGTGGTCGCCCCTGTCAAAGACCTGATGGCAGAGACAGCAGCAAAGATGTTCCAAGCATATTTCTGCAGACCCCATGGATACCCTGAGCAGGTGCTAACTGACCAAGGCCCAGCCTTCGAGGCCGAGTTGTTCAAAGAGTTCTGCCATCTGTACGGATGTAAAAAGATAAGAACCACACCGTACCATCCACAAATCAATGGTCTCTGTAAGAAGATGAACAACATTGTCATTGACCTGCTGAAGACCTTACCACTTGAGGAGAGAAATCAGTGGCCAGACCTACTACCTGACCTGGTAGATCTGTACAATCACTTACCTGTGAGTTCCACCAATTGCACTCCAGCTCATCTCATGAGGGCAAGACCAGGAAAGCTGCCCATGGATATGGAGCTTGGTGTTGTAGAACCAGAAGCAGATGCGACCACTGAGGACTGGGACACGACCAGACAGGAGCAGTACAGAAAAGTACAGGCCTGTGTCGAAGATAGTCTCACTCGGGTGAGAGACAAGCAAGAGACTCACTACAACAAGCGTGCGCCCGCAGAACCCTTCACACCTGGTGAAGTCATGCTAAAAAGAAAGAGGAAAACTCACAAACTCGATGACCAGTGGGAGAGAGAGCCCTACACTTTGTTGAATTCAAAGTTTGATAACAGGAAAACATGTTTGATCAGCAAAGATGGAGGAAGAACGACTGCAACGGTATCTAGGGACCACCTGCAGTTGTGTCCATATCTGCTAAAGCCCCAAGAAGAAGTGCCTTTCATCACCTCGGAGGAACCTGAAGAAGCAGTAATACATACTGAGTTGGGAGATTTTCCGGCAGATTGGCCTAGAATCGGAGAAGCAGTCATAATCCCAGTACTCCAATTCTTCCAACAGCCAGAAGAACCTCTACAGCAAGTTGAACCTGTAAGTGCTGCAGAAGATCCTAGTGCCGCAGAAGGGCCTGTTCAAGAAGAATCCCCAGAAGAAGGATCCCCGGTAGAAACAGAGCAAGACAGCCCAGCCAATGGTACACTTGCAAGTCCCATAGAGAGGTAAAGGCAATTTTACAACTTACCCTCACGTAGAGCAGACAGGGTAACTGATAATACAGACAACGATACCTCACAGACCACCGCACCACGCAGATCAATACGTAGCACAAGAGGTCAACCCCCTGCTAGGTACAGAGAATTGTCAAACCTCTGACAGATGTAGATAGTTACCCCTGGGTTATTGTATATTACTGTATATCTTGCTATTTCCATGTGTTCATTGACATACCTGCTTACTAATTTATATTTTTTCCCCTAATGGACAATCCAAGTGATATGGACACTTGCTCATTTGCTTCCCTTTTGAGTAACCTTTCCGAAAGAGACTTGGGCTTTCTGGTTGCTCATTCCTTACTGCTTTCGCAATATATATATGTATATAGTTATTTACCTTTTATGCAACGTCAAGTGTCTTCACCTCCCATAAAGGGAAGATTGTTTATTGTTATGTTTGGAACAAAAATGTACTTCAGCCCGGGAGTGCTGAGCTTTGCTAGGGGGGAATGTGGAGCCCAGCTGCGCTTGGTGCCACAAATCCTAGAAGGGTGCACTAAAGGATTCATCCACAAGAGGCCCTCAGAGCATTCACACACCTTCTCCATTCCTCAGACCACCAGATGGAGCCTGTATAGGTAGATAAAAAGAAGGGAGAAGGCAGGAAGTTAGCACACTCTAGAGAGGACACTCTAGGAACAGAACAGTTCACTCTGGCAGAGAACACTCTGAGACACAGAAACAGGTCAGTCTGCAGAGTGATACTCACTTAGCTCAAGTCAGCGAGCTAGGAGCGTGCCGACACTCTAGAGAGTGGCAGAAGAGGCAGCCAGCTAACTGCCAGTGTGTATAGCCTAGTGAGGGCCCGAGTAGGCCAAAGGCTAGAGGAGAGAGTAGTAAGGGGCAGAGGAGCCTTACCAACTCACCCCAGAAAGCACATGCCGGACACTGGGTCCGAGCTTACAGAGTTCTCCACGACCCAGTAGGAGACAACCGGAATTCCTGGAGGACTACAGGTCCCAAGATCACCAAAGAGCTGATACGTAACAGAGCCAGGGGACACGGAGACCCTACAAGCAGGGAGTGTGTACTGCAGGAGAAGGCCCTACCACAAAGTCAGCCGGTGCAAGACAGAGACAAAGTTAGGCCTAGCTACAGGCAGGTCAGAAACTTACTACAGAGAGGCAAGAAACAGGAGGCCCTACACCTGCTCACTGGGGAGAATCCGGACATGCACCCTTCACCCTACAGTGCTCCGGGATGTTGCTGCACTAACTCCAGTAAAGGTACAGAAGTGACTTGTGTGTTCTCCCATTCTTGTTCTTACCCAGCTGGGTTCCCTCCGTCCTGCATCCCTACACTTACGCCGCCCTGAAGGCCCGCTCCACCTGTGGGGAGCGATGCCACCTAAGCTGCCACAACGCCGGCCTCAGTGCACCCAGCAAACATAAGGGACTGTTCCGCATTCCTAAGAGGACAGTAAGCCCTAGATGGCGCTCAGGGACAATGGCGTCAAATGGTGCCACCCGGTAACTGCCACCACTGTTTGTTTTACCCCCTCCTAGTTTGTTTGCACCTGTTGGTGCCTCCCTTGCTGGACCACGGGACCAAGACCCCATGGGGTTAATAGCTGTGGACTCCGGATGCGGCTGCTGGACTGCTGGACTATTTGCTCCTGAACTTTGCCCCCGCCTTAACCCTTGGACTAGCCCCATGTTTTACAAATGCAGCCCACCACCATTAAAGGGCCCCTGATCCACAGGAAGGAGGGAGAGGGAGACTGTCCACAGAGAAGGACTGTCGGGTCTGCAGGAGGCCCACTTTAAAGACTTTGGCCGCCCGTGTTAAAGAGATAACCGGCCATTATAAAAACTACGTGTACCTTATGAACTGTTTTTATGTGTTGTACCAAGGTTGTCATGGCCGGGGATGGCAATGTTTAAGGAGAGGGGAGTGTAAGGAGGTGGCATGTCCCCTCAGTTGCACCCTCCCCTACTTCCGAGTGACCCCCCGTGCACTTTCATGTACCTGTAATGTTCTATGTGTCATTATGCTTAATTTGTATTGTAATGTGAAACTTGTCATGTAATGTAATGTTTGCATTGTTCTTATTGTAATATGTTGCGCTGTGTCAGTAATGTTCCTATATGTGTCACTGTTGTAGAGTTAGGGACAGGCAATGGTTAAAGATGAGGGCTGGGTTAGCTGCAGCTAAGGTGGCAGGAAACTGCTGCTTCCCAGAAAGCTCAGGTACGTTGGCCCGGGCAGACATACTGAATAGAAGGGGCACTGCCAGACTCACGGACGGGAGAGATCTGTTGCCCCGGACTAAGGACAACAACACAGGCCCCAGGACTCTGGAAGGGCCCTTGCTGAAGGAGTTTTAAGTGCCCAGATTCCAGTGAGCAGACTACCGGTTTGATTTCTGCTATCGCGGGCGTTGTGGGTACGGCCAAGGACAGCGTCAGGTAGAGAGCAGGAAGCCGGTGTTGAACTTTTTTTTTGTCTTTTCTCGATTTTCTCAATTTTGTTCCCTTTAAAAGTTTGTTTCCCTGTTGGACTACAGTTGTCAACCTGAACTTCATTGCCTGGATTACCATGACTGAGGGAAGACAAGGTAAACTGTGGGAAAAGCTGCATCAGTCCCTTATTGCAAGTACAAGGGGCCAGGGCGTCTTCAGACTGTTTATTGGGTTAGCTCGGTCAGGACTACCACCCCATTCTCCCTTGTTACAGTTACATGCAGGTGTATAGCTAGGTTGATAAGCACATTGTCATACAGCAAATAAGTTGTCAAAAAGTTTTATTATGGATATACTGTATTAGTCACACTCCAAAGCAAAAGAAGACCAGAGCATCAATGAAAATCTGAGACGATGGCGATCAGTAAGGCACTTTAACTACATTACATGCATAATTATGAATATTATGGAGATAAAAAAAAGATGAAACATCTTTAATGACAAGCACTAAATTTAGCAATTTATAGCATTAACAATTTATAGCAAAAATACAGCAATGAAGCAGAAGCTGGACTCAGTGTTTAGACTTAATCCTTTCTTTCTTCACAATCTACAGTTTTCCTTGGCTACAAGCACCACACTTAAGTTATTGATGTAATGTTATTGTGGGATTTCCTGTTTATGAAAGTTGAAACAAGGAAAAAAGGAAGTCTGGAGAGGAGAGGGTTTTTTTTTTAAGATCAACTGGGAAGCCATAATACTTTCCAATTGTTCATTCATTATTGACTGTAATATGCATGCAACACCGAGAAGTAGACCATACACAGTTTAGGCAATAAGTACCGCCACTAGATTCATACATGCAAGTAATAGCATAATTTTTAGTCAATAGTACTAAAAGTGAAAGCACTAAATAAAAAAGCAAATACAGACGTAACAAGTTACTTGGTAACTACACTGCACCTGGCCTGTTTTTGACCAGTGAATTTCTGGGTAAAAATTAAAAGTGGGCCCCATAAACATATTGCATCATCATATAGAAACATTTAGGGTGCATTTTAAAGAGCCGATTTCAGACCATTAAACAGGCACAGATTGGCTACATTCAGTTATTGTTTACCGGCCTCTTTACTGAGCAACAAAGATGGGAACAGAACGATCACAAATATGCTCATTCAGTCCTCATACAGTACCATGTTATCAGCAGCATTTTTCCTGTTGACACTATGCGGTGTGTTGCCAAGAACGATTTTTGTTCTGGCATAAGTGATCCAATCACACAAAGAATGAGCGTTTTGCTTGTTCATGAGTGATTTCCGTCATGTTTACACCTACGTACACTTGTCTGCATTGCCTGCGTTTTTATATGTGGATGCTAACACATGCTGCATTTTACAAACATACTGCATGTTACACACATAAACCCTGAAGGTTACACATACATTGCATTTTACACACGCTGTATATTACACATATTATAATATACACGTTCAGTATTTGGTCAGTATTTTACATCAGTATTTGTAAGTCAAAACCAGGAGTGGTGCACATGTTTCTATGATACTTTTCCTCTGATTGTTTCACTCATGATTTTGGTTTACAAATACTGAACATGTGAACATGGCCTTAGGGCTCATACAGATGTCCGTGGATGTCGGTCTGATCTCAGACCACAATGCATGGGCTTGGCCGCATGTTTCCCGACCTGAGCGTGACAGCGTCATAGAAATATATGAAACTGTCATGCTCCAGTTGGGAGACCCATGGCCAGTTTGTGCATTGCGGTCCGAGAATTGCGGTCCGAGATTGATTTGTCCAGATGTCTGAATAAGCCCCAACTATTGTGACAAGGGTGACCCTGCTCTCCTTTTCAGAATGAAGAAACAGTTCTTAATCGCAACAATAAACTAGGTTCACATTAATGCAGAGCTCTAAATTGAGCAGTATGTTAGGGTTTCTGTCAAAATGCCCGAAAAATGAACGTGAACAGCTCCCCAATAGATGCATTGACATGAATGAAGCTGATAGAGTCAGACTCTGTCTGGATAACCACGTTTTTGTGCATGCCTGAATAAGATGAAAACTGCAAGGACAGAGGTCATACCGTCTACACATTAAGGCCGGGGACACACTCATCGTACAAAAATACGGACCGTATTGTACGGCCGTATTACGCCAAAATGTTGCAGGCACAACAATCCGTATTTAATGCGTTTTCAGGGTGCGGCTGCGTATTTTGCGCATGTAGGCATCCGTATGGCATCCGTATAGCATATTTTTCTCGGCGCCTTGCAAAATGGACATTTAACGGTTTTTAGGCCTGAAGCTCATTCAAATCATCATCAGCAAGGCTATTTATTGCCTCTGCATCAGGTTGCAATCTTGCCATTTTTGTGGTCTGCTTGTGTTGGAGGGCTGCTGCTTGCTTGCCAACATGTCTGACAGTCTTCAGTCCACCCCAACTGATAGAGTGTTGTACAACTGTGTTTTGTCCCGCCGCTTTGGGCAGCCTTACCCAGTGATCGTTGATCCACGCAGGAGGAGGCCAATTGTGGGTGCATCCGCATTTGAGGCTACGACTCAATAAAGCACATTTTCACCGGCTGTATGCATGTCTGCAGACTCTTAAATATTATTTTGTCCAGTTTTGTCTGATGACCATTCCCAGATGTTAGGTTTTGTGGGAGATTGTGCGGCCAGGGATCACGTAGCAGGATGCGGAAAGCTATCTCTGCACAGGAGCGACTTCTCCTTACGCAACCGTCTGGATTTGTTACCTACATACTGTCTATTGATGATGTGTTTTACCACTAGTTGTCTATTGATGATATGTTTTACCACGAGTTGTCTATTGATGATGTGTTTTACCACTAGTTTCCATTTACCCTTATGGCTGTTGCAGAAATATCCTCATAATATAGGCCATATATCACCTTGAAATACCTGAACAATGATGTGAATATTTACATGAGAGGAAAATGATACTTGGCCTACATTTAACTTATGATTGTTTTGACATTCAGTCATGTAGGGGTTATGTATAGTGTGTTTTTTAAACCTTTGTTCATGTGCATTGATTGTTCTCTGTACATTGGGTTACTTGTAGGTTCTTAACTACTGGCATATCCTATTCCGCACTCCATCTGCATTTTTGGATTGGGACGTCCAACATCTCTGCCATTGTTCGTGATACATGCTCACAACTGTAAGTAGAAACACATCCAGCTGCATATTAATCAGCAAACAACGGGGGAATGGCACAGACCGTGCTCAACCCCATAAACAGAAAAAACACCAACTCATATAATAACATGAAATAAGGAGACCAGAGAGTATATGGTGATAAATATATAAAACAGTCATTGATACATGCTAAGTCAGCTCATCATCCTACCACGATTCGGGCCGTCCCGGTCGGACAATTCCTCCGGATGAGGTGGATCTGCTCCTCTGACACTGCCTTTGCAACACAAGCTGATGATTTGAAACAACGTTTCAGGGCTCGTGGATATAGTGCCAGATGTATCCGACAGGGATATGATCGTGCCAGGAAGACTCCACGCAGCAGTCTTTTACATACCACCAGGATCAACAGACAACCGTGTGATGGTGGACCTATACGGTTCATTTCTACATACAACCATGAATGGTTCAATATGCGGAACATTATCATTAAATATTGGGATGTTTTGAAAACTGAGCCCTCCCTGGCAGCTTCTCTGGGTGAGCTCCCGTCAATGACTTCCCGACGTTCACGGAATCTTAGTGATCTCCTAGTAATTAGTCACTATACTCCTGTTATCAAATCACCTTTTGGAACTCGTGGCACCATTCCTGGCTTTTTTCCTTGTGGCCATTGCCTTGCTTGCGCCAATGTCCTTCGCTGCTCTTCCTTCGCTTTCTCGGATGGGGACAAAACCTTTGAGATACGCCGGCGTATATCCTGCGGCAGCACTAATGTTATTTATTATGCCACGTGTGGCTGCCCCAGGATATACGTCGGACTTACCACCAGGGAGTTGAGGATACGGGTTCGAGAGCATGTGCGGGACATTGGCGCAGCAAGGTCCATCTTGGATTCCTCGGACTTAAAGACGATTCCTCGCCACTTTAAACAATATCATAACTGTGATGCAACATCGTTTAAGGTCCGGGGAATTGACATTCTCCACCTCGGTATTAGAGGTGGTGACAATAAAAAAATATTGGCCCAGATGGAGGCACGGTGGATTGTCTCGCTTGACACCATCGTGCCCAATGGCCTTAACGAGTCTTTGAGTTTTGCCTCTTTTTTATAGTGTGTTCCGTTTGGACCTTTGTCATTTTGTGATGTCCCTTTGTTTTTATTCTATTTTGTTTTTAAATTTTTTATTGTTTATATTTTTCCACAGTATTCCATAATTCATTACATGAGTGGGACCCTGGTCTGATATTTATAATCTTGATGCTTGTAATACAAGAACTGCACTTCTGCACTTTATTTGGATATCATGCTTTGGCTGCTGCAACTTTTTAAGAATGTATCTATACTCATATATATGCATATACATGATTGTTTTGCAATTTTATGTATTTTTGATGGCTATTATATTGATGTCCTAAAACGATGTATTGATGGCATGTACTTATATAATTGTTTGGTGTCATTATGTGCCGTATATATGTGATTCTCATGTCCATCGCATGCTGCCACGATCTCCCTACGGTGCTATTTACAAATGCCAGTTATTTTCCCCTTTCCTCTGTACGTGTTACCGGCTGTGCGCTGTGTTGGCTCTCTTGTACCTTCGGCGGCGGGGCATTTCTATGGTTCCGGCGCGCATCTAGAGTTCATTACTCTGTGTGCGCACCTGGATCCATGACGCCTTGGCCGCTGCAGGACCTGCGATCCCCACGGCGCATGCGCCGACTATACCGGCCCTTATTGGTCAATTTTGACCATGTAATGCATCACAGGGGTACATTTGAAGGTCCTGGTCCCACATTTTACCATCCCCTTGAGAAACCGGCGTCTTAGTGCCAGCGAAACGCGCGTCGGGGTGGACATCACTGGGGACGCGTCTCCTCCTTTTGCTCTCCACCTTTCCTAGGTAAGCCCATTAATGTTTATGGTCTAGCGTTTGCCCACTGTGGGATATATTTTACATATGGGTCTTTTCCTGGGGCATATTGGTCATATGGTGGAGTTTGTCATTATATTACATATGTGACATTGTATATTGTGGGAGGTTTCTCGTCCCTCCCGTCTGTTCCATACTGGTTTGCACATAAACTATTACAATTTCAGTAATTTCTTGTGATGTAATTTAATTAATGAAATAAACTTACTGTTTTATATATTTACCACCATATACTCTCTGTTCTCCTTATACAGACTTCATCAACTGGTGATGGCTGAGCCAAAGATGGAAGGTGGAACAGGATTGCCAGGGGATTTGAGGACCAATGCAACTTCCCATATTCTCATAGTCTCTGTCTGGTGTTAATGGTCATAACACATGTGTTGGTGGTTGAGTACAAACAACTTATGAAAAAAGAGTCAAAACATTTTATAAAAATACATATTTATATGTGCTAACTCGCACTTGAGGTAGTGACTACCATAATTGCTTCATATGGTATATGTATTAACAGCACAATAGTGTAAGTGTGCAGTCTTACACAAGTACCAAAATAAGGCATGACAACATTACAAATTGTTCCATACATCATAGTATATAAAGGCAAAAAGCTATAGTCACTATGGGTAGTGCTGATCATATGTGACCCATATGTTTGTTGGACAAGATTATACTCCTTCTAATATGCAGTAGCCAACATGGAGTGAAATTTGATGTAACCAAATAACCAACTTTCACTACCACCAGTGAGCACCATTTCTGCCCCATATGGTTAGGTTCTAAGACTAGACTAATGCAATGATGCATTAGACAACAATTTTTAACAGGGATGGGGACAAAATAACAAACATTGGTAGAAATTATAATATGTAACGAAATAATAATATTTTCCCATATCCCATATACCACCAGCTAAGTACCATATGGTATTTGTAGGCAATCAGATTAGTGAAAATATGTGTTACACAACATGTTAAAATAAATGATCACAAACAACTAACATTTCTCGCAATAGGAGCAGATAATGAAAATAATAGACGTTGACTATGCCTAGTGAACAGCATATTGCTAGCATATGTTGTTTACAGGCATCTATATTACTGCAAAAGTCTTAGACACAATAGGAGGTTAAAGTAAATATAAAAACATTACCAACTGGTTTTTAAAGCCTAAAATATAAGTTACATACAAAATCACAGCTGGTGGTATGTGGGTGGTGGGGTTGGCGGCTTCCCATCATCTCTTTGAGGTTGGCTTGGATGACCACCTTGACCATCACCCAGTTGGGGTAGATTTTCAGGCCCCTGAGCTAACATCTGGTCATGGTCAGGTAGGTGTGTGAGCACATTGCCATACAGATAAGGGAGATAATATTCTTGTGTAAGATGATACCCACGATAATCATAACCCCCAATATGACCATGTTGAGCACATCCAGGTTGGGACCAGCCTGCAACACTGGATCTGTACAAGTGGTCATATTGGGAAGTTGGATTATAGGCAGCCATTTGGCCCTGTTGTTGCCAACGTTGTTTGGTGGGGGAATGGGTAGAGGTGTAGGCGCCCGTGCAGGAGGATCATCAGATCTGTTGGGAAATGAAAGGGGATTAGAACATGTTTGAGAGGTGAGCCTAAACTGCATATGTGGTATGTGGTGTGATGTATGTACTTACGGTTTGAGATCCAGAATAGGTGCAAGATAACCAGCCTGTCTAAGTAAACGTACTTTCGCTTTCTGGGTGTTGCTGACCCGCTCTTGGCCTTCTGCTGGCGTTGGCGCCTGTATTGGTCGCGGCTGCTTCTTCATCTTCTCATAACATCATCCACTGCAATGAGACATATAATGTAATCATTTAGCTAGCTGGACAAAGCCTAATTATTCTACAGACACGTTATATAGTCATGGGGATCTAGTAGGATGTGACTATAATAAAAATTTGGCGGATAAATTAAACAAAAAAATGGGGGGATAATTCTGCGCTAGAACTAGGCTGTGAGCGTTAAGAAAATTGTAAACAAATCAAGCAACTTACTGATTCGATGATGCTTCTCACGTGGACTGTCGCCAAAGTGGGGAAACATCTGCCCACAGATGCGCCTCCATGCCGCCTCTTTCCTTGCGCGTTTCGCGTAATGTGCATCTCTTTTGTGGCACATTTCGGCCCTCTCCTGCAGCAAGACTCTCAACGTGTCCACATTGATGAGCATAGGCATCATGGCCGACTCCGTGAAGGCGTCCTTCCGGCATGTATGGCGCTCTTTTTGAGCTAATTTGCATGTGTCAGCTTCTTCCTGCATGTGTTGCACCATTTCCTGTGAGCTGCAGAAGTCTTGCGTATTTCTCGCAAGTCAAACGCCTGGTCCGTGTGTAATCCGTTTTCTCGCACCCATAGACTTTCATTAGCGTACAACGGGCGTAATACGCGTTCAATCGCAGCATGCTGCGGGTGTCTCGCACCGTAAGATACACCCGAGAAAAATACGCATGATCAGAGCTACCCCATAGAGAAGTATTGGTTTGTGTGTAATGCGTGGTTTTCACGCCTCTCACTCGTCCGTATTCCTACTTAGTGTGACGCCGGCCTAACTGTATCGCTTTAATTCAAGCAAGGCCCGGCTGCGACCCAAAGGGGCTAAAATGGAGAGCATGACTGGGATCCATGCTAAGGTTCTAGTATAGGTATTGTTACTATTTTGTGTCTGGGACTTGAGGGATCCTAAAATGGTGTTTTTCGCAAGAGGCAAGGGTTACTTGGCTGACCTGTATGAAGTACAGGGTGATAATCGGGCAAAAACCAACGTGGGGACGCAGATCCTGGTACAGCAAAAAGGAAAGGAAGGAGATACGGGGGGAGCATGGCTGCAAAAGGATTACAGACTGCAGAAGTGCAGCTGAAGGGCAATTACCCTCTCTGGTTAGTCAGAGCGGCAGCACAGCAGCAATTGGAGGGGTCCAAGTTGCCAAGGAAGAAGAGATTAGCATTGTCTGAAGGGGAGCGTTGGGGGATACATGTAATGGCTGTTTCAAGCGTGCCTCTCTGTCAACCTGGTAAGCAATGTGGTGACTTTATGTCTTCTGCATGTGGTGGGAATGTTGAGAGGGTGCGACAGGCTGCGGAGGAGGGTCATGTTGGAGAGAGTGCTTTGTCTCATCTATTGCGGGTCATTAGGCAGCTGATTGTCCCAGTGGGGTCGAGTCTGGCAGCGTTATGGCAAGGGGGCTTGTCCCCTTCCAGGAACGCAGGGGTTGTTGCATTGGCACCAGAAGTTGAAGTAAAAGGCCCTAGTATTTCACAGGCCCCAGTAATACCGGTTGTAGTTAGTCCAGCGGTGGCAGCCACAACTAATTTGGACATGGTGCTGATGGATGATAGAGCCCAGGGTAAGGTCTATGTTTGCTTTGATGGACCATTGGGGGTCCAAAAGAGAAAATATAGAAAGACAAGTATGTGGATATTTTTTGTTTGCTGCCACTTGAAGAAAAATTTAATCTAGAATGTATATAGCCAAATGAGAGTAAAAAGAAAGAGGAAGAACAGCGGATATATCATTTGATTTCTTGGACTTTCGCAAACTGGTTTCAGGATTTTGCAGATTTGGACAGCTAATTGGCAAAAAGGTACCTGAAAACTGTTAGACCCTTTTTTTGCTACTTAGATGGGATAGGAGAGGTCTAGCGTATATATGGGTTTTTGGATGGTTGCGATAACAATGAGCAATTTAGGCAGTGAAAAGTGGTGTGGCCTAAAATTGCGTTGAGATCACAAAAAGATTAGTTTGTGGATGCAGTTGATGACGGCACAGCGGACTGCCTCATTGCCCTTTCCTGGGGCCGCATGAGGTTCTGACAACTTGGGGGGATCTTCAGTGGGTACTCAAATAGGATTGTGTTGGCATTTCAAGGAAAAAGAATGCAATATTGTTACATTGTGCACATTTAAGTAAGAGTGTTCAGGTTGCGGGGAAGCACATTGTTATTCCAGATGTTTTAAGAGAAGAAAGGGAAAACGTAGAAGTTACAACTAACAGGGACGACACCAGTGAGAATAGATAGGATTGAACCACATTTAATTAAATACTTGGCCAGGGAAACAGATGTCCTTTTGCAGGATGATATTCGGTAAGGCTTTAGAATCCCTTTTGCTGTGGAGAAAATGTCCACTCCCGTCCGTAATTTGATGTCTGCAACAAGGCAGCCTGTGATTATTTCCAAAAAGTTAGCAAACGGGGTAAAGTTGGGAAGGGTAACTGGCCCGTTCAGGGTTTGCCCCCTACTTCATTTAAAAATTTCCCTGTTAGGTTTAGTCCCCAAAAAGGAGACTAAGAAGTACATTTCATTCATCACTTATTATATCCTGAAGGGTCATCAGTGAACAATTGGATCAATCCCGAGTTGGTTTCAGTGCCTTATGTTTCTTTTCACAGAGAGATTGAATAGGTTAGACGGTTTGGTAAGGAGGCTTCATTGGCCAACCAATATTGAAGCTTCTTTTCAATTACTGGTTCATCCAGATCGTTTTTATTTTTTGGGCTGCCAGTGGGAAGGGAGTTTTTATGTGGACTATTGTTTGCTCATGGGGTGTTCGATCTCATAAGCGTATTTTGAGAAATTTAGCTATTTTCTGGAATAGGTTGTCAAGGATGGGTCAAGTTTGGAGTTAATTTTGTATTAACTAGATTACTTTCCATCCATTGGACCGGCTGGGTCTACAATATGTGCTGTCCTTTTGCAGACAATGGAACAGTTTGTGTAAATTTTTAAGGTGTGCTTGAAACATATAGGCATAGATGGGACCAATTTTGAGTCCAATTCATTTCGTATAGGGGCAGCCACTGAAGAATCTAGATGGGGTGGTTCCCTGGCATGATGAGGAAGATGGGACATTGGGAGTTTAAGTGATTCCATTTGCTCATTCATCAAAAATTGTTAGAAAAAAAGGGTTACCTTGCAAGGTATACTAAGGAATACATTTGTGTTTACTTTTTTTATTTTCCAGATAGCCCTTTGCTGGTATGGGTTCTAGGCAACTCTCATGTGGTATGGGTACCATTAAGGCAAATTTTATGTTATTGGGCCATCAGCTGGGCTTACTGAGAGAAGAAGCTACTTTCCGGTGGATTTGAGTCAGTGCCATGTTATGGTCGAGACTTATGCCAGAATTTAATTTCCCTACAAGCCTGGACAGGCCACTGGACATTTTGTTAATCCACGTGGGTGGAAACGACTTGGGTGTAAGGACCTCTAAGGATTTGATTGCCTGCAGATTATGTGTTCCTACCTGCATCTAGTCCAGGTATGTAACTAACAAATTAAAGCTGCAGTCTGAAATGCTATAATATGTAAACATTGAATATATGAAACTGAAATTGCATTACTGCTGTAGAAAATAAGTTGAAAAAAATGAAGGTATTTAGCACATTAAATTGGCCAATTCATGTGAGCTCAACAGCCAGCGACAAGATAAACCTGATGATGGGACCCAGACCAAACATGATACTTCTCCAGGGCAAAAAGCGTACAATTATGTGGGCAGGTGAGATCAAACTTTATAAAGGGCAGCACGCTGGCTCAATGGTTAGTACTGCAGCCTTGCCGCAATGGGGTCCTGGGTTTAAATACCACCAAGCACACCATCAGCAAGGAGTTTGTATCTTCTCCCCATGTTTGCATGGGTTTCCTCCGGTTTCCTCTCACAGTCCACAGACATACTGATAGGGAATCTAGATTTGAGCCCTTATGGGGACAGGGATGATAATGTCTGTAAAGCACTGTGGAACTAAAGGCTCTCTATAAATGAGCAAAATTAATAAATAAAAATAAATATTTAAAAACGCCACAGAGTGGAGGGTGGAGTGCTTAGTCAGAAAGTGTGTATTACAAATATCAAAAGACTGATCATCACTTTCAAACAAAAAGACAAATATGAACAGGTGCAAGCTAAGAGAGCCACTCTATATGTAACTAACAAATTACATGCATGTCATGGCGGGTGTTTGTAAATCCAACTGGTGGTATGGTAAAGGTGGAAGGGGCCCTGTTTTGGGAGGATCACTTCTCTCCTATTTGTAAATGATAAGGAATATTCGGGGTCTCTACTCGGCTAAGGTCTCAGAGGGAAAATATTTGGTGCACCACTCAGCAGGATGGCCCCCAGATCAGTGTTTTGTGGTTGGGAGCAGTTGATGGCGATAGGTTCTGTTAGCTGTCAAAGACCGTTTCCTCATATTCAGGTCAAAATTTTTGATAATATGCTAATTGGATATCATTACGGTTAATGTTATTGTTATTTAATATTAATAAAGTCTGCTGTGGCTATTTCATGAAAGTCACAGTGTCTATCGTTATTGATAGAGGTAAAGAAAGGGTGATGTAAAATAAGTGGTAAGGGAGAGGTTATTAAGAGGGCAAAGATCGGCCATTCCTCAGTCATGAAAATTGCTTAGTTCGGGCTCTATTGGTGTTCCCATCCGAAAATAGTTTTTCGGGGATCCCTATAGAAACTCCGACTTGCTGCACTGTATTAATGTGATCCTAGCGTTATTGTACCTTGCAAACCACTCAGGATGTGTGATGTACATGGACCTTGACATGTGGGTCACAGCTGAACCAGTTATTCAAATTTTAATTTATTACAAATTTGGTTATTGTTCAGCACTGATTGCACTTTAGTTAATGATCTCTTGATGAACCCATAATGATTGATCTCTTGATGAACCCATAATGATTAAAGAAAAGCATTGAGAATTTTGATATTTTCTGCTTCTGTGGCGAGAATTCTGCTATTTCTGCATGTTGCTGAAGTTATGTCGATTCTGCTTGAACTGCTCTGAGCCATCAACATCACATGATATAATTTTTTTAGTATACGGAATGCAATAACTGAGACTTCTGGGGACGATTCACCTTTTAGTGTTTGTCTTTTAGAGCCATGTAGGGTGTACTTGGACAAAGTGGAAAAGCGCATTTAACCCTGGGTTCTAAACATCCATAAAATCACAGTAAGTCTGCAAAAAAACAGGTTCTTTTTTTTGCCATTCATAGTGTCCAGCAGAATAAACACCTTCCATCTTTTATTTATTTTTTTATTACCAAAATTTGTTCTGTGCATGTGCTGATATACGCAGTGCAAACACACTAAGGGTGAGTTTCCACGGTCAGGAAACGCTGCGTGTTTGGCGCTGTGCGCTGGCGCAGCGCCAAACACGCAGCGTCCAGATGTTACAGCATAGTGGAGGGGATTTCAAGAAATCCCGTCTCCACTATGCGTAACAATACGCAGGTGGCAAACCTGCGTAAACGGACATGCGGCGCGTCTTTTTAGACCGCAGCATGTCCTCGCGTATTGCGGCGACGGTGCGTCGCCGCAACAGAATATTACACAGGGCTATGTAGCCCTGCGTTCTTTCCGGAGGTGTTCCGGAGGTGTCCTGAACACCTCCGGAAAGATCGCGCGTCAGAAAGGGGGCGGGGCTTAGACGGAGCGGAATTTCCGCTCCGTCAAAAGCGCTATGGTTCCGGACCGTGGAACCATAGCCTAACAGCGAGACTCAGACTGATGAGCTGCAGTCCTCCACTCACCTCCAGAGCTGCAGTCACTATTCTGCTGTGACATCATTGTTTAGACTCCAGTCACCTCTAGTATTGCACTCACAACGCTGCTCTTACATAATATCTTATACTCCAGTCACATTCAGAGCTGCAGTCACTATTCTGCAGTTACAGCTTGACTTACCCTCCAGTCACCTCTAGAGCTCAGGTTCACTGTTGTTACATCATGTTACAAACCTGTCACTGAACTCTGATTTTGTCATAATCAGCTCAGAAGGTCTTTCCCATAAGATCACTGAAAATGTTTACTTTCATTTGGTGGCAAAACAAATGATCCAAATTTTTGAATGTCTTTTGTAAAATGTTTTCAGCCACAAGCACACTGTACATACATTATTTTATCATGTAGTATATCATTTTCAGCACCGGTATTTCTTATAAATTACCATAAAATACCTTCATATTTAAAAGAACAAATCTAAAAATGTGACCATTGATGTGCTTTCCTCGGCCCTCCCCCAAACCAATATTTTTTTTAAATTTCTCTTCACTATTAGGCCAGGGCTTCACAACATGAGTCACGCGACAGAAGGTTTCAGAAAAGTCGCGCGTCCAAAAACACCTGTGCAACTTGTCTGCAACTTGCTGTCACACAGTTTTTTTCATTATAATTTATGATAATGGTAAATTTAGGTCGATATGCTTTGTGTTTACTTATAAAAAAATATCAGAAATTTTACAAAAATGTAAAAAAAACTTGCAATTTCCAAACTTTGAATGACTATCCCTTTAAGGCCGGAGTAACACTACCGTAGAATACGGTTAGTATGCGAGAAAACATCGCATAGCACTCGGCCCAGTGTTAATCTATGGGGCAGCTCACATCAGTGTTTATTTTCTCAGCCGTATTCGACGTGCATGTGTAAAATCGCAGCATGCTGCGATTGTCACCTAGACTCGTCCGAGACTTGCCAATGCAAGCCTATGGGTGCGAGAAAAAAATCACACAGCACTCGGACCATGCGAGTGCTGTCCGATTTTTACAGACCGATGTCCTTTGAAAAGCCGGCAATTCATGTGCCGCTTACAGTAAAATCACACTCACAGGTTAGAATAGAATAGATAGAATAGATATATACACATAGGATACATAGATACAGTGCCTACAAGTAGTATTCAACAGCAGATTTAGCTGGTTGACACATGCGGAATTAACTTGGCATTGTGACATTTGTACTGTAGATCAGCCTAGAAGTGGGAAATGCACTGCAGCAAAAATTTTTGTTTTAATTTTTTTTTTTTTTTTTTAAAACGTTAAAAGTTAATTCAGAGTGTCATTTATTATTCAACCCCTCAAACCACAAGAATTCTGTTTGGTCCCCCTAAAGTATTAAGAAGTAGTTCAGGCATCAAGAATAATGAGCTTCACATGTGTGGATTAATGATCTCTTTTGCCAGCCTTTTCTGACTATTTAAGACCCTCCCCAAACTTGTGAACAGCACTCATACATGGTCAACATGGGAAAGACAAAGGAGCATTCCAAGGCCATCAGAGACAAGATCGTGGAGGGTCACAAGGCTGGCAAGGGTACAAAACCCTTTCCAAGGAGTTGGCCCTACCTGTCTCCACTGTTGGGAGCATCATCCGTAAGTGGAAGGCTTATGGAACTACTGTTAGCCTTCCATGGCCTGGACAGCCTTTGAAAGTTTCCTCCTGTGCCGAGGCCAGGCTTGTCCGAAGAGTCAAGGCTAACCCAAGGACAACAAGGAAGGAGCTCCGGGAAGATCTCATGGCAGTGGGGACATTGGTTTCAGTCAATACCATAAGTAACATACTCCACCGCAATGGTCTCCGTTCTAGACGAGCCCGTAAGGTACCTTTACTTTCAAAGCGTCATGTCAAGGCTCGTCTACAGTTTGCTCATGATCACTTGGAGGACTCTGAGACAGACTGGTTCAAGGTTCTATGGTCTGATGAGACCAAGATCGAGATCTTTGGTGCCAACCACACACGTGACGTTTGGAGACTGGATGGCACTGCATACGACCCCAAGAATACCATCCCTACAGTCAAGCATGGTGGTAGCAGCATCATGCTGTGGGGCTGTTTCTCAGCCAAGGGGCCTGGCCATCTGGTCCGCATCCATGGGAGGATGGATAGCACGGCCTACCTGGAGATTTTGGCCAAGAACCTCCGCTCCTCCATCAAGGATCTTAAGATGGGTCGTAATTTCATCTTCCAACAAGACAACGACCCAAAGCACACAGCCAAGAAAACCAAGGCCTGGTTCAAGAGGGAAAAAGTCAAGGTGTTGGAGTGGCCTAGTCAGTCTCCTGACCTTAACCCAATTGAAAACTTGTGGAAGGAGCTCAAGATTAAAGTCCACATGAGACACCCAAAGAACCTAGATAACTTGGAGAAGATCTGCATGGAGGAGTGGGCCAAGATAACTCCACAGACCTGTGCCGGCCTGATCAGGTCTTATAAAAGACGATTATTAGCTGTAATTGCAAACAAGGGTTATTCCACGAAATATTAAACATAGGGGTTGTATAATAATTGACCCACACTTTTATGTTTAAAATTTATTAAAATTCAACTGAGCAACATAACTTTTTGTTTTGTAAGATTTATGCTTCTGTTAATAAATCCTACTCTCGTTTGCAGTTTGAAGGCTCTAACTTATTTGCATCTTATCAAACCAGCTAAATCTGCAGGGGGTTGAATACTACTTGTAGGCACTGTATATAGATGTCAGTGACACACACACATGTATATACAGTCATGGCCAAAAGTTTTGAGAATGACACAAATATTATATTTTCACATGATCTGCTGCCCTCTGGTTTTTATGTGTGTTTGACAGATGTTTTTATCACAGACAGAAATATAATTGCAAACATATGAGTAACAAAAGCTTATGTTGACAGTTAGAATGAGTTAATGCAGCAAGTCAATATTTGCAGTGTTGACCCTTCTTCTTCAGGACCTCTGCAATTCTCCCTGGCATGCTCTCAATCAACTTCTGGACCAAATCCTGACTGATAGCAGTCCATTCTTGCACAATCAATGCTTTCATTTCGTCAGAATTTTTAGGTTTTTGTTTGTCCACCCGTCTCTTGATAATTGACCACAAGTTCTCAATGGGATTAAGATCTGGGGAGTTTCCAGGCCATGGACCCAAAATCTCTATGTTTTGTTCCCTGAGCCATTTAGTTATCACCTTTGCTTTATGGCAAGGTGCTCCATCATGCTGGAAAAGGCATTGTTGATCGCCAAACTGCTCTTGGAGGGTTGGGAGAAGTTGCTCTTGGAGGACATTCTGGTACCATTCTTTATTCATGGCTGTGTTTTTAGGCAAGACTGTGAGAGAGCCGATTCGCTTGGCTGAGAAGCAACCCCACACATGAATGGTTTCAGGATGCTTAACAGTTGGCGTGAGACAAGACTGGTGGTAGCGCTCACCTTGTCTTCTCCGAATGAGGCGTTTTCCTGATGTCCCAAACAATTGAAAAGGGGATTCATCAGAGTAAATAACTTTACCCCAGTCCTCAGCAGTCCACTGCCTGTACCTTTTGCAGAATATCAGTCTGTCCATGATGTTTTTCTGGAGAGAAGTGGCTTCTTTGCTGCCCTCCTTGAGACCAGGCCTTGCTCTCAAGAGTCTCTGCCTCACAGTGCGTGCAGATGCACTCACACCTGCCTGCTGCCATTCCTGAGCAAGCTCTGCACTGCTGGTAGCCCGATCCCGCAGCTGAAACACTTGTAAGAGACGTTCCTGGCACTTGCTGGTCTTTCTTGGGCGCATTGGAGCCTTTTTGGCAACAATGGAACCTCTCTCCTTGAAGTTCTTGATGATGCGATAGATTGTTGACTGAGGTGCAATCTTTCTAGCTGCGATACTCTTCCCTGTTAGGCCATTTTTGTGCATTGCAATGATGACTGCACGTGTTTCTTTAGAGATAACCATGGTTAACAGAAGAGAAACAATGATGCCAAGCACCAGCCTCCTTTTAAAGTGTCCAGTGGTGTCATTCTTACTTAATCATGACAGATTGATCTCCAGCCATGTCCTCATCAACACCCACACCTGTGTTAATGGAGCAATCACTGAAAAGAGGTTAGCTGGTCCTTTTAAGGCAGGGTTGCAATGATGTTGAAATGTGTTTTGGGGGATAAAGTTCATTTTCTAGCCAAATATTGACTTTGCAAGTAATTGCTGTTAAGCTGATCACTCTTTATAGCATTCTGGAGTATATGCAAATTGCCATTAGAAAAAGTGAAGCAGTAGACTTTGTAAAAATTAATATTTGTGTCATTCTCAAAACTTTTGTCCATGACTGTATGTATATATATTACATAGATAGATAGGTAGAAGAAAAGCAGTCAATTCAGCAGCCGCGTAGTGTAAAATCACAGCAGGAGCCGACAGGATAGAAGAGATGGTTTACATACAGTAAATACACATAAAATAGATAGATATACAGATGTCAGTGACAAACACAATTAGTAATAATTAGTACAGTGTGTGTGCAGCTTACTATACATGTATTTAATTAATAAAAGATTATTTATCTGAAAAAAATGGCGTGGGCTCCCGCATAATTTTCTTAATCAGCAGAGGGAAAGTCGACGGCTGGGGGCCGATGTTTCTAGCCTGGGAAGGGGTAATACCCATGGAGATTTCCTGGCTATTAATATCAGCTTACAACTGTATACTTAGCCTTTACTGGCTATTAAAATGGGGGACCCTAAAAAAAAATGAAGTAGAGTCCTCCTATAATTGACCCTTGCTGAGTGCTGCTGTGCTCTCTTTTTATATATAATGTAGTCATTGCAGCTTGCACCTTTTCACACTATGTGGAGATGCCGGTCAGGTTTTTTGATTTTTGTAGATAGATGGATAAATAGACATGTGTTATAAAGCGCGTTTACGCAGTGCAAATGCATATATATCATAAAGAAGTCAGTTTTAAAAAATTATGTGGGGTCCCCCTACTTTTGATAACCAGCCCACTTAAAGCAGAAAG
>JARQOD010000005.1:184632827-184690594 GCA_033576555.1 Oophaga sylvatica | reverse complement strand
TTACTTAATAAAAGTTATATCTTAACTGACATACTTGTCCCATCTTTTCCCCTTCCCCCTATATATGACTTGAAAAAGTGTTGTCCACTTATGTGAATTATATTTTATTGCAATAATTTATTAACCATTTTTATGTTTTCTATACATTAAAGAACAGCGGCAGAACATGGGACATATATCAGGATGGGGGATATATATACACCAGGATGAGGCCCAGGATGAGGGACATATATACCAGGATGAGGGGATATATGTACCAGGATGGGGCCCAGGATGAGGGACATATATACCGGGATGAGGGGATATATGTACTAGGATGGGGCCCAGGATGAGGGGGATATGTATACCAGGATGAGGGGATATATATACCAGGATGCGGCCCAGGTTGAGGGATATATATTCCAGGATAGGGCCCAGGATGAGGGGGATATGTATACCAGGATGAGGGACATATATAATAGGATGAGGGGATATATATACCAGGATGGGGCCCAGGATAAGGGACACATATCAAAATGGGGGATATATATGTACCAGGATGAGGGACATATATACCAGGATTATGGACACATATAACAGGATGGAGGGCATATATAAATATATTTATAAATATATACATATATTCAGGACGGGGGCCCCAGTTTGAATCTTGCACTTGGGGCCACCAGACTCTAATTATGCCACTGACCCTAAGCATATCTCCAAATGAGTAAAAAGAATGGCTTGCTAGAAGAAGATCAAAGTTTTGGAATGACCCAGCCAAAGCCCAGATTTGAATCCAATTGACCATTTGTGGGTTGACCTGAATAGGTTTGTATACAAGAGATGTCCAAACCAATCTGATAGATTTGGAGCACTACTGCTAGGAAGGGCAGCCAAAAATTGACAGTTTGAGATGTGCCATGATGATAGATTCCTACACCAAAGAGACTGAATGCGCATAAATTCAGGTGGATAAAGTTTTAAAATGATTCTTCTTGGTATGTTTTTACAAAAATCTGCCATTTTAACAGTGGTGTGCAGACTCTTTATATCCACTATAGATGCAGCGGTCACTTCTACTGTATATGTATGAGCGTACATTAGCAATGGATGTAATAGGCACAGGGTAATGTGATCAGGGTTGCCATCTGTCCATAAATTCCTGGATAATCAGTAAAAATAGGGCACATTTTTCCCCTGTCCATAAAAAAATGTGATGTGTCTGTGATTTTTTTTGAAGCTGAAGATATTTGTACAGATTTTTATGACTCTATTTATCACTCTTTTACAGTTTATAGTGAATGCCGCTTATGCAGGATTTATGGTCTGTAGACATTTATCACAGATGTTAATGATTTATTATGGTCAACTAATGTGTCCGTAAAAAAGTTGGCTGCCCATGATTTTTTTTAGAAGCTGTACAATTTTTTTTTTATAAAGTTGGCAACCCTGCATGTGATCCATCATACTGTACATTATCAGATCATCATCACCAACACTCCTGCTATAAGTGCTTATGCTCCTGCTTATCAGGCACTTTGAAAAGAGAGAAGACTTTAAAGTGAACCTTTCACCAGATTTCATAATACAGACTGCATACAATATAAAGCAGGTGTCATAAACCTATTGAGGTTGGTGTGTATTATACTGATATTAAAATAAGGATTTTATAAGTCCGAGTATATTCTGTCTCTGCCCATCAAGCCTGACTGATGGCTGCAGCTTGTACTGAGCGGTGAGAGATCTGAGAATTAGGAAGGAGGGACACTGAGGGTCTGTCAATCAGGTTACGTTGGCGGAGACTGAGTTTAAACTTTCAAAAAAGGATTATGCGGCCATTTTTACATGTATTTTCAATGTAAGTACAACAGTGTTATCAGGTCAAACAGATTTATTTAATAATGTATGGAGACTGTACTGTGAAACCTGGTTACAGATCCACTTTAAGAATATATGGCATACCTTTTTGCCATATCTGATACAGCAAACAATTCCTTTGACCAGGAACGATAAAATCTCAGGAATCCGTTATGATAAGTAAAGCACTGATAGGAAGTCACAGGTATATGTGGCAGATTGCAATTGGTGATAATGAGCAAATGTTATCAACCATGAATTGTTTATCAGATGTACCTTGTAGGAAATAATGGTAAGGTGAGGGCTCGCTGATTACAGTACACTATCAACATCTATTGAATTGGTAAAAGAAAAAACAACCTTGCTGTAAGATCCTCAAATGAAATCCAATAAATTGCTAATTTAGTGGCCGCACGTGCTCTGTAACTAAACAAGTCACCAGGCAAATGATTCTGTCCCCTTAAAATGCTCCAGCGTCAGCAGGGATTGTGGTAATTGGCTCTCACGAGCACCACACTATGAATATTTCATGGGCAGCTAAAAGCGTCTGTTTCTTTTTCCTGCAGGTTGGGCGTTCAATGCCAGAACAAACCTCTGAAGAGTTTTTTTTTCTACCTTTTCGAAATCCTGACACACTGAGTTTATCACGAGAACGTCTCATCTCTTCTATTTTATAATAAACGCACAGACAAAGGTGAACATATCACACTGAAATCTATATCCCAGCTCTGTGAAAAACAAGAATAAGCGATGATGAACGACTTTGAAGCAGATACATTTGTTTAACATAAATTTGATTGCTTATGCATTAATGCATTAACCTTGTACAACTCCTCACTGACACTGTGCAGAAAGCAGGTACAGACGCTGCTGCTCTCCACCACTCCAACTAGACAGTCAATGCCAGCGTGTCTATCGCTAACTGCTGTGCTCGACATTGGTTGCTAAGACAAGTTATTGATATTTTACGCAACATTTCTTTGGTTTGAACAGATTTCTAGCTCTATGTACTAAACTCTGCATAGAAAACATAGAATGGTAGAGTTGGAAGGGACCTCGTAGGTCATCTGGTCCAACCCCCTGCTCAATGCAGGATTCACTAAATCATCCTAGACAGATGTCTGTCCAGCCTCTGTTTGAAGACTTCCATTGAAGGAGAACTCACCACCTCTCGTGGCAGCCTGTTCCACTCATTGATCACCCTCACTGTCAAAGAGTTTTTTCTAATATCTAATCTGTGTCTCCTCCCATTCCGTTTCATCCCATTGCTTCTAGTCTTTCCTTGTGCAAATGAGAATAAAGATGATCCTTCTACACTGTGACAGCCCTTGAGATATTTGTAGACAGCTATTAAGTCTCCTCAGTCTTCTATTTTGCAAGCTAAACATTCCCAGAACTTCTAACCGTTCCTCATAGGACATTGTTCACAGACCGGTCACCATTCTGGTTTCTCTTCTCTGAACTTGCTGTCTCAAGATTTTAAAAAGTATATTTTTACATTGCACTTTATAAAAGTTCTGTTAAATATCACAGAAAACTTCAGAAGATGAGGAGTTTTCCATGGCTACTGTACACTTTTTTGTACCCACATAGGCATCGAAGGAACAGGCACTATATTAAATTAGCATGCCAGCATTTCTCACATATAATGTTTACTTCCCTAAGGGCCCCGTCACACTCTTCAATGTCCCAGCGATCCCACCAACGATCCTACGTGGATGGGATCGCTGGGACATCGTTAGCTGATCGCTGGTGAGCTGTCATATGGGCAGACTCACCAGCGATCAGGACCAGCGAGCACGCTGGTATCCAGTGTACACATCGGGTAACTAAGCGGTGCGCCGCGCTTAGTTACCCGATGTGTACCCTAGATACCAGCTCCCAGCTTCTGCTGTACTTGCTGGGAGCTCGCTGATCATTGGTCTCCTGCTGTCACACGCAGCGATGCGCGCTGGCCAGCGGGAGACCAACGATGAAAAAAATGGTCCAGGCCATTCGACGACGATCAGTGATACCCAGCAGGGGGCTGTTCGTCGCTGCGTGTCACACATAGCGAGATCGCTGGCTAGGTCGCTGTTGCGTCACAAAATCGGTGACGCTTCAGCGATCTTGCTTAGTGTGACGGGGGCTTAAGGGCAGCTGTGTCATTTAAAAAGGACTTTCAATAACCTTTGACCTTTGGAATTGTACATCCCTGCACATATTAGTAGGACTATAGATAAAAACATTTTTTGGCATAATGTACAATGTCTGTGAACAACAGGTTAACATTATCTCCAAATCCTTCCTGGCAGTTCTCAGAAACCTTTCCTCCTCACCAAACTTCACCCTTCTTATTTTACAAAGGACATTGCTACATTACAACTCCTCAGAGGATGTCACTATGGATTCTAATTCAGGACCCCTGGTATGGAAGGCAGACACATTACCAGTCAGCTACAGGCAGCACTGTTATGTATGAGATCATTTTCTCAGCCTAAAAATCTCAAAAACATTCTCTTTTACACGCATAATACACCATTATGTACAGATATTTGTCTATTTACAGGTGGTGGAACGTAAATGTCAGAAGATTTTTTGTTCTATACCTACTAATAAAAATAAAGGTGCAAAGCAATCACAACAAGCATGCACATATTTGGTATCCCTGTAATTGTAACAACCTGTACAATACTGTACAGTAAACGTATATTATCATGCAAAAAGCATGAACATTACTGGCACAATTGATATTCATTTTGTTGATAGAATTGCATCTCTGATTGCTGCTATTAGAGGCAAGTGTCAGCCACGTAACATTACCGGCACTTGTCCTGTGTGGAGCTGGCTAACCTTCTGAGGAACGTTTGAGCTTGCTCCATACACCTCCACCTGTTCAATGACGTAATATTATGTCATGAGGTGGAAAGGGTTAAGACATATGTTTGTAATATTGCAAAAATATGTCTCTGTGTATCATGTAGTCTAGGGGAACTTTACTCCTTGTGAGTAGTGTCAAACTGATGTAAGGAGATATATATAAGCAGGAACATTGCATGGAGAAACGCTCATCCCCAGTCAGAGGCCTCTTACCTAGACAAATAAGACCTCCAGCTTTGCCCTGATGAGGGGCAAACACACCATATGATGTATATGCCTTGTTTGGGCAGCACGGTTGCTCAGTGTTTAGCACTGCAGCCTTGCATTGCTGGGGTCCTGAGTTCAAATCCCAACAAGGACAACGTCTGCAAGGAGTTCGTATGTTCTCCCGTGTTTGAGTGGGTTTTCTCTAGTTTCCTCCCACATTCCAAAGACATATTGTTAGAGAAATTAGATTGTGAGTCCCAATGGAGACAGTGATGATAATGTCTGTGAAGCGCTGCGGAGTAAGATAGCGCTATTGTGGCGCCCAGCTGCGCTTAGTGCCACAGATCCTAGATGGGTGCAGTAAAGGATTTCTCCACATGAGGTCCTCAGCGCATACACACACCTACACTCTACCTCAGACCACCAGAGGGAGCATTGATAGAGATATAAAAGGAGGGTGGAGGTAGGAAGTTAGAGCAGTCTAGCAGAAGCAGAAGTCTATCTAATAAAGTCTAGTAGAGAGCACAGCTAATAGCTCATCAGGGGGGCAATAGTCTCCTGCAAGCTAGACACAAGTAGCTCAGTCCAGCGAGCTAGGAGCGTGCCGACGCTCTAGAGAGTGGCAGAAGAGGCAGCCAGCTAACTGCCAGTGTGTGTAACCTAGTGAGGGCCCGAGTAGGCCGAGGGCTAGAGGAGAGAGTAGAATGGGGGCAGAGGAACTTTACCAGCTCACCCCAGAAAGCACATACCGGACACCGGGTCCGAGCTTACAGGGATCTCTACGACCCAGTAAGATACAACCGGAAATCCTGGAGAACTACAGGTCCCAGGATCACCAAAGAGCTGATACGTAACAGAGCCAGGAGACACGGAGGCCCTACAAGCAGGGAGTGTGTACTCCAGGAGAAGGCGCTACCACAAAGTCAGCCGGTGCAAGACAGAGACAAAGTTAGGCCTAGCTACAGGCAGGTCAGAAACTTACTACTGAGAGGCAAGCAACATGAGGCCCTACACCTGCTCACTGTGGAGAATCCGGACGTGCACCCTTCACCCTACACTGCTCCAGGATGTTCCTGCACTAATTCCAGTAAAGGTACAGAAGTGACTTGTGTGTGCTCCCATTCTTGTACTTACCCGGCTGGGTTCCCTCCGTCCTGCATCCTTCCATATATGCTGCCCTGAAGGCCTGTGGGGAGCGATATCATCTAAGCTGCCAACAACACCAGCCTCAGTGGACTGCCGCAGCGCTGGTGATCCTCACAGACACCACAGGTGGCGTCACGAATCACTAACATTATCCCCTGTAAATAAATTCCCCCCTTTTGGGTGAGCGCCCAGGGCCACGGACCGAGTTGTGACCGCCGTGACATCTCCCATTGAAATCAACGTGCTCGGGTCCGAGTACCCCACGGCCATGGCGGGCGACTCACTATATACGCAATGCATAATAAAAAATAAGTTTGGCTTTTTATCCTATATAAGGCTTGTTAACAGTTGATCTTGACTTTTTGGAATGTTACCCACAAGAGTTCTAGTCCTTTTCCTCTCTGAAGACGGTATTTGCATGTGTATCATGTAGTAATTATGAATCCCAATAATTTCTCTTTCCTTTTTGTAAATGTTTGTTTCCTCTCCATAGCAGCTCTAAAAGGATGGTCTCTTAATGGATGTGAAGTCGGAGCAGTCCTGTATACTCTGGGCCAATCACCTGCATCTCGCCTGCTGCTGCTCCTCTTCCTTTCTAACAGCACGAGCCTCACAGAAAGTGAGACTGCATCTGCATCTCCCTCCTCACTCTCTTCTATTTGCTGCATTAATATTGTACTATATTGCACATTTTGCTAGGTTGTTTTACTTCTCTACTAGTAGTAAAGGAATTTGGGGATTGCTACTAGGTGAGTTAATTGATTTATAAGGAAAAAATCATGAAAAGCTAAATGAGAGCGGCACTCACCACTGGTATGTGAGCTGGTTTTTTTTCAGGTACCAGTGGTGAATGCCGCTCTCATTTAGCTTTTCATGATTTTTTGCTCCCAATTTTGTACTGCTTTTATCTCAAGCTGAGCACCACTATATCTAGCAATCTGGATAGTGTATTAGCAGTGCCAGTGCTTCTGCCTTTTATGTTTTAGTAGTTAAATTATTTATTAAAAAGGGCTACTAAATGTAAGTTTTGAGTGTAGGTACTCAATAGCATGGGATTCACTCTCCTGATATATCGGGTGAGCTGTGTCCAAAACGCTGCTATTCAGGATCGTGAACACATACCCTATAAACGTCAACTGACACTGAAATGTGAAATTATAATTTAAAGAGAACCTTACAAAATATAAAATTTGGCCTAAACAAATCGCAAATAAAGATATAATAACATTCAAATACTGTATGTCATTCTCAGCAAGACCTCTGAGCCTACTTTGTTACAATGGCAATCAAAATATGAACATTCAACTCATCATGAATTAGATACCATAAGTTGGTGATAAACGAATAACTCTCTCCTGTGAATAATTCCACATTTTCGATGAATATTTTATATAATATGATATCATCCATGATAAGATCTTCATACTATTTTGAGTATATAAGAAAATGTTTAGCAGAAATCTCTGATTGCGCCTGAAATCATCAGATCATTTTAGGGTTTTGCTTTTCTAAACAAAGATCACGTCTGAAATGGATGCACACGTTCTCTGCAATTCACTCCCTGCTCTTCATGCTCTATAAATATCAGCCAGTGCTTCCAATTACTGCTTCCAGGCTGTAATTCAGTTCGAGTCTATGGCTGCAGCCCATAAAGCCACATGGTACCTGCACGATTTATGATATCTGCAGGCTTTGATTGAATCAACGCTCAATATTGAATTGACCATCATGTAACTGGTAAAATAAAAGAAAAACATGATGCAGTATACAGAGCATGAAATTGATTATATATGTGTATGGAAGAAAGGAATACACAATTGAGAATAAATAGTAAGCTGGCAATAAGAGCATTTGTTAGCTCAGTGTATAGCCCTGACAAGAGGATGAATCCTTATAGGAACATTTTAACAATTACGGTTTGCAGTACAGTGCTGCATCGTTGTGGTACAGTTATTACGTTTTCTATAACTATAGCATACCAGACGTCAGCATCTCATCATTTTGCATTGCACATACATATATTGGCCTGTCTGCAACAACTAATGCCAAATGTGTCTCCGCACAGTTATAGTTTGCAGGATTGTATACCAAAGCAAAACCGAAATCATGGCAAGTATACCTGTTAGTATAAGTGCAATGTGTAGGAGCGTATTCACACTATGGTCATTAACAGGGAAAAAAACTAGTAGAAAAACAATAAATAGATACCTTACAATACGTAAATACATAATAAATGTAGCAAACAGGGTGCTTAGTTAACACTATTTTGCTCAAAAGGGTATAAGAGCCATCCCACCACGACAAGGTGTCCCTAATCAGGATGGTCCGTAACACTAGTAACTTACCTTGCTACATGCCAGTATGACTCAAAATAGGCATTGCCTGGGCAGAGCAGGACCTGGGCCTGACTCTTTTTTTTACGTTCCTGTGTAAAGCTAAATAAAAAAGATGCACATCCCAAAAGGATATTGGCCCCTCCCCAAATGTACCAAGCACAAGAAGCTAAAGTAAAATCATGGCACATTCACATGATTTCGATTTTGCTTTTGTTTACTTGGTACATTTGAGAGAGGGACCACTCAAATTTGGACTGTGCACCTTGTCTATTTAGCTTTTCACAGGCAGGTGCCTGCTCTGCCCCCATCTATTTTGAGGTCTGCTGGCACATAGCGAGGTGAGTCTCTAGTAAGGGACCCTCCTGATTGGGTACATCTTGTCGCAGTGGAATGAGTTTTACGCTCTTTTAATAAAAATAAATTAAAAAAAGTACCCCATGATGTTAATTTTTATTATTTATTTATTTGTTGTGAATGGACTTGAGATGAGTTCTGAGCAGAGACTCCCTCTGGTGGTTACAAGCGGTACTGGTCTGTCCAGTGAAGATTGTGAGGATTGGGAATCAGGTGTTACTGACTGGTCTTATATAAGGGAGTCGCCTTCCCATCAGGGTTACCGGTGATCAATTGTTCTGGTCTCAATCCTTGATTCCTGTTTTCTTTGTAGCCTGCTGTGTCGTGTCTGCATCTCCTGCTAACAGATAAGACATTTTCTTCTTTTTGTTTTTGTGCTTGATTTTTGCATTTTGTCCTGCACTTCTGTGGGGTCCTTCAGGGTCCCCTCCGGGGGCTTTTGCCTCTCAGTTTAGTTCAGCCACTGATGTTTGTACATTTGCTTTTTCCAGTTTTTTCAGTGGCTGCTGTTTTGATTTTGTTACACCAGAGAACTAATTTAGGTGGTAGAGGTCGTGTGATCTCAGGTGTTTTTGAAATTAGTAGAGTTGGTGCTTTTCAGGGTTTTTTGAGATTGCAGTAAGTGCCCTTCCTATCCTTTTCTATTTAGGTAGTTTTGGCCCCAACGTTTGCTCATTCTATTTTCTGTCTGTGTCAGTATTTCTTCTTGTCTAACCGCCATTACATGTTCGGGGGCTTTCTATGTTCTTTGGGGATCTGCTCCGGGGCAGATAGCTTTCCTCTTTCTATCTTTAGGTGTAGTTAGTTTCTCAGGCTGTGACGAGGCGTCTAGGACCAACGTAGGAACGCTCCACGGCTGCCTCTAGTTGTGGTGGTTAGTCAGGGTACTGCAATCTCATAGATTCCAACTGCTCTGGTGTATTGCCTTTTTTACCTGCACTCCTCAGCTACCGAAACATAACAGTATCACCGGCCCTAAAATTGTATGGTACTCACAGAAGGGAAAAATATTGTGAAAGGAAAAAAAAGGGTTGTCAGAGTTGTCAGAGATATTTTTCTGTTTGTTGCATTTTTTTTTTTTTTCCCTCTGTATCTCTGGGTGCTGGGGAGGATTTTTTCTCTCAATGGAGTTTGCACAGCTGTCTGGCCGTGTGGATCAGCTTGCCACTGAGGTTCGGAGTATTGCTACCTATCTTGCTAGGTTGCCTGTTGTGGAACCTAGGATTCCCATGCCAGATTTGTTTTTGGGGGATCGAGCCAAGTTTCTGAATTTCAAAAATAATTGTAAATTGTTCTTTGCCTTAAAATCTAAGTCCTCAGGGAACGCAGCGCAGCAGGTTCAAATTGTCATCTCTCTCCTGCTCGGCGATCCTCAGGATTGGGCTTTTTCCCTGACACCTGGGGATCCTGTTTTGAGTGATGTTGATGCATTTTTTTCAGGCCTTTGGGTTATTGTACGATGAGCCTAATGTCACTGATCAAGCTGAAAAAGCCTTGTTGGCATTAAATCAGGGGCTTGATGACGCTGAGTTATACTGTCAGAGATTCCGTAGGTGGGCAGTCCTGACCAAATGGAATGACGACGCTTTGGCAGCCCTTTTTCGGAAGGGTCTGTCAGATAATGTAAAGAATGTTATGGTGGGATTCCCTGTCCCCTCTGGTCTCAATGATTCTATGTCATTAGCGATTCAAATTGACAGACGTTTGCGTGAGCGGAGAAGTATGCGTGGAATAGTGTTGCCTTGTGAACCTGCTTCTGAATCCATGCAGTGTGATAGAGTGGTTTCTGGGGCACAGCGTCATGAGTTTCGAAAGCGCAATGGGTTTTGTTTCTTCTGTGGTGATGCCTCTCATGCTATTTCAGTCTGCCCTAAGCGGGGAAGACGTTTTGCACGCTCAGTTGTCTTGGGTAGTGTTCAGACTAAGTTTTTATTAACTGTTACTCTGATATGCTCTCTGTCCTCATTTTCTGCTCAGGCTTTCGTTGATTCGGGAGTAGCTATTAACCTGATGGATTTTGATTTTGCTAAATGTTGTGGGTTTCCCTTGATACCCCTACAGAAGTCTATTCCCCTACTGGGGATCGATTCTACCCCTTTAGCTGAGAATAAACCTCAGTTCTCTACTCAGGTGATAATGAGGGTTGAACCTGATCATCAGGAGAGCTGCAAATTTTTGGTTCTGTATAATCTGCATGACATTATCGTACTAGGTTTCCCTTGGTTACAGTCTCATAATCCTGTTTTGGATTGGAAATCTGTATCTGTAACCAGTTGGGGCTGCCAATGTGTTAATACCAACACTCCTGTTTTTTCTGCCTCCCCCCAGGCTCAGGATGTTCCTGACTTTTTGATTGATTTTTCTGATGTGTTTAGCGAAAGTAAATCTGCATCCTTGCCTCCCCATAGGAGCTATGACTGCGCTATTGAATTAGTGCCTGGTAGTAAATTCCCTAAAGGTCGCCTTTTTAACTTGTCTGTACCCGAACATGACGCTATGCGGTCTTATATCAAGGAGTCATTGGAGAAGGGTCATATCAGACCATCCTCTTCACCCTTAGGTGCCGGTTTTTTCTTTGTGGCCAAAAAGGATGGTTCATTAAGGCCGTGTATTGATTATCGTCTTTTGAACAATATTACTGTGAAATATCAATATCCGTTACCTTTGATTTCTGACCTGTTTTCCAGGGTGAAAAACGCTACTTGGTTTACCAAGCTTGACCTCAGGGGGGCGTATAACCTTATTCGCATTAAGCACGGGGATGAATGGAAGACGGCATTTAATACCCCTGAGGGGCATTTTGAGTACCTTGTGATGCCCTTTGGGCTCACTAATGCTCCTTCTGTCTTCCAGTCCTTCATGAATGACATTTTCAGGGATTTTGTGGATAAATTTCTGATTGTTTATTTGGATGATATCTTGATTTTTTCCAATGACTGGGACTCTCATGTGAAACATGTTCGAACTGTATTCCAGATTTTGAGAGAGAATGCTCTGTATGTGAAGGGATCAAAGTGTCTTTTTGGTGTACAGAGGATCTCATTTTTGGGATTCATTTTGTCCCCATCTGTTATTGAAATGGACCCGGTCAAGGTTCAGGCCATATGTGATTGGGTCCAACCTACTTCATTAAAGGCTCTTCAAAGATTTTTGGGTTTTGCCAATTTTTATAGTAAATTTATTGGTAATTTTTCGGTTATTGTTAAACCATTAACTGATTTGACCAAAAAGGGTTGTGATGTGGTGAATTGGCCTCCTGAGGCAGTCTGTGCATTTCAGGAACTTAAGCAGAGATTCACTTCTGCTCCTGTTCTACGGCAGCCTGATGTTTCTCTGCCATTTCAGGTGGAGGTTGATGCCTCTGAAATTGGGGCAGGTGCCGTTTTGTCCCAAAGAGATCCAGAGACCTCTAAAAGTAACCCTTGTGCCTTTTTCTCTCGAAAATTTTCTCCTACTGAACGTAATTATGACGTGGGTAATCGGGAGTTATTGGCCATGAAGTGGGCTTTTGAAGAGTGGAGACATTGGCTGGAGGGAGCCAAACATCAGGTGGTGGTCCTTACGGACCATAAGAATCTGGTTTATTTGGAATCTGCCAAGCGACTTAATCCTAGACAGGCCAGGTGGGCCTTGTTTTTCACACGTTTTAATTTTGTGGTTTCCTTTCTTCCTGGCACTAAGAATGTTAAGGCGGATGCCCTCTCGAGGAGTTTCCTTGCGGACTCTCCTGAGGTATCTGATCCTTCTGTTATTTTGAAAGAAGGTGTAGTTCTTTCCGCCATCTCGCCCAATTTGAGACTGGCTCTGGAGGGGTGTCAGGAGGATAGGCCCGAGCGCTGCCCTGTTGGGAAATTGTTTGTCCCGGACCAGTGGAAAAAGAGTGTGATGTCTGAGATTCATTGTTCCGCGTTGGCCAGTCATCCCGGAATTTTTGGTACCAGAGACTTGGTTAGTCGGTCCTTTTGGTGGCCTACCTTGTCTCGTGATGTTAGGGAATTTGTGCAGTCCTGCGGGACTTGCTCTCGCTCCAAGCCTTGCTCTCGCTCTAGTGGTTTGTTGATGCCATTGCCTGTGCCCAAGAGACCATGGACCCATATCTCTATGGATTTCATTTCCGACCTCCCTGTTTCTCAGAGAATGACCGTCATCTGGGTGATTTGTGATAGGTTTTCCAAGATGATACATCTTGTGCCATTACCTAAGTTGCCTTCCTCCTCTGAATTGGTGCCTTTGTTCCTTCAGCACGTGGTTCGTTTACACGGCATTCCTGAGAACATTGTGTCTGACAGAGGAGTCCAGTTTGTTTCCAGATTTTGGAGGACCTTTTGTTCTAAACTTGGTGTTCAATTGTCTTTCTCCTCGGCGTTTCATCCTCAGACCAATGGTCAAACTGAGAGAACAAACCAGACATTGGAGACTTATCTAAGATGCTTTGTGTCTGCTGATCAGGATGACTGGGTCTCTTTTTTGCCCTTGGCTGAGTTTGCTCTTAATAATAGGGCTAGCTCTGCCACTTTGATGTCTCCATTTTTCTGTAATTCGGGTTTCACCCTCGATTTTCTTCAGGACAGACGGAGGCTTCTGTCTGTCCAGGTGTTGACTCTGTTGTGGAGCGTATGCAACAGATTTGGGACCAGGTAGTGGAGAGGTTATCCCTCTCTCAGGAGAGGGCCCAGCGGTTTGCTAACCGGCATAGGACTGATGGTCCTCGGTTTAAAGTGGGGGACTTGGTCTGGTTGTCCTCAAAGAATATTCCTATGAGAGTGGTATCTCCTAAATTTAAGCCTAGGTTCATTTGACCTTATAAGATCATGGAGATTCTTAATCCTGTTTCTTTTCGTTTGCTTCTTCCAGGGACATTTAAGATCCATAACGTGTTCCACAAGTCCTTGTTGAAGAGGTTTGTTGAGCCAGTGGTTCCTACTGCTTTGCCTCCTGACCCTGTTCTGGTTGAGGGCAATATGGAGTTTGTGGTTGAGAAAATATTGAATTCTCGTTTTTCTAGACGGAAACTCCAGTATTTGGTTAAGTGGAGAGGTTATGGTCAGGAAGACAATTCTTGGGTGTTTGCTTCGGACATCCATGCTAGGAGACTCATCCGTGCGTATCATAGAACTCATCCTGACCGACCTGGTTGCTCAAGTGAGGGTTCCGTGACCCCTCCTCAAGGGGGGGGTACTGTTGTGAATGGACTTGAGATGAGTTCTGAGCAGAGGCTCTCTCTGGTGGTTACAAGCGGTACTGGTCTGTCCAGTGAAGATTGTGAGGATTGGGAATCAGGTGTTACTGACTGGTCTTATATAAGGGAGTCGCCTTCCCATCAGGGTTGCCGGTGATCAATTGTTCTGGTCTCAATCCTTGATTCTTGTTTCCTTTGTAGCCTGTTGTGTCGTGTCTGCATCTCCTGCTAACAGATAAGACATTTTCTTCTTTTTGTTTTTGTGCTTGATTTTTGCATTTTGTCCTGCACTTCTGTGGGGTCCTTCAGGGTCCCCTCGGGGGCTTTTGCTCTCTCAGTTTAGTTCAGCCACTGATGTTTGTACATTTGCTTTTTCCAGTTTTTTCAGTGGCTGCTGTTTTGATTTTGTTACACCAGAGAACTAATTTAGGTGGTAGAGGTCGTGTGATCTCAGGTGTTTTTGAAATTAGTAGAGTTGGTGCTTTTCAGGTTTTTTGAGATTGCAGTAAGTGCCCTTCCTATCCTTTTCTATTTAGGTAGTTTTGGCCCCAACGTTTGCTCATTCTATTTTCTGTCTGTGTCAGTATTTCTTCTTGTCTAACCGCCATTACATGTTTGGGGGCTTTCTATGTTCTTTGGGGATCTGCTCCGGGCAGATAGCTTTCCTCTTTCTATCTTTAGGTGTAGTTAGTTTCTCAGGCTGTGACGAGGCGTCTAGGACCAACGTAGGAACGCTCCACGGCTGCCTCTAGTTGTGGTGGTTAGTCAGGGTACTGCAATCTCATAGATTCCAACTGCTCTGGTGTATTGCCTTTTTTACCTGCACTCCTCAGCTACCGAAACATAACATTTATTGTTTTTATTCTAGAATTGTATTCCATCAACAACAAAACAAAACAAACACAAAAAGAGAACTATCTCCTGTGACACTCCATATTTCTTTATAAATTGTAAGTTCTTGAGAACACAGCCATCACTCCTCTAGCTTGCATTATTAGTTTATTACTCTATATATCAGATTTTATTTGTGCATGTATGATCATAATTGTACCGTGTTAGGTAATATGTTGGTGCTATATAAATATTATCATTAATGGTATTAATAATAAAGAGGGGAAAAAAACACATTAAACTACAGAAAAGTATGCAACTCAGGTCTTCCACCAAATAGAAATCAAGGGAATCAGTGCATCTATGGTGTAATACACAGAAATAGTTGGCTTACAGCAATTACATGAATGTCAGTAAAACGTTACAGAATAATAAAGGTCACAGAGCAAGCAGTAGAGACAGACAGCAGGAAAACACAATGGAAAGAGTTGCGATAATAAGTAAAAAATAATGTGGAAACAATGAGCAAGTTCAAGCACATGATCAACAGTAATGGGAAAAGATATAAGTTGGAACAAGAATCTTTGGAGTTCCTGCCAATATTAGGATGTCAGCTTATTGTTTCAAGCTTGGTCATACAAAGCAACAATGCAGTGAGCTCAATGAATAGAGTGATGTAAAACTATTTATTAATTTTAGTTGGAGCCATATGTGCAACTAGTATAACAATATACTGTAAATGTTGAAGTAATGGACTTCTGTGCAGAACAGGGCTTGACTTTGACTTACCTGGTGCAAAGGTTTAGTCTGGTGCCACCTTCCTAATATCTTACACCTAGAACTAGGTGTTGCGGAAACCCCTCTGTAGTGAGAGCTTTAGGGAGACACAAAGGGTCTTGTATGTTTTCCAGTTTTTATCAAATCAGGGTGTCAATTGATAGAGACATGAACATACACAGGGGCAGACACAAGCAGCTTGGGGCCCCTGTGCAAGAAATATGACTGGGCCCCCCTCCCTGCCCAGCATGCGTCTTAAGATAAGGACAATCTGGCCATGGGATCCCCGGAGCTTCGGGCTCTGCGCAAAAGCCCAGATTGCCCTCATTATCACCACCCTGCAAGCAGGGGCATACATAGCAAAAGTTCTATTTGGGCACCCGACACCTCTAAAAATATAGATACAAAAAGGCTGTGTGGCACTCTTGCAGGGTGCTCAAATAGGGTTCCACCCATTAAATAGCAGAAGAAGAGGAATTTGGCACTCAAGTATTTTGATGCTGAAATTATAAGAGTTTATTGCACATAGAAATAAAAAAAAATCCACTTATGTAATTGACGTTTCGGCCTATACTGGCCTTCTTCAGAACTAAAATACAACAGATAAACAAATAAAATTCTATATATGTAAATACATACAGAGCATAAACGTGCATACAGATAGTTCATGATAAATAAAAGCGGAATCTCATATGTAATAGTTACATGAAGCTTATAATAAAGGTCGGAAAAAATTAATAGGACTTAGGAGGTAATAATATATAAAAGAACTTAGCAAAACAGTAACAGACAAATCGACTATGAGTGTAACTACAGATCTTTCATATAAAAGAAGTGTGGTCAACAGTAAAAAAGGGAGGAAGGAGAGAGGGGAAGGAAGGCGATAAAATGAACACAAAACTCTACCAAATAGTAGATCAAATGCAGGTAACAGTTGCTGTAAAAGCTGAAAGAATAATAATAGTTGCCATGAGTGATACAGCTCTGACCAAATCTGTCCAAACCAAAGCCCAGTGCCTGGTAGACAGATAACAGATAACATATAAGCCACTCACCAGTTAAGTCTTGTGCAGAGAGAACAAACTGCGTTGGAAAGGAAGCACAACTGTGCTTATGGAGAGGCGCTGAGCAAATGTGCATGACGTATTTCCAGTTTTGTACGGTAACATGATGCCGGCACGTGTATGTCAGCCGGAAGTAATGCAAGGGGTGACAGATGTCGCCGCTAGGCGCCATATTGGTGGGAAACAAGTATCACTATTTACAATTATGTTGTGTAAAACACTAGCCAGGGGGTGGATTCACCAGCGCTATCTGCACTCTTCATGCTGGCGACTGCTTGATCCCTGGGGTATTTCTCACCCGTTTCAGAGTTTAAAGAACTGGAGTCAGAGTCCTGAACAACGTCAAACAGTTCAGCTTTATTTTCCTCCGGACACAGCACATTCAAGACACCATTAGCACGCTTGACAGGGTACCAGCAATACATCTTCTACAGCTCCGCTTCACTTCTTCAACTACACCAGAATGGACCACAAAGTAACTGCGGGACAAGGAGCCTGGTGAAAACAGCACTTCGATCTCTTCCCCTGGAACTAGCTTGTGTCCAGGCACGGGAATACACATCTACTAGGTCATCCACCCCTTACTGGTTATCCTGCCCGTGTACTGGCTGGTGGCCCACTCGACTACTGCTTCAGCACACATGCTTCCCACAGTGGCTCTCCCACTGACTTCACTCATCAGCCTCAAACTCTGGCTGATGTTCCCACGGTGACTCATTCACCGGCTTCACTACGGCTGCTGGTACCAATCACACACCTCACTCCTAGTGTATCCGCTACACGGCCCAGGAACATGGATGTCCCAAACAGTAGCAGGGTCCACCCCTGACTAAATATCTCGGAAGTCCCTCTCCTAATTCCCTGTCGACACTTCTTCTCCTTAACCCCTTGGTGTCCTACAAGTCTCCTTTAACCTGAATGAGCTCAGTGCCCCAACCTAATGTCCTACCACTGTACTTCACTAAACATCTAGAAACTGGATCCACTAGCCGACTATGATTACTATACTACAAGTGTCCTCCTCTAATGTTACCAAAGGATGCACTACCTTACCTAAATCTATGTGGAATACCATGCAAAAAACACTAAAATACGTCACAATAAGATACATAACAATTATATACATGTACATATACTTAGCAGCATAAATATTTAAGGGCTAGCCCTGACCCTCCTTACAGTTGTACAAGTGCTTCTCACTAAATTAGAATATCATCAAAAAGTTAATTTATTTCAGTTCTTCAATACAAAAAAGTGAATCTCATATATTATATACAGTCATTACAAACCGAGTGATCTATTTCAAGTGTTTATTTCTGTTAATATTGATGATTATGGCCTACAGCCAATGAAAACCCAGAAGTCATTATCTCAGTAAATTAGAATAATTAACAAAAAACACCTGCAAAGGCTTCCTAAGCGTTTAAAAAGGTCCCTTAGTCTGATTCAGTATGCTCCTCAATCATGGGGAAGACTGTTGACTTGACAGATGTCCAGAATGCAGTCATTGACACAGTCCACAAGGAGGGTAAGCCACAAAAGTTCATTGCTAAAGAAGCTGGCTGTTCTCAGAGTGCTTATCCAAGCATATTAATGGGAAGTTGAGTGGAAGGAAAAAGTGTGGTAGAAAAAGGTGCACAAGCAACCGGGATAACAGCAGCCTTGAAAGGAATATTAAGAAAAGGCCATTCAAAAATTTGGGGTAGATTCACAAGGAGTGGACTGCTGCTGGAGTCATTGCTTCAAGAGCCACCACACACAGACATATTCAGGACATGGGCTACAAGTGTCGCATTCCTTGTGTCAAGCCACTCATGACCAATAGACAATGCCAGAAGCAGCTTACCTGGACCAAGGAGAAAAAGAACTGGACTGTTGCTCAGTGGTCCAAGGTATTATTTTCAGATCAAAGTACATTTTGCATTTCATTTGGAAATCAAGGTCCCAAAATCTGGAGAAAGAGTGGAGAGGCACACAATCCAAGCTGCTTGAGGTCTAGTATGACGTTTCCACAATCAGTGATGGTTTGGGGAGCCATATCATCTGCTGGTGTAGGTCCACTTTGTTTTTTTAATAAAGACCAAAGTCTGCGCAGCCGTCTACCAGGAAATTTTAGAGCACTTCATGCTTCCCTCTGTCGACAAGCTTTTTGGAGATGGAAATATTATTCTCCAGCAGAACTTGGCACCTGTCCACACTGCCAAAACTACCAATACCAGGTTTAAAAACAACTGCATCACTGTGCTTGATTGGCCACAAAATCTCCTGACCTTAACCGCATAGAGAATCTATGGGGTATTGTCAAGAGGAAGATAAGAGACACCAGACCCAACAATGCAGACAAGCTGAAGGCTTCTATCAAAGCAACGTGGGCTTCCATAACACCTCAGCAGTGCCACAGGTTGATTGCCTCCATGCCACGCTGCGTTGATGCAGTAATTGATGCAGAAGGAGCCCCGACCAAGTATTGAGTGCATTTACTGAACATACATTTCAGTAGGCCAACATTTCGGATTTTAAAATAATTTTCAAGCTGGTGTTATAAGTATTCTAATTTACTGAGATAATGACTTTTGGGTTTTCATTGGCTGTAAGCTATAATCACCAACATTAGCAGAAATAAACACTTGAAATAGATCACTCTGTAATGACTATATAATGAGTTTCACTTTTTATACTGAAGAATTGAAATAAATTAAGCTTTTGATGATATTCTCATTTAGTAAGAACCACTTGTATCTTTCTTTCCATTCTATTAGCGTGTATATGTCATTAATAGTGACCTAGACAATTGTGAATATCGCCCTTGAGTATCATATTAATGAGAGACCAAGGTTGGTTATAGTTCTTATAGTTTTATATTTATTTCTTTTATATTTCTCCCTTTTCCCTTTATTTGTGTCTATTTTTCTCTATTTTTCCTCTTTCTTACTTTTATTTCTATTATATTCATTTAAAATCCCTGTTGAATGTGTTTTTTCATATTGTATACACTTTAGGTAGCGGCTAGTATTGCACCAGTAAGTTCACATATGTGACTTCATTATACTAGTTTTGCATCCCTGGTCTCTAATTAATATGATACTCAAGGGCAATATTCACCATTGTCTAGGTCATTATTAATGACATATACACGCTAAAAGTAAGGAAATGAACAAAGATACAACATAATAGTAATTAGTGAAAATAATAGCAGCGACATCGGTCATCCCTTGCGTTACTTCCGGTAATGTCCACATGCCGGCATCATGTGACCGGATGAAACCGGAAGTACGTCACGTCCTTCATTCTAGCACGAGTCTCTATTTAAACTGACGGCAGAGCACATTTGCTCAGCGCCTCTCCATAAGCACGGTTGTGCTTCCTTTCCAACACGGTTTGTTCTCTCTGTACAATACTTAATTGGTGATGGCTTATATGTTATCTGTCTACCAGGCACTGGGCTTTGGTTTGGACAGATTTGGTGGAGCTGTATCACTCATCCATTTGATCTATTTGATAAAGTTTTGTTTTCATTGTATCGCCTTCCTTCCCTTGTCGTCCTCGCTCCCTTTTTTTTTTGACTGTTGACCACACTTCTTTTATATGAAAGATCTGAAGTTACACTCATAGTCGATTTGTCTGTTGCCGTTTTGCTAAGTTCTTTTATATACTATTACCTACTAGATCCTTCTATTAATTTTATCCTATCTTTATTATATACTGCATATAATATAAGATTCCTCTTTATGTATCATGAACTATCTGTATGCATCTTTAAGCTCTGTATGTGTATACATATATAGAATTTTATTTGTTTATCTGTTATATTTTAGTTCGGAAGAAGGCCAGTAGGCTGGAGTCACACACAACGTATAAAAATACGGTCCATTTTTCACGGACCAGAATTGCACAAATGTTTCATGAACAGTGATCCATATGTCATCCAATTGTAATGCGAGGAAGCGATTTTCTCGCGTCTAAGCATCCGTGTTACATCCGTTTTGCATCCGTATGGCGAGATTTTCTCGCCGGCTTGCAAAACGGACATATAATGGATCCCAATGACAGGTTTTAAAACACAAATGAAAAAATAGATATATACACATTGAGTACTGTGATGTAGTGACCCATGCTGCAACTAGGGGGCGCTGTATATGCTCCTCAAGCTATGCATGGAAGCGTGATTTGGATGGGAAAACAGTCCCCAGCATTGTTGTGAATGGCAGGTATGTCGCAGAGCTCCTCTGCGCTGTAAGCCAAAGTAATGTTGTTTTGGGACTTGAAGTCCCACCAGAGTTGTGTTTATTTTTCTAGGGTGGCTTACAGGGTTAGCCGGAGAGATGGGTGGGACTAGCTAATCACACATACACCACACACTGGTGGTTGTGAGTTTTGAGGACCTGTGATGAGGTCATGAGCATGTGACCAGACCATGTGCTCCATACCTCATCTGTGGGAGTGGCTACAGGTATGTAAGGAAAGAGTTGGCACATGGAGAAAGAGTGTGTTGGGAGTCTGTCAGCCTGGGGTCAGAGCGAAGTGAGAAATGATTATTGGATACCTCTGAGGTTAAGAGGGATCCGGGAACCTGGTGGCCAACAGGTGACTGACAGGAGTCTGTGGTATGATGACCGGGGTCAGGAAGACTGTGTTCACGTCGTGAGAAGTATTGGTGAGAAAGAGACTGTTTTGATGTGTACTGGATACCTCTGAAGCTAAAAGGCCTCCGGGAACCTGTGCGGCCGACACCAACAGGTAACGGACAGGGATCCGTGTTGTGCTGATCGGGATCAGTGAGAGACTGTATTTTGTCTAATGGCTACTGTAATAAACTAAATGGACTCATTTTATCCCTGAGTGTGCCAGTGCTTACCTCCAAGACCAGCAAAGCGAGTAACTCCCCATCCACAGACAGTGTGGAACTTCACAATACATATATATATATATATATATATCCTACGAATCAGAGATAACTTGATTATTTGGTGAATAACCCTTTGTTCACATATACATACAAACATGATTCCATGCACATACATACATGCACACACATGAATTCACTCATATACACATAGATACACACACATATACATACACATGTAGGGGGAGCCAGGGCCGTAGTCATGCCTGACAATGGTTGCTCAATCATACCCTGGTCTCCGCCACATACACACAATGTCCCCTTTGATCTGTACCTTGTGTCTCACTCTCGGTTCCATCCGAATGCCTTCTGAGCTGCTGAAGACCTCTTTCTAGCGATTTCAAGCAAGAGTCCAGTTTCAACTTAACAAAAACGAGTTTACTTGGTTCCATTCTCAGTATGTCCAGTTCAGTCACAGTTGCATCACAGGGATCATCACAGAGTACATTCCTTTCTTGCCATGTGCTTTCCCTCACTTCCTCCAGAATGCCCCAGGATCGTACCGGATCGTCCGGTACCGCAGAGTTCCTTTTGACAAACCTAACTATCTACAGGAGTTCCCCTGTCTGTTTCACCCCAGACAAAAGGGCATTAGCCCATGACGTTAGCTGCCACATACTGGTGCTGCCCTGCATTCTCATGTTCGGTGACCTTAGGCCCTCCGACATTGGAAGACTGGGCTCAATCCTTAAAGTTATGTGGCCCACTGTTTTGCCTAGGCCTGTTTGAGCTCCCTGGCCCTACTCACTAACTTCAGGAAATCCTCCTGGCTTACCCACAGATGGCCCCTCCTATTTTAACTATTACTTATCCTATACTAAGTTCCTATTCCTATATATGCTAATGTACCCCCCTCTAGCGGCCTACCTTTATAACTGCACTTTCCCTATTAACAATATACATGCAACAATAATTACAGTATATACTCGAATATAAGCTGAGATTTTCAGCCCATTTTTTAGGGCTGAAAGTCCCCCTCTTGGCTTATATTCGAGTCATATACCAGGGGGTCGGCGGGGGAGGGGGAGAGCAGCTGTCCTATATACTCACCCCTCCACCGCGCGGTCTCTGCAGCCCCCCTGCTCTTCTCCCACGGTCCCGGCGCCTGTGTTCAGCCCTCAGTGGTACCGATCATTAAAGTCATGAATATGCACATATTCATGACTTTAATGAGCGGTAACACGTGACCGCTAAACACTGGCGCCGGGACCGTGGGAGAAGAGCAGGGCAGAGACGCGCTGGCAGGAGGGTGAGTATAAGCGATATTTACCTGTCCCGTTCCACCGCTGCTCGCCGCTGTGTCCTCGGTGCTCTTGCTGCGATGTTCAGGCAGAGGGCGCGATGACGTAGTTACTGCGCGCCGTGCCCTCTGCCTGATCATTGACTGCTGGAGGACCCGGAAGATAGCGGCGAGCATTGGTGGACCCGGTGACAGGTAAAGGTCTCAGGTGCCGGGCCCTGAGCGAGCGGTGACACCGGCACCTGTCCCCCATAGCGCGCCGGTGTCCCCGCCTGCTCAGGACACCGGCACCTGGCCCCCAGCGACAAGAGGTGAGTATGTCTTTTTTTTTTTTCTCGGTTGCAGCAGCAGCGGCAGCGTATGAGGCCTATACTATGGGCCATCTATGGGGGCATAATCTATGGAGCATCTATGGGGGCATAATCTATGGGGGCACAATCTATGGAGCATCTATGGGGGAATAATCTATGGGGGCACAATCTATGGATCATATATGGGGCACAATCTATGGAGCATCTATGGGGGCACAATCTATGGATCATACATGGGGGCACAATCTATGGAGCATCTATGGGGGCATAATCTATGGGGCATCTATGGTGGCACAATCTATGGAGCATCTATGGGGGCACAATCTATGGAGCATCTATGGGGGCATAATACATGGGCAGCATATAGGGCATAATCTCATTTTCCACCCTAGGCTTATACTCGAGTCAGTAAGTTTTCCCAGTTTTTTGTGGCAAAATTAGGGGGGTCGGCTTATACTCGGGTCGGCTTATACTCGAGTATATACAGTAGTTAAATAACATTATATACATAGCAGTATTAGGTACTTTACAAATATATATACAGTATGGAATATTCAGTTATCAACAGTTGACCGGGACGTGCTTGGGGCATAGGTCAGTCTCTGTGACCCCCTACACACATACCCACATATGCATACACACTCATTCATAAACACTTACACACACAGACACACACAAACATGCATAAATACATGCATAAACACATACATACACACATGCATAAACACATACACACACATGTATAACATACACACAGATGCACAGACAGACAAACAGGGCCAGCTCCAGGTCTTTTGTGGGCCCCGGGCGAAAGAGTCTCACCTTTAACACATACCATGATTCATGATGCACAGATAAGAAATACAGGTATAGTACAATGCTAAAGATTTCACTTACCATATACACTCGAGTATAAGCCGACCTGTTGTGAATGGACTTGAAATGAGTTCTGAGCAGAGGCTCCCTCTGGTGGTTACAAGCGGTACTGGACTGTCCAGTGAAGATTGTGAGGATTGGGAATCAGGTGTTACTGACTGGTCTTATATAAGGGAGTCGCCTTCCCATCAGGGTTGCGGTGATCAATTGTTCTGGTCTCAATCCTTGATTCCTGCTTCCTTTGTAGCCTGCTGTGTCGTGTCTGCATCTTCTGCTATCAGATAAGACATTTTCTTCTTTTTGTTTTTGTGCTTGATTTTTGCATTTTGTCCTGCATTTCTGTGGGGGCCTTCAGGGTCCCCTCCGGGGCATTTTGCCCTCTCAGTTTAGTTCAGCCACTGATGTTTGTACATTTGCTTTTTCCAGTTTTTTTAGTGGCTGCTGTTTTGATTTTGTTACACCAGAGAACTAATTTAGGTGGTAGAGGTCGTATGATCTCAGGTGTTTTTGAAATTAGTAGAGTTGGTGCTTTTCAGGGTTTTTTGGGATTGCAGTAAGTGCCCTTCCTATCCTTTTCTATTTAGGTAGTTTGGGCCCCAACGTTTCCTATCTATTTTCTGTCTGTGTCAGTATTTCTTCTTGTCTAACCGCCATTACATGTTTGGGGGCTTTCTATGTTCTTTGGGGATCTGCTCCGGGGCAGATAGCTTTCCTCTTTCTATCTTTAGGTGTAGTTAGTTTCTCAGGCTGTGACGAGGCTGTCTAGGACCAACGTAGGAACTCTCCACGGCTGCCTCTAGTTGTGGTGGTTATCAGGGTACTGCAATCTCATAGATTCCAACTGCTCTGGTGTATTGCCTTTTTTACCTGCACTCCTCAGCTACCGAAACATAACAGTATCACCGGCCTAAAAATTGAAAATTGTATGGTACTCACAGAAGGGAAAAAATATTGTAAAAGAAAAAAGGTTGTCAGAGTTGCAGAGATATTTTTCTGTTTGTTGCATTTTTTTTTCCCTCTGTATCTCTGGGTGCTGGGGAGGATTTTTTCTCTCAATGGAGTTTGCACAGTTATCTGGCCGTGTGGATCAGCTTGCCACTGAGGTTCAGAGTATTGCTACCTATCTTGCTAGGTTGCCTGTTGTGGAACCTAGGATTCCCATGCCAGATTTGTTTTTGGGGATCGAGCCAAGTTTCTGAATTTCAAAAATAATTGTAAATTGTTTTTTGCCTTAAAATCTAAGTCCTCAGGGAACGCAGCGCAGCAGGTTCAAATTGTCATCTCTCTCCTGCGCAGCGATCCTCAGGATTGGGCTTTTTCCCTGACACCTGGGGGATCCTGTTTTGAGTGATGTTGATGCATTTTTTCAGGCCTTGGGGTTATTGTACGATGAGCCTAATGTCACTGATCAAGCTGAAAAAGCCTTGTTGGCATTAAATCAGGGGCTTGATGACGCTGAGTTATACTGTCAGAGATTCCGTAGGTGGGCAGTCCTGACCAAATGGAATGACGACGCTTTGGCAGCCCTTTTTTGGAAGGGTCTGTCAGATAATGTAAAGGATGTTATGGTGGGATTCCCTGTCCCCTCTGGTCTTAATGATTCTATGTCATTAGCGATTCAAATTGACAGACGTTTGCGTGAGCAGAGAAGTATGCGTGGTATAGTGTCGCCTTGTGAACCTGCTTCTGAATCCATGCAGTGTGATAGAGTGGTTTCTGGGGCACAGCGTCATGAGTTTCGAAAGCGCAATGGGTTATGTTTCTACTGTGGTGATGCCTCTCATGCTATTTCAGTCTGCCCTAAGCGGGGAAGACGTTTTGCACGCTCAGTTGTCTTGGGTAGTGTTCAGACTAAATTTTTATTAACTGTTACTCTGATATGCTCTCTGTCCTCATTTTCTGCTCAGGCTTTCGTTGATTCGGGAGCAGCTATTAACCTGATGGATTTTGATTTTGCTAAACGTTGTGGGTTTCCCTTGATACCCCTACAGAAGTCTATTCCCCTACTGGGGATCGATTCTACCCCTTTGGCTGAGAATAAACCTCAGTTCTCTACTCAGGTGATAATGAGGGCTGAACCTGATCATCAGGAGAGCTGCAAATTTTTGGTTCTGTATAATCTGCATGACATTATCGTGCTGGGTTTCCCTTGGTTACAGTCTCATAATCCTGTTTTGGATTGGAAATCTGTGTCTGTAACCAGTTGGGCTGCCAATGTGTTAATACCAACACTCCTGTTTTTTCTGCCTCCCCCAGGCTCAGGATGTGCTGACTTTTTGATTGATTTTTCTGATGTGTTTAGCGAAAGTAAATCTGCATCCTTGCCTCCCCATAGGAGCTATGACTGCGCTATTGAATTAGTGCCTTGTAGTAAATTCCTGTAAGGTTCTTTGTCTCTGTTGACATGTTCCTTGAAACTCAGTTTTCCGTCGGCCATTTTGCTTTCTGTCTTTCTGCAGCTCTTGCCCTCAGTTAATATGGAGTTTCCAGTTTTCATGTTCCCGCCCTGATTCTTCCCTCTTGCTTCTTAAGCAGCCTCAGCTGAACAATCAGTGCTCCTGAACCAAGCCTCAGTCAGTCTGTGACCTGACTCCTGGAAGCCTTGGACTTGTACTCCAGCTATTCCCTACTGAGGAACCTTGGAACACTTTTGGACTCTGGAAACCTGCTGTTTGGTGAATCCATGTTTGCAGAGGAATTACGGTACAGAGAAGAGATCCTGAACCTGCTTTGGAGATTTATTGTAGTGCTTGAAGTTACTCTGGCCTGCTGTGTCTCCTGTCGCTGTTCCTGCAAACTGTGTGAACTTTTCAGCATGCTTGTATGAAGTAATACAAGTCATTTCATTTCAACCTATGTCTCCTGTGTTTTCCTCGCACCCAAGCACAAGACGCTATAGGAACTGTACACTATACATGACAAGATTCAGGAGCCAATGTTTAGTGTCTGCTGGGTCTGGGAAAGCCGAGTCTGCTGTGACTGTGGATATCAGATGTCCGTTTAATACCTTATGTGATGACAGTGGTTGTGACTTCTCACAACCATTCCAGGTAAGCGCATTCCCTTAAAATTTTACTCTGGAGTGTTACCACAGGTAAACACTATTGTTTTTTTTTGTTTTTGTTTTTTTTTCCTTTCCTCTTCTCCTTCCAGCACCTCTGCCTTAAAAGATCTGGAAGATGAAGGCCCGCATAAAGGAACTTTGCGGAGTGACTGATACAATCCTTTCAGATGTACAGACTTTAAAAACCCGTTTTGCAAGCCTACAGGACCTCACTAATCATAATTTGCAAGTGTTTGGACAGACTACCCAGGAATTGCGAGCCAGGATTGAGGCTCTAGAGGAACGAGCGCAGGCTCCTGCCATAACCCCAAGTTCTGGGATCCCCAAATTACCTCCTTTTCGTTTTGGCGGTGAACGTGAGAAATTCAGGGGATTTATTAATCAATGCAATTTATTTTTCTCTGCACATGCTTCACAATTTCCCACTGAACGATCCAAAGTGCTTACTATAATCATGTTGCTTACCAATAAGGCTTTGATGTGGGCAAACCCTCTGATTGAGACTGAGGATGATTGTTTGAATCACCTTGATGCTTTTATTTCAGCCATGGGGCAGGTGTTTGATGACCCCAATCGAGGTGCAACAGCTGAAGCAGCCATGTTAACTTTGCGCCAAGGTAAGCGTTCAGTAGCCGAATATGCCCTGGATTTCAGGAGATGGGCTCTTGATACCACTTGGGACACTTCCGCTAAAAAATCTATTTTTCGGAAAGGGTTGTCTCCACTGATTAAGGATGAACTTGCTCGTGCCGACCCTCCCACTGCGTTAGGTGACTTTATTAACTATTGTATCCGTATTGATGTTCGTCTGACTGAACGCAGACAAGAGAGATGGTTCGAAAATAATCGCACTAACCTTTTACTACCTCCCTCCTCAGCTAAGGAACCTTTGAGTAGGATCACAAGGGAACCAGAACCTGAACCCATGCAGGTGGACTCTTTACAAAGACGGTTAAGTGATGCACGCAAAGAACATCGTATAAAGGAAAATCTATGTTTCTACTGTGGTAAGTCAGGGCACTTCATTATAAACTGCCCCAGTCGTTCTCGTAAGACTACTGCAGCAGTCATTCACTGTGAGTGTTGCGAGAGGAGCTCTGTCATGTCCGAGCCTCAGGCTCCAGAGAGATCTGCTGCAAGAGATCTTGATTTCTCGGACTTAAACTCTGTTAGTTCTGGGGACGATGACGGTATAAACGCTGCAATTTTTCAAGTTTCCTCAGCGGTGTCCCAGCTGAGTTGTAAAAGAAACAATTCTCATTGCTTCCTTTCCATCAAACTCTGGGTTGACTCAGTCTGGGTGTCTAGCTCTGCTATGATCGACTCAGGAGCAAGTGGAAATTTTATGGATATCTCCTTTGTTCTGAAACAGGGGATACGTTCAGTGAAGAAGGCTACTGCAGTACAGATGGAGACTGTGGATGGCTCTCTACTGACTTCTGGACCAGTGGATCAAGAAACAGAGCCTTTGAGGGTCCTTATGGGTAAAGATCATCAGGAGAAAATGTCTTTTTTGCTTATCTCTTCTCCCCACTTTCCCATCATTCTAGGGCTACCATGGCTGCAGGCGCAGAATCCTACGATTAACTGGGAGACCAAGGAATTACACTTTCCGGAGAAACAGATGAGTCAAGGAGTTTCAGCTTGCTCTGTTCCTAAAGGAACCATGTCAGTCCCTGAACTACCAGCTGTATACCAGGACTATGACGATTTATGTGACAAGAAGAACGCTGATCAGCTTCCTCCTCACCGTCCATACGATTGTCCAATTGAATTATTACCCGGAGCCGAGATACCTTTTGGTAAGATCTACCCCTAGCGGGGCCCGAGCTAAAAGCTTTGAAGGATTATATAGACGAAAATTTAGCCAAGGGCTTCATACGCCCCTCTTCATCTCCTGCAGGTGCACCCATCTTCTTTGTGAAGAAGAAAGATGGATCTCTGAGACCCTGCATAGACTATGGGGAACTCAATAAGGTTACTATTAGAAACCGTTATCCATTGCCTTTAATCCCTGAGTTGCTGGAGAGAGTGCGGCATGCCAAAATTTTCTCTAAACTGGATCTCCGTGGGGCCTATAACTTGGTCCGTATCAGACCTGGGGATGAATGGAAGACTTCTTTCAGGTCACGCTATGGACACTTTGAATATCTAGTTATGCCTTTTGGTCTGAGTACCGCCCCAGCCACTTTCCAACACTTCGTGAATGATATCTTCAGGGATCTCCTAGATACATTTGTGGTGATTTATCTGGATGATATTCTAATTTTTTCTAACTCCACAGAGGAACATCATGGACATGTGAGAATGGTCTTAGAATGCCTAAGACAAAACCATCTCTACATCAAACTTGAAAAATGTGAATTCCATAGGACCGAAATTCAATTTCTGGGGTATGTACTATCTACGCAAGGGATTAGTATGGATGGAAGCAAGACCCAAGCCATCAAGGATTGGCCAATTCCTAGAAATGTGAAGGAGGTGCAGCGGTTCATCGGGTTTGCCAACTTCTATAGACGTTTCATTAAGAATTTTTCTGAGGTAGTGTCACCTATCACCCAACTTACCCGGAAACAGTCTAGGTTCTCCTGGACCCGCAAGCTCAGGAAGCATTTTCCTGTTTAAAGATAAATTTACCACCGCACCTATCTTAGTACATCCCAACCCCGAGCTTGCCTTCATAATAGAGGTGGATGCTTCAGACTGTGCCGTTGGAGCTATACTCTCTCAGAGAACAGGTGAGAAGAATGTCTTGCATCCCTGTGCCTTCTTTTCCCAGCAGTTGTCTTCGGCTGAGAGGAACTACGATGTGGGCAATAGAGAATTGTTGGCCATTATTGCCGCCTTCAAGGAATGGAGACACCTTCTTCAGGGAGCTGCACAGCAAATAATCGTCCTGACAGACCATCGTAACCTTGAATTTATCAGGTCGGCTAAGTGCCTGACTCCTCGCCAGGCTCGCTGGAATCTTTTCCTAAACCAATTTAATTTTGTCATTTCTTATAGACCAGGATCGCGCAATGGAAAGGCTGATGCACTCTCTAGGATTCAATCAGCAGAGACACGTCCACTTACTCCTCCTAAGACTATTCTTCCTGACTCTAGATTCCTGGGAGTGATTCATAATCAAGACCTACTTAAGGACATCAAGGAAGCATACCATGCGGATTCTTTGTTGGCTCAACCCCCAAGGGACGTAAGTCTTGTCTTTAAGAATGGTGTGTGGATTCAGGGACAACGTCTGTATATACCTGAAACAGTCAGATTGAGAGTATTGCAACTCATCCACGATTCCAAGATAGCCGGGCATAGGGGAATTCTAAAGACACAAGAATTTCTTTCTCGTTTCTTTTGGTGGCCCACTTACAGGAAAGATGTCTTAAACTATGTCACTTCATGTGAAGTCTGTGCAAGATGCAAAACACCTCGCTCCTCACCAACTGGTCTGTTGCAACCTCTTCCCACCCCGTCCTGCCCGTGGGGATCCATTTCTATGGACTTCATTGTGGAGTTACCAACCTCTCAAGGGAAGAACACCATTCTAGTGGTGATTGACCGTCTAACAAAGGCAGCTCATTTTATCCCTTGTGTCGGCTTACCCACTGCAAAACAGACATCAGACTTGATGATTAAGAATGTGTTTCGCTTACATGGAGTACCGGATGAGGTCATTTTGGATCGAGGGGTGCAATTCACTTCAAGGTTTTGGCAAAATTTCTGTGCAGCATTGGACATTAAAGTAAACCTTTCTTCTGCTTTTCATCCCCAGACTAATGGACAGACAGAACGAACCAATCAAACCCTGGAGCAGTATCTCCGCTGTTTTATCTGCCACCTACAGGATGATTGGGTGGATCTACTTCCACTGGCTGAGTTCTCTTATAACAACTCTCAGAGCGCCTCCACTAAGCAGTCTCCTTTTTACTCCAATCTAGGTTATCATCCTAACATTCTTCCTCGATTTCCCATAGATACGCCCTTGCCGGCAGTGGCTGAAAGAATCACTTCTTTACAAAAGAATATGGATCTTCTAAAGGAAAATCTAGAATTGGCTCAGGAAAGGTACAAGAAAGCAGCAGATAAATTTCGTAAACCTGCACCAGCTTTCAAGGTAGGAGATTTGGTCTGGCTGTCAACCAGAAATCTTAAATTAAAGATTCCATCATCTAAATTGGGACATAAATACATTGGACCTTATAAGATCAATAAGATTATAAGTGCTGTTGCTTGTCGTCTTCAACTGCCCTGAACTATGAGAATCCACCCTGTCTTTCATGTATCCCTACTAAAGGCTGCAACACCCAATACGTTTCCTGGACGTTCTTCTCCTTGCCCTGACCCAGTGCTGGTCGATGGTCAGGAAGAATTTATGGTGGAAAGGATTCTAGATTCCAGGTTGTACAGAAATCAGTTACAATATTTGATTAAATGGCAGGGCTACCCAGTGGAGGACAACTCATGGGAACCAGTCAATAATGTAAATGCTCCTCGCCTGCTCCGCCAGTTTCATCAGAGGTACCCTGACAAGCCTGGTCTGAGGTCATCCGGAGGTTGTCCCTAAGGGGGGAGTAATGTAAGGTTCTTTGTCTCTGTTGACATGTTCCTTGAAACTCAGTTTTCCGTCGGCCATTTTGCTTTCTGTCTTTCTGCAGCTCTTGCCCTCAGTTAATATGGAGTTTCCAGTTTTCATGTTCCCGCCCTGATTCTTCCCTCTTGCTTCTTAAGCAGCCTCAGCTGAACAATCAGTGCTCCTGAATCAAGCCTCAGTCAGTCTGTGACCTGACTCCTGGAAACCTTGGACTTGTACTCCAGCTATTCCCTACTGAGGAACCTTGGAACACTTTTGGACTCTGGAAACCTGCTGTTTGGTGAATCCATGTTTGCAGAGGAATTACGGTACAGAGAAGAGATCCTGAACCTGCTTTGGAGATTTATTGTAGTGCTTGAAGTTACTCTGGCCTGCTGTGTAATGTATGTAGTACAGTTCATATAGCGTCTTGTGCTTGGGTGCGATGAAAACACAGGAGTCACAGTTTGATATAGAAAAGTCCTGTATTACTTCATACAAGTTGGCAGAAATAGTCACACAGTTTGCAGACACAGAAACAGGAGACACAGCAGGCCAGAGTAATCCAAGCTCAGCAATCACTCTCCAATACAGATTCAGGATCTTCTTCTCTGTTACCGTAAGTCCATGCAAACGTGGGTCTTTCAAAGAGCAGGGTTCAGAGTCCACAAGTGCTTCAGAGTTCCTCAGTAGGAATAGCTGGAGTACAAGGTCCAAGGCTTACAGGAGTCAAGTCACAGGTTCACTGCAGGCTAGATTCTGAAGCACTGATTGCTCAGCTGTGGCTGCTTAAGAAGCAAAGGAGAGAATCAGGGCGGGAACATGCAAGCTGGAAACTCCATTTTGACTGAGGGCAAGATAGCTGCAGCAAGACAGAAAGTAAAATGGCTGACGAACAAACTGAGTTTCAGGAATATATACATAGAACCTTACATTACTCCCCCATTAAGGACAACCTCCGGATGACCTCAGACCAGGCTTGTGTGGGTACCTCTGATGAAACTGACGGAGCAAGAGAGGAGCATTAACGTTATTGACCGGTTCCCATGAGTTGTCCTCCACTGGGTAGCCCTGCCATTTAATCAGATATTGTAACTGATTTCTATACAACCTGGAATCTAAAATCCTTTCCACCACAAATTCTTCCTGACCATCGACTAGCACTAGGTCAGGGCAAGGAGAGGAACGTCCAGGAAACGTATTGGGTGTCGCAGCCTTTAGTAGGGATACATGAAAGACAGGGTGGATTCTCATAGTTCTGGGCAGTTGAAGACGACAAGCAACGGCACTTATAATTTTACTGATTTTATAGGGTCCAATGTACTTATGTCCCAACTTAGACGATGGAATCCTTAACTTAAGATTTCTGGTTGACAGCCAGACCAAGTCTCCTACCTTGAAAGCTGGTGCAGGTTTACGAAATTTATCTGCTGCTTTCTTGTACCTTTCTTGAGCCGATTCCAGATTTTCCTTTAGAAGATCCATATTCTTCTGTAAAGACGTGATTCTTTCAGCCACTGCTGGTAAAGGCGTTTCTATGGGAAATCGTGGTAGAATGTTAGGATGATAACCTAGATTAGAGTAAAAAGGAGACTGTTTAGTGGAGGCACTCTGAGAGTTGTTATACGAGAACTCAGCTAATGGAAGTAGATCCACCCAATCATCCTGTAGGTGGCAGATAAAGCAGCGGAGATACTGCTCCAGGGTTTGATTGGTTCGTTCGGTCTGTCCATTAGTCTGGGGATGAAAAGCAGAAGAAAGGTTTACTTTAATGTCCAATGCTGCACAGAAATTTTGCCAAAACCTAGAAGTGAATTGCACCCCTCGATCCGAAATAACCTCATCCGGTACTCCATGTAAGCGAAACACATCTTTAATCATCAAATCTGATGTCTGTTTTGCAGTGGGTAAGCCGACACAAGGGATAAAATGAGCTGCCTTTGTTAGACGGTCAACCACCACTAGAATGGTGTTCTTCCCTTGAGAGGTTGGTAACTCCACAATGAAGTCCATAGAAATGGATCCCCACGGGCGGGACGGGGTGGGAAGAGGCTGTAACAGACCATTGGTGAGGAGCGAGGTGTTTTGCATCTTGCACAGACCTCACATGAAGTGACATAATTCAAAACATCCTTCCTGCAAGTGGGCCACCAAAAGAAACGAGAAAGAAATTCCTGTGTCTTTAGAATTCCTCTATGCCCAGCTATCTTGGAATCGTGAATGAGTTGCAATACTCTTAATCTGACTGTTTCAGGAATATACAGACGTTGTCCCTGAATCCACACACCATTCTTAAAGACAAGACTTACGTCCCTTGGGGGTTGTGCCAAAAAGGAATCCGCATGGTATGCTTCCTTGATGTCCTTAAGTAGGTCTTGATTATGAATTACTCCTAGGAATCTAGAGTCAGGAAGAATAGTCTTAGGAGGAGTAATTGGACGTGTCTCTGCTGAGTAAATCCTAGAGAGTGCATCAGCCTTTCCATTGCGCGATCCTGGTCTATAAGAGATGATAAAATTAAATTGGTTTAAGAAAAGATTCCAGCGAGCCTGGCGAGGAGTCAGGCACTTAGCCGACCTGATAAATTCAAGGTTACGATGGTCTGTCAGGACGATTATTTGCTGTGCAGCTCCCTGAAGAAGGTGTCTCCATTCTTTGAAGGCGGCAATAATGGCCAACAACTCTCTATTGCCCACATCGTAGTTCCTCTCAGCCGAAGACAACTGCTGGGAAAAGAAGGCACAGGGATGCAAGACATTCTTCTCACCTGTTCTCTGAGAGAGTATAGCTCCAACGGCACAGTCTGAAGCATCCACCTCTATTATGAAGGCAAGCTCGGGGTTGGGATGTACTAGGATAGGTGCAGTGGTAAATTTATCTTTTAGACGGGAAAATGCTTCCTGGGCTTGGGGAGTCCAGGAAAACCTAGACTCTTTCCGGGTAAGTTGATGATAGGTGACACTACCTCAGAGAAATTTCTAATGAAACGTCTATAGAAGTTGGCAAACCCGATGAAGCGCTGTACCTCCTTCACATTTCTAGGACTTGGCCAATCCTTGATGGCTTGGGTTTTGCTTCCATCCATACTAATTCCTTGTGTAGACAATACATACCCCAGAAATTGAATTTCGGTCCTATGGAATTCACACTTTTCAAGTTTGATGTAAAGATGATTTTGTCTTAGACGTTCCAAGACCATTCTCACATGTCCATGATGTTCCTCTGTGGAGTTAGAAAAAATTAGAACATCATCCAAATAAATTACCACGAATGTATCTAGGAGATCCCTGAAGATGTCATTCACCAAGTGTTGGAAAGTGGCTAGGGCGGTACTCAGACCAAAAGGCATAACTAGATATTCAAAGTGTCCATAGCGTGACCTGAATGCAGTCTTCCATTCATCCCCAGGTCTAATACGGACTAAGTTATAGGCCCCACGAAGATCTAGTTTAGAAAAAAATTTGGCATGTCGCACTCTCTCCAATAACTCAGGGATTAAAGGCAATGGATAACGGTTTCTAATAGTAACCTTATTGAGTTCCCTATAGTCTACGCATGGTCTCAGAGATCCATCTTTCTTCTTTACAAAGAAGATGGGTGCACCTGCAGGAGATGAAGAGGGGCGTATGAAGCCCTTGGCTAGATTTTCATCTATGTAATCCTTTAAAGCCTTAGCTCGGGCCCCGCCAGGGGGTAGATCTTACCAAAAGGTATCTCTGCTCCAGGCAATAATTCAATTGGACAATCATATGGACGGTGAGGGGGAAGCTGGTCAGCGTTCTTCTTGTCACATAAATCCACATAGTCCTGGTATACAGCTGGTAGTTCAGGGACTGACATGATTCCTTTAGGAACAGAGCAAGCTGAAACTTTTGGACTCATCTGTTTCTCTGGAAAGTGTAATTCCTTGGTCTCCCAGTTAATGGTAGGATTCTGAGCCTGCAGCCATGGTAGCCCTAGAATAATGGGAAAGTGGGGAGAAGAGATAAGCATAAAGGACAGTTTCTCTTGATGATCTTTACCCATAAGAACCCTCAAAGGCTCTGTTTCCTGATCCACTGGTCCAGAGGTCAGCAGGGAGCCATCCACAGTTTCCATCTGTACTGGAGTAGCCTTCTTCACTGAACGTATTCCCTGTTTCAGAGCAAAGGAGACATCCATAAAATTTCCACTTGCCCCTGAGTCGATCATAGCAGAGCTAGACACCCAAGCTGAGTCAACCCAGAGTTTGATGGAAAGAAAGCAATGAGAATTGTTTTTCTTACAACTCAGCTGGGACACCGCTGAGGAAACTTGAAAAATGGCAGCGTTTACACAGTCAACGTCCTCAGAGGTAACGGAGTTTAAGTCCGAGAAATCAAGATCTGTTGCTGCAGATCTCTCTGGAGCCTGAGGCTCGGACCTGACAGATCCCCTCTCGCAACACTCACAATGAATGAGTGCTGCAGTAGTCTTACGAGAACGGCTGGGGCAGTTTATAATGAAGTGCCCTGACTTACCACAATAGAAACATAGATTCTCCTTAAAACGATGTTCCTTGCGTGCATCACTAACCCGTCGTTGTAAAGAGTCTACCTGCATGGGTTCAGGTTCAGGTTCCCTTGTGATCCTACTCAAAGGTTCCTTAGCTGGAGAGGAAGGTAGGAAAAGGTTAGTACGATTGCTTTCGAACCATCTCTCTTGCCTGCGTTCAGTCAGACGAGTATCAATACGGATGCAGTAGTTAATAAAGTCACCTAACGCAGTGGGAGGGTCGGCACGAGCAAGTTCATCCTTAATCAGTGGAGATAACCCCTTTCGAAAAATAGATTTTTTGGCGGAACTGTCCCAGGTGGTATCAAGGGCCCATCTCCTGAAATCCAAGGCATATTCAGCTACCGAGTGCTTACCTTGGCGCAAAGCTAACATGGCTGCTTCAGCTGTTGCACCTCGATTGGGGTCATCAAACACCTGCCCCATGGCTGAAATAAAATCATCAAGGTGATTCAAACAATCATCCTCAGTCTTCAATCAGAGGGTTTGCCCACATTAAAGCCTTGTTGGTAAGCAACATAATTATAGTAAGCACCTTAGATCGTTCAGTGGGAAATTGTGAAGCATGTGCAGAAAAAAAAAGATTGCATTGATTAATAAATCCCCTGAATTTCTCACGTTCACCGCCAAAACGAAAAGGGGGCAACTTGGGAATCCCAGCACTCGGGGCTACGCAGGAGCCTGGACTCGCCCCTCTAGAACCTCAATCCTGGCTCGCAAATCCTGGGTAGTCTGTGCAACCACTTGCAAATTGTGATTATTGAGGTCCTGTAGATTTGTAAAACGGGTCTTTATATTCTGCAAATCTGCAAGGATATTATCAGTCACTCCGCAAAGTTCCTTTATGCGGGCCTCCATTTTCCAGATCTTTTAAGACAGGATTACTGGAAGAAGAGGAGAGAAAAAAAACAATAGTGTTCACCTGTGGCAACACTGCAGAGAGAAAAAAAAATTAAGGGAACTGCTCACCTGGAATGGTTGTGAGAAGTCACAACCACTATCATCACAGAAAGTTTCAACCAGACATCTGATATCCAGAGTTACAGCAGACAAAAAAGAGAAAAGAAAGGAAAAAAAAAAAAACAATAGTGTTTACCTGTGGTAACACTGCAAAAAGAAAAAACTTAAGGGAATTGCTCACCTGGAATGGTTGTGAGAAGTCACAACCACTGTCATCACAGAAAGTACAACCGGACGTCTGATATCCACAGTACAGCAGACACAGCCTTCCAGACCCAGCAGACACTAACGTTTTGGCTTCAGAATCTTGTAATGTATGTAGTACAGTTCATATAGCGTCTTGTGCTTGGGTGCGATGAAAACACAGGAGTCACAGGTTTGATATAGAAAAGTCCTGTATTACTTCATACAAGTTGGCAGAAATAGTCACACAGTTTGCAGACACAGAAACAGGAGACACAGCAGGCCAGAGTAATCCAAGCTCAGCAATCACTCTCCAATACAGATTCAGGATCTTCTTCTCTGTTACCGTAAGTCCATGCAAACGTGGGTCTTTCAAAGAGCAGGGTTCAGAGTCCACAAGTGCTTCAGAGTTCCTCAGTAGGAATAGCTGGAGTACAAGGTCCAAGGCTTACAGGAGTCAAGTCACAGGTTCACTGCAGGCTAGATTCTGAAGCACTGATTGCTCAGCTGTGGCTGCTTAAGAAGCAAGGAGAGAATCAGGGCGGGAACATGCAAGCTGGAAACTCCATTTTGACTGAGGGCAAGATAGCTGCAGCAAGACAGAAAGTAAAATGGCTGACGAACAAACTGAGTTTCAGGAATATATACATAGAACCTTACATGCTGTGTCTCCTGTCGCTGTTCCTGCAAACTGTGTGAACTTTTCAGCTTGCTTGTATGAAGTAATACAAGTCATTTCATTTCAACCTATGTCTCCTGTGTTTTCCTCTCACCCAAGCACAAGACGCTATAGGAACTGTACACTATACATGACACCCATATACTGCTCCATACAGAATAATGGGCCCCATATAATGCTCTATAGAGAATGGGCTCCATATATTGCTACATAAAGAATGGGCCTCATATAATGCTATAAGCAGAATAATAAAATGCAGGAAACTCCAGTCACAGGGGAGCGCAAAGGACACAGATGAGAAAATTAAAAAAAATTATCTTCGTTTATTTAAATTCACAACACGTTTCGATGGAAAAACTCCGTCTTCATCAGGTGGCAATGTACAAAGAGTGGGCAGGGAAAAGTATATAAAAGAACACCAACCAATGAGATTCAAGGAGCAATTATGCAAATCACACAATCAGCTGGGATTCAGGAGTCAGGACACAACACAATTTAAAAAAAAACAATGTAAAACATTATAAAACCAAAAATATAAGCATATAAAAAATAATAAAAGAACTGGAACAACTATTATATGACTTTTTCAATAATAAGGTTTAACCCCTCAGGCACCAGCGTGTCAAGGTTAAAAATCCAATAACTCTTCTTATTAAACTGGTATAACGATCAGGCAGATCAAATGGTATCTTACTATGATAGTGAGCTTTAGTGAGCTCAACTCCTTGTTATGCACTACGAGAAAATGTTTTGACAGGCTATGCATTAAATATCCATTCCAGATGTTTTGCCGGTGTTTATTCATCCTTGCATGCATAGCCTGTATCGTCCGCCCAACATACTGCAGCCCACAACCACATTCAATCAGATAAACCACATAGCTAGAATGGCAATTTATATGGCAGTTAATTTTATAACTGGTGCCCGTGGTGTGTGACCGAAATTCTTTCTCTCCAATGCTAATAGAACCGCAACATAAGCACTTAGCTGCTTTACACGCAAATCAGCCCGGATTGAGATGCGCCCGGGTTACAGACGAGGATGAAGACTCACAGGTTATGTTGCTAGGGGCAACGAGGTTACAAAGAGTAAGATTTTTTCTGAAAATGGTTCTGGGGAGCACAGGAATATGCGTTGGCAGAACTGGGTCCCCTTCCAATATAAACCAATATTTTTTCAGGAGTTTTCGTACGACCCCATGTGATTGGTTGAAGGTAGTTATGAAACTCCATTTAATAAAATCAGGGAATTCAGTAGACCTATTATTCTTATTTTTAATTTGCTCAATGCATTCTTTTTGTGTGAGGCTCTAGCCCTCGTGAACGCATCACAAACCAATTTTTTAGGGTACCCTTTACTCCTAAAATGATGTTTCAGGATATCAGCTTCTTTAAAGAAATCACTGTCTTTTGTACAATTCTTCCTAAACCTCCAATACTGTCCATAAGGGATATTTGAGATCCAATTAGGAAGGTGGCCGCTACTGAAACTTAAATAACTGTTTACGTCAACCCTTTTAAAATGCGTCGAGGTTAAAAAGTGACCATACGGATCGACATGTACCATTAGATCTTAAAATTGAATAGCTTTATTAGAAATATTGGCTGTAAACTTCAGTCACAAGAATTCTTGTTTAGAGACTGGACAAAATCAAGTGCTTCCACTTCAGAATCAGTCCAGATAATAAAAAGATCATCAATAAAACGGCGGTAGAGGGCAATCTTACCCACCACCAGTGAGGATTGCGCGATGAAGCCGGACTCGAAAGCCCTCATGAACAAATTTGCATAACTAGGGGCGAACCTCATCCCCATCGCGCAGCCCTTCACCTGGCAGTAGAAAGCCCCTTCAAAGGAAAAAACATTATTACTAAGGACAAACATTATTGCCTTTTTTAAAAAGTCAATTTGCAAGGAAGGTAATTGACCATCATTCAACAAAAATTGGATTACCGCCTTTAGGCCTAAATCATGAGGAATATTTGAATAAAGGGCCTGTACATCCATAATTAATAAAAAGCAGCACGGAACACTGGGCAATGATAAAAGATGGTCAATTAAATGGGAGGAATCTCGGAGATAACAATCCAGGTCTATGACATACTTTTGCAAGAACAAGTTTACATAGTGCGAGAGGTTACTGGTGATGGAGCCGATACCCGATATAATGGGACGGCCAGAGGAATTTACGGAGTCCTTATGGATTTTAGGTAGGAAGTGGAAAAAAGGGGTCTTAAATCTAGAGATATTGAGAAATTTAAATTCCTTGTTGTTAAGGATCCCGTGGGACCATGCTTCTTTAATAAAGGCCGTGTATTGAGAAAAGATTGCAGCTGAGATGTCATGGTCTAGTTTAGCATAATATTCAGTCACTCAAGATTCTCCTACCTTCATTAACATACCAAACCCAGTCCATAACTACAACCCCACCCCCCTTATTAGCATTCTTTATAATTATATTATCATTAGATCGTAGAGATTTAAGAGCCATTTTTTCAGCAGAACTGAGATTAGAGGATTTTTTAAAGAAAGGGGGGAGGGATCGAAGCTCTTTGAAAATTAGCTGCTGGAAAGTTTCGATATGGGAGCCCTTGTGTTGGACAGGGTAAAATTTACTAGAATTCATTTTTGGATTAACATGTAGGAAGGTGTCATCACCACTAGTAGAGGAAGATACCAAAGTACTGGCAGAAGGCTTGTTCTTTTCTTCAATTAAAAACTGGCGTTGTGTGCTCAGTTTTCCTATAAACTCATTTAAATCCAGAAACAAATTAAAAGTGTTGAGTGGCGCATCCGGACAGAACAATAATCCCGCTCAAGAAGTGATTTCTCTGTGTCGGAAAGTGTGTAAATTGAAAGATTAAAAACACTTGATTTTTACTAGTTTTTTTACTTTAGGATTTGAAGTTAAGTCTGACTTTTCCCCTTCCTCTGCTTCCACGTTTCCTCTTTTTCTTTTTATTTTGGAGGAAGGGTCCAAGGCGGGACGAAAAAAAACTGTGTGATTTTGGTGTTGCTAGAGGCAATATTAGTGGCTGTCCGTGTGGGGCCTAGTAAAGAGGACTCTAAAGGTGTTGGACTTAATAGGGGAGCCTCTAAGAGCGGGGAAAATGTTTTTATGCAAAACGAAACCACCAAATTGCTCCTAAGCAGAACGGTAGATTCGACAGTTTCAACTACAGGAAATGAGGGGGTAACCGAATTCAAAGTGGAGGGAAGGGCAAGAAAGGAGATGGAGTGTGTAGACGATTGAGATGAAGGGTGGTCATCATGGATGGTGAACTGTGAGAGACCACCTACACAATCACCCTCAAAGGAGGCTGAATCCATTTGAGCAGTGGACAAAACCAGTGTGACTTCCATGGGGGGGGTCAATTGATGACTCACTCAGAATTTTTTTGGAGAGAAAGGGTGCAGCGGAATGACCAGGACAATTAGATAGATCATCCGATTGTGCCCCTGGGATAATAACTACATTATTCGTACATCCCTTGAGGGTACTCTTATGTTGCTGATAATGCAATTCTTGTGGTCTGTTAACAAAGACACAAGCGGGGTCCCTTCGTTTCTTTGCATTAGACGATATCTTAGTGAAGGAATCAGGTAGGGAGGATACTGGCGGCAGAGTCAATAACTGTCAATAACAGTAACTGCCCCCTGATCCATACCTCTGTCTCTATGGAACTTATTCGCTTTCTCTTGATAAAATCTTCCTCAAACTTACTCAACTTATTGCCTCGGGCCTACTACCGCTACATTGATGACATTTTAATCATCTGGACGGAGTCTAAACAACAGCTAAAGACGTTCCATGAACAGTTCAATCAATTTCATCCCACCATCAACTTAACACTTAACTACTCCAGCACTGAAATTAACTTTTTAGACACCACCATTAAGCTAAAGAACAATGAAATAGAGACATCCCTGTATCAGAAGCCAATCGACCGTCCAACATATCTTAAATGGGACAGTTTCCATCCAAAACACATAAAAAACTCTATTGTCTACAGCCAAGCCATCAGATACAACCGTATATGTTCCAACCCCATGGATAGAGATGAACACCTTGGTCGCCTCAGAAAGACTTTTTTGAACCAGGGCTACCATCCAAGAACAATTGAAAACCAAATTACAAGAGTCACAAGAATATCAAGGAATCACCTGCTACATTACAAAGCTAAAGAAGAAAATAACCGGGTGCCTCTAGTGGTCACCTACAATCCAAGTCTGGAGATGCTAAGGGGAGCTGCACGGAAACTACAACCTTTACTACAAAAAGATGCCCGATTACAATCCATATTTCCAGACCCCCCACTACTATGTTTTAGGCAGCCCCCAAATCTAAGAAGCATCATTGTCAGAAGCTCCCTGTCCTCCCCAACAGCTGCAGGTACCTTTCCTTGCAAACAAAAGAAATGCAAAACCTGTACATCTATAATGACCACGGACAGGATAAAGATCCCCAACTCCCATCAGGACTACAAGATACCAGGTACTTTCAGCTGCATCACATCTAATGTGGTGTACCTAATTATATGTACTAAATGTCCAACTGGGGGTCTGTATGTGGGGGAGACCGGGCAAAAACTGAGAACAAGGATGAATTCTCATCGCCACACAATAAGAGAAAGGAGAATGGATTTACCTGTGGCAAAACACTTTTGTATGCCCGGTCATAGCATGACGGATATGGAATTACTTGTATTAAAATCTAACTTCAAATCTGAGAAGGATAGAAAAGTCTGGGAATATAAACTTATGATGACCTTTGACACTCTTAGTGCTGGGATGAATATATCCCAGAGTTTTATGTCTTTCTACAACAATTAAGGAATCTGCTTCCCTGACCTTTTAGGGTCATCACAACACAATACCAGACCCCAATCAGAGGGTAATAAAACTTTCACTCCTTATCTATGAACTAGTCATATTTATGTTCATCCCTCTGCCATAATGACAGTTCTGCTTCACGTCACTTGTCTTACCTATTGCATTATTCCTGTTTCCTCTTGTGTATAAATATGTGATTCTTCAGCTTTTGTTTTAGTCTTTGCCTGATGAAGAGACCTGCGTAGTCTCGAAAGCTTGCAATTTGTTACCATCTTTTCAGTTAGCCATTAAAAGGTATCAACCACTGAGGACTCTCAAGTCTAAATATTTTTCAACTTATTGAAGAGTTTTTGATCAAAATCATGGAAGTCAATGGAGGTAGAGTACTGTAGCAACTTATGTTTGAGCTCAATTAATTAGGATAATGCATTATTAGCTAGAGATTTTCTTTTGGAAATTAACAGTTCTATTAGAGCAGAGGAGCACTTCAAGCGAATGGTGTCCCATAACTTAGTGAACTCAGGGTCATTCAGGAAGGATGACTGCTGAGCAATCACTAATCCTTTTGGAACTGAACCTTCCAGAATGTATTGCTGAAGAAAAAGTATATCAATATGATTAGTGATTTTGGTTTTACTGTAATTCTCATATTCAAGAAAAAGCCTAATCATATTTTGCCTATTGTTATCATTCAATTTAGGGACAGAAGATTGTGACAGCAGGAGAGCATGCCCTATGGCTTGTACAATTTTCCCTATCCTCAATGACTCAGGCCTAGACTCAAAATAGTCCATACCAAACAAAAAGATGGGAAACTACCAAAAGGGGGAAAAAAAAATTAACAATTTTTAAAAATTAAAATAAAAAATATTTTTTAAAAAACAAACCCAAATAAAGAAGATAACAATTTCAAGGGAAGGAAAAATACTGTGATTAGACCATGGGAATGACTAGTAAACACAAATGTTAGTAAATAAAGCCACTGTGAGGGTTAAAAAGAGCAAGCCCAAAAATTTGAGCTTAGAGGGTTAATATCAATGTTACAAAGAGTAAAGGGGCAATTGTGATAAAACACCCCACAACCATAAATGACCAAGGAAAGACATGAAATATAATATTAATAAAAAATTAATAAAAAATTAATAAAAACTGATAGTCCACAATGGTTGTTAGCTGAAGAGTTAATATAGTCTTATTATCCAAAGCGTTAATAAAAGATCCCAATGTGGTATGCAGGCTTGAAGCACGGTCCCAGAAGGCAGCACTGGAAAAGTCCTTCCACACAATGGATTAGTAGTGTTATTATCCTATTATAAACAGAATAATGGGCCCTATATAATGCTCCATACGGAAAAATAGACTCATGTGATGCTCCATACAGAATAATGGGCCCCATATAATGCTCAATACAGACTAATGGGTCCCATACAATGTTCCATACAGAATAATGGGCCCCATATACAGAATAATGGACATCATATATTGATCTACTGTATAAAGAATAATTTAGGGACCGGGCACCCCCGACTTACTGGCCTCATAGTGTGCCTTTGTCCCCGACGGCGAGTGGGCCCCGTCACTTGCAGGGTGGTGACGCCGGCCCTGCCTGCCTGCAAGGTCCCCCCCCCACCTCTGCAGCTGCACCAACGGTATGTCCGCCCCTGAACGTACATGCAGCAATAGATGATGTACAATACTGGTCAGCCTCAGAAATCAAGACGCAAGTTTTCATTGGGGTAATGGTTTAGTACATAGCCAAAAAAGGATATGTATGTTTACAAGAACAAAGGCCATAAATTATAGATTCTGATAAATTCCTCAAACTAGTTTAAACCAGATTTCAATGTCTTCAACAATTTTTAAACAAAGACAACACTCTCTCTCATTGATTTTCTGAATACGACTTGTAAAGTTAATACAAAGCGCAAAGTTAATAACGATAGATATATACGGTAAATATAAATTGTTTAAATGATAATCAAAGCAAGATATAAAGTAATAACTGTAATAATATAAACCATAACATAGGGATGAGCAGAAGATAAAGTTTAAATCAAATTTCCTGAAATTCTTTACAAATTCAAACACTTGAAGATTAGATGTGTGATTTGGAAAGAATAATTGGCCAAGTCAAAGTCCTGACGTTAATCATATAGAAATGTTGTGGAAAGACCTCAAGTGAGCAGTGAAAACCCACCAAAGGAGTCACACCAGATATTGAAACAAAGGCTCACATCCTTTTGCCACTCACAGACATATGATATTAAATCGTTTTCATACTTTAAAAAATGACAAAGTATAAATTTTCGCTGATCTGTTTGATTTGGTTCTCTTTATCTACTTTTATGGCTTATGTAGTTTTACGTCAAATTTCTGTAGAAATATGGAAAATTCTAAAGAATTCAAAATATTTCAAGCGTCTCAGTACATAAATGTTCCATGTGTCATCATTGGTATCATTGTGTCCTTTACCTTGGAGATGGGTCATAGTCTTTAGAGTCTTTAGACTTTGTTCAAAAGGGCTTTGGAGAGGGAAATATATATCAGACCTGGGTTCTGCGGAATGGCGCAGGCAGCGATTTGCTGCTACCATGCACTGCCTGCTCCGCGAAGCTCCTAGGGTTGCCATATACACATTTATCCTAGTCAGGTCATTTAACTGACTCTCGGATCTGGATTCGCATCTGGTCATTTTGGATAATTGCTGGGATCGCGCCCCTGCTTCAGTGTCTTCATGACATTTGTAAAATTGCCTAAAACCTTAACACATCTCTAACATCTTAGCATCTAACACACAGAGGACTCCAATTCTAATATTTAAACTACAGCAGATGAATTGAGTTGAGGGGTGAAAGGCTAATTTAAAAGAAAACACTTTTCAGCAGTAAATATTGGCCAAGATAACCAGATTATGGAGAACCTTCTGTTATTTTAAAGCTACACAGGACTTATAGACAATTGCAAAATACATCCAGAGATTACGTTCTCAGCATTAGCTAAGGGTTAAGAGTCAATCAGGATTTCCCAGAGGACTCACTAACAACCTGCTACACTGGCTGAACCCAGAGAAAAGGTTACTAATAACATTTGTAGCCTTCTCTCAAGCCTTGCATCATCATTTTTTTCTAATCAGGAGACTCATAATTCCACTTTGAACAGTATATTGTCATATTTATCACCTAAAAATGGATGATAAAAGGCTGTAGATTATAACCTATCAAATTGTTATTAATGGCTGTTACGTACGGTTTTACAGATACAGATGGCTAAAAACATCAAGCATGGGAGATGTGATTTGCTCACATACAAACAAAATTTTATCTGTTTGCTAAGGAATACAGAGCTGTTCATTGTATAACCTCAGGTTTTCCATCTATCAATTTTTATATAACACTGCATGGGTTCACATGTCTCTTTTTTATTACAGTCGGTAATATATAAAATAGCTAATAGTATTACTAGTCACTAAAATAAGTAGTTATATTATCATACCAAAATATATGACAAAAATAATACTCTTAAAAGAAGTAACTTGCATTATCTTTTAATTTTATAATGTAATCATTTAAAGAGAACCTGTCAGTAGAATTTAGCCCTATAAACTAAAGGCATGGCCATAATGGCACTGTGATGATGATTAATCTGATGCCTGATGTGAAAGATCCGCTCAGTGGCTGCTGAATACTCATTGTGACGCTAGTCACAACCTATAGATAGGCCGTGAGGCAGCGAAGTCAGACATTCCGGGTCAATACCAAAAGAGCAAGTAGTAAACCAAGGGAAAATGCGAAGTCGTAAGTCAGGTCACAAGCCAGGGTCAGAATACCAGAGCAGATAAGCAAATGGGCAATACCAAGCAGGTAATCAGAACACGGTCCAAAGGTCAGCAGCAGAATATCAGATACAAAGGGGCAATAACAAATGGGTAGGCTCAACACAGTCCAAAGGTCAGCAGCAGAATATCAGATGCAAAGGGGCAAATACAAATGGGTAGTCAGAACACGGTCCAAAGGTCAGCAGCAGCAGATCAGAACTTACAGCACAGGGAACAGGCAAACACACACCAGAGATCACAAGCTTAGAACAAGCTTTTGACTGGCAGTGATCTGGGCCAGACAGCTCACCTAAATAGCAGGGCAATCACCAAGTACAGGGAGCACCTGTGGAAATCTCTGCCTCTTCCAGTCTCAGATAAGTCAACCGAGCTGTCAATCAAAGCACTGAGAGCTCAGCAAGCCCCAGCACAGGATAGGATGACAGAGCTGTCCATCACCAAGTCCCAGACACTCTGAGCAGAGGAATTGTGACAGTACTTCCTCTTCAAGGGGGGGCCACCGGACCCCAAGGTTTTCCAGGAAATCTACGATGAAAAGCTCTGACCAAACGAGCATCCTTCACTGAGTGAGCCGGAACCCAGGATCTTTCCTCGGGTCTGTATCCCCTCCAATGAACAAGATATTGGAGGGAATTTCGGACCCTCTGAGAATCCAAGATCCTGTGCAACTCATACTCCAAACCTCCATCAACAGAGACTGGAGGAGGAGGAGGGAAGAGACAGGCAACACAGAAGGAACAAACTTCTTTAACAGAGATTTGTGAAAAACATTGTGGACACAAAGGGACTGCGGAAACTTTAATCTAAAGGCAACTGGATTTTTTACCTCCAGAATCTCGTACAGGCCAATGAATTTCAGACCCAACTTTTCCGAAGGCACTTTTAGCCAAATGTTTTTAGACGATAACTAAACTGATTCCCAACTTTGAAAGTGGAACCAGCCGAATGTTTCCTATCGTCCTTATGTTTTTGCCGAAACTGAGCCACCTCAATATTCTTCTGAACCTCTCTCCAAACATCCCCAAGTTTCTGAATGGTCACTTCCACTCCAGGGCATCCAGAACTCATTCTGGAGAATTCACCAAAATGAGGATGAAAACCATAGTTACAAAAGAAAGGAGAGGTTCCAGTGGACTGAGTGACCTGACTGTTAAAGCCGAACTCAGCAAGAGGCAAAAATGAGGACCAGTCCTCCTGCTGAGCAGCCACAAAACATCTTAAAATTTGTTCTAACGATTGATTTGTCCTGTCTTACCGATTGTTTCAGGGTGATAAGCAGAGGAAAAAGACAAATCAATCCCTAACTTCCTACAAAATGCCCTCCAGAATTTAGAGACAAATTGCACCCCCCTATCAGATACAATGTTTAAAGGAATACCATGCAATCTCACCACATGATTGACAAATAACCTGGAAAGTGTTTCAGCATTAGGCAGCCTAGATAATGGAACAAAGTGAGCTTGCTTACTGAATCGGTCAACCACCACCCAAATAACCGTTTTTCCACCAGATAAAGGCAAATCTGTAATGAAGTCCATGGACAAATAAGTCCATGGTCTTTCCAGAATAGGCAATGGAGCCAATTCCCCAGCAGGCCGGTTGTGACAGACTTTAGCACGTGCGCAAATCTCACAAGCGGATACAAATTCCTTAATATCATTAAGCATGGATAGCCACCAAAAGAGTCTAGTAATCTAAAATACACAGGCACAAATAATTTAAGTTCAGGAGTAGCGGATGGGGCCAGTGACTGGACCTCACGAATTTCAGTTTCCAATTCTGAGGATACCATAGAAATCACAATTCCTAGAGGAAGAGTGGAGGATGGAGGTTCTGGAGTAGAAACGGAATCAAGGCTGCAAGACAAAGCGTCAGCCTTTACATTCTTAGACCCCAGTCTAAACGTGATGGAAAAATTGAATCTAGAGAAAAATAAGGACCATCTGGTCTGTCTAGGGGTTAAACGTTTAGCAGATTCAATATAGGCTAAATTTTTATGATCTGTTACCACGGTAACAGGATGAATAGCTCCCTCCAAAAAAATGCCTCCATTCTTCAAAAGCTAACTTGACAGCTAGCAGCTTGCGATTCCCTACATCATAATTCCTTTCAGCAGATGAAAATTTCCTGTAGAAAAATGCACATGGACGCAAATTGGTAAGAGTTTTAGAACCTTGAGACAAAACAGCTCCTACCCCAATCTCTGAGGCATCCACTTCTACGTTGAATGATTTCTGGAGATCAGGTTGAATCAAAACTGGAGCGGACATGAAACACTCCTTAAATTTATTAAAGGAGCCAACAGCATCCAATGACCAAACCTTAAGATCCACCCCCTTTCGTGTGAGGTCAGTAAGGGTTTTCATGATCTGAGAAAAAACCCTTAATAAACTTTCTGCAGTAGTAAGAATCGTTTCAATGCTTTCAGATCATGAGGGTGAACCCAATCAATTATAGCCTGCACTTTCCCAGGGTCCATCTTAAATCCTTCAGCTGACACAATGAACCCCAGGAACGATATTTCCTGAACAGAAACAGTACATTTTTCCAATTTAGCAAACAAAGAATTTTCCCTGAGTTTCTGTAAAACAAATCGAACGTGCTCATAGTGAGAATTCAGACTAGGCGAAAAAATTAGAATGTCATCCAGGTATACCACAATAAACCTTCCAGAGAAAATGTCATTCATAAAGTTCTGAAAGACTGCAGGTGCATTGCTTAAACCAAGTGTCATGATCCGTTCCAGGGTTTAGTCCTGTCTGCCCTTGGTCCGGGCGGATCATGTCAAGGGTTAACTTTGCTCTGCCTCATTCTGGGTTCAGGTTGGCTATTTAGCTCTCACACATCCTGCTAGCAGTGTGAGCTATACTGCTACCTTCGGTTTGTGAACCTGACTGGTAACCCTTGATTTGTCCTGCTGTTATCCCTGACTTGTCCCGTGTCTGTTGTTTCCCTCTGTCTGCCCTGTTCCCTGCATTTCCCTGTTTGTCTGTTTGATTCTCTGGTTTTTGACTCGGCCTGTATTCGGACTCGCTTCTGCTTTCTGTCTTTGTCTTATCTGCTTCTGACCGTTGCTGACCTCCTGGCTTTCTCCTGACCACGCATAATGCTTATTCCTTTTGTCCTGCTGCCTCCGTACGGTTTTGACTTGGCTTGCCTGACCACGCTCTCGCCACTTGGTGGCGCCTGTGTTTCTGCTCTGTAGAGGACTTGCTGAGACCTGTGATACTTCAGTTGACTGATTATTCCTGACTCAGTTTTGGACGTTTTTGCTGCCACCTGGTGGTGGTTTTGGCTGCTGCAGTGCAGGCCTACTCTGGTAGTGTGTAATCCCTTCTCCCCTCTGTAACCTACAGGTGGAGCACACACTAGCCTGCATTACAGCTGCATGACACTATAGCTCACCCCTACATATAAAGGGATTTCTGCATTTTTTTAAATTTTTTTTCTCTGCTCTGTTTGCTATGGATCCGCTCCATACCTTGGCAGATCACATGAATAGTTTGGCATTGATTATGCAAGACCTATTTGTGCAACAGAGGGAGCTTTCTAACACAGTAATATCGTTGCAGACTGACTGTAAGCACTCTAACACTGTCGATGTTTCTTTGTACTCTCCTGATCCTACAGTAAAGCTCCCAGATACCTTCTCCGGGGAGAGGGAGAAATTCAGTACTTTCAGGGAGAGTTGCAAACTATGGTTTTCACTTAGACCCCTATCTTCTGGTGATGAGAGTCAGCGGGTGGGGATAATCATTTCCTTATTGCGGGAGGGACCTCAGTCATGGGCTTTCTCTCTACCTGCTTCTGCCCCTGAATGTGTGTCTGTGGACAGATTCTTTGAGGCTTTGGGACTGATTTATGATGAACCAGACCGGGTCAGGGTAGCAGAGGACATGATCATGGGTCTCTCTCAGAATGAACTCACTGCTGAACAGTATTGTTCTGAGTTCAGGAGGTGGTCTGTTGAGGTGTCCTGGAATGACTCTGCTCTAAGACGCCTGTTTGAGAGAGGATTATCGGATCATCTCAAGGACGCGCTGGCCCTTTATATGCCGCCCAGTTCCCTGGAAGAGGCCATGACCCAGGCCATTCGTATGGACCAGAGGTTACGGGAGAGAGGAATTATCCAGCATGAGATTCCCGTATTTCCTGCCAAGTCTGAGGTGGTATCATTCAAGGAGACTATGGAAGTTGGTACCATTAATTTCAAGGAGAAAGAGAGGAGACGGCGACGAGATAAGAAATTATGTTTTTATTGTGGAGATCCGGGACATTGGAAGACGGACTGCCCCTCTTGTCCATCAAATAAGGAGCTGCCAAGTCTGGGTGATGATCTAGGAGGTCATCCAGACTCTCAGGTACCATTTTCATCTTTTCAGAAAATTTTGTTAGAGGTGGAACTGTGTTATGGAGGTGGTAGTGCTTCCACTTCAGCATTTGTGGACTGTGGATCTTCCATGAATTTCATTAACTCTAGTATGGTGTCCAAGTTAAAGTTAGGGACAGTCAGGCTAGAGACTCCCATCTATATCGTTGCAATTGATAAGACACCGTTGGCTCAAAATGTCATTAAGTTTGTCTCTGAGGAGTTCCTCCTCAAGGTGGGTTCCTTACATCAGGAACAAATTTCATGTTATGTTATGAATAATCTTCCTGCAGGACTGGTGTTGGGGTTCCCCTGGTTGCAGAGGCATAATCCTGTTATTGACTGGGGATCTCGTGATATTGTTAAATGGGGTCCTAATTGTTCCAATGGTTGTCTTTCTGCTGTTTTTGTGTCTGCCATTAGTCCGGAGGGTATTCCGGAGTACCTGAAGGACTTTGGGGACGTGTTCCCTCGAAAAAGAGGCTGAGGTTTTGCCACCCCACCGTCCTTATGATTGTGCAATTAATCTTATTCCTGGTTCTAAATTGCCCAAAGCCCGTTTGTACAATCTTTCTGGCCCGGAACGTACTGCTATGAAAAACTATATCTCTGATAGCCTACGCAAAGGTCACATCCATCCCTCTGTCTCACCTGTGGCCTCGGGATTCTTTTTGTTAAGAAAAAAGATGGTGGTTTACGCCCGTGCCTCGATTTCCGAGAACTAAATAAAATTGCGGTGAGAAATACCTACCCTCTCCCACTCATTCCTGATCTTTATAACCAAGTGTCTGGGGCTAAGTGGTTTTCCAAACTTGTTCTCAGGGGAGCATATAACCTTATCCGTATTCAGGAAAGGGATGAGTGGAAAACGGCATTTCTCACCTCTGAAGGTCTGTTTGAAAATTTGGTCATGCCCTTTGGTCTCACGAACGCGCCCGCAGTATTTCAGAACTTCATGAATGATGTTTTCTCTGATTTTATCGGGCGCTTTATGGTTGTATACTTGGATGATATCCTTGTTTTCTCGCCTGACAAGGAATCCCACATTGGTCATCTACGTGCTGTTCTTCACAGGTTACGGGGTAATTCTCTGTTTGCTAAACCCGAGAAATGTTTGTTTTGTGTCCAGGAGCTTTCCTTTCTGGGGATCATCCTTTCGGCCAATGGGTTTCGGATGGATCCCGGAAAGGTACAGGTCATTGTTGATTGGGTGCAACCCAGAGACCTCAAGGGGTTGCAGCGTTTTCTGGGTTTCGCCAATTATTATCGAAAATTCATCAAGGGGTTTTCTCAGGTTGTCAAACCACTCACCGATCTCACTCGCAAGGGGGCTGATCTCAAAGTTTGGTCAACCTTAGCAGTTGAAGCATTTGTTACACTAAAGAAATGTTTTATGTCTGCTCCTGTATTGGTTCAGCCCGATCCATCTGAACCGTTCATTGTAGAGGTGGACGCATCTGAGGTGGGAGTGGGGGCTGTGTTGTCACAGGGACCCGTTACCTTGACTAATTTAAGACCATGTGCCTTTTTCTCCCGGAAGTTCTCTTCTGCGGAGAGGAACTATGATGTGGGTAACCGGGAGTTATTGGCCATAAAATTGGCTTTTGAAGAATGGAGCCATTTTTTGGAGGGGGCGGTTCATCGGATCACGGTTATTACAGATCACAAAAACTTGTCTTATCTTGAATCTGCTAAATGGTTGACTCCTAGACAGGCTAGGTGGTCGCTTTTTTTTTCTCGTTTTCATTTTTCAATCACTTTTCGGCCTGGTTCCAAGAATGTCAAGGCTGATGCCTTATCTCACAGTTTTGATTCAATATCACCCCCTGAACCTCCTTCCTCCATTCTTCAGCACGGGGTGGTTGTTGCGGGGGTATCCTCTGAATTGGAACAGTAAATTCAGAAGGCTCAGTCTCTTGCTCCTTCCTCTTTGCCTGATAATAAACTCTTTGTTCCCGTTCAATACAGGTTGAGGGTTCTCCGGGAATTCCATGATTCTGCTCTCAGTGGACACCCGGGGATCTCAGCCACTCGGAAAGCCATTGCTAGGCTATTTTGGTGGTCCTCCATGAACTCTGATATCACTATGTTTGTGTCTGCTTGTGATACCTGTGCCCGTGCTAAGAGCTCACATAACCGGCCGGCCGGGGGAATTGGTGCCATTGCCAATTCCAGATAGACCTTGGACTCATTTGTCCATGGACTTCATCACTGATCTCCCTCCTTCTAATGGCAAAACTGTAATCTGGGTAGTGGTTGACAGATTCAGTAAACAGGCGCATTTTGTACCTCTGTGTAAGGTTCTGTGTACATGTTCCTGAAACTCAGTTTTTTCCGTCAGCCATTTTACTTTCTGTCTTGCTGCAGCTGTCTTGCCCTCAGTCAATATGGAGTTTCCAGCTTGCAGGTTCCCGCCCTGATTCTCTACCTCTTGCTTCTTAAGCAGCCACAGCTGAGCAATCAGTGCTGCAGAATCAAGCCTGCAGTGAACCTGTGACCTGACTCCTGGAAGCCTGGGACCTTGTACTCCAGTTATTTCCTATTGTGGAACTTTGGAACATTCGTGGACTTTGGAACCTTGCTATTTGATAAATCCACGTTTGCATGGACTTATGGTAACAGAGAAGAGATCCTGAACCTGTTGTGGAGAGTGATTGCTGAGCTTAAGTTACTCTGGCCTGCTGTGTCTCCTGCTTTTGTATCTGCAAACTGTGTGACTATTATTGCCACTTGTATGAAGTAATACAAGACCTTCTATATCAAACCTGTGTCTCCTGTGTTTTCATCGCACCCAAGCACAAGACACTATATGAACTGTACTCCTTACATTACAAGATTCTGAAGCCAAACGTTAGTGTCTGCTGGGTCTGGAAAGGCTGTGTCTGCTGTAACTGTGGATATCAGATGTCCGGTTGTACTTTCTGTGATGACAGTGGTTGTGACTTCTCACAACCATTCCAGGTGAGCAATTCCCTTAAGTTTTTTTTTCTGCAGTGTTACCACAGGTAAACACTATTGTTTTTTTTTTTTTCTTTCCTCTTTTGTGTCTGCTGTAACTGTGGATATCAGATGTCCGGTTGAACTTTCTGTGATTATAGTGGTTGTGACTTCTCACAACCATTCCAGGTGAGCAGTTCCCTTAATTTTTTTTTTTCTCTCTGCAGTGTTACCACAGGTAAACACTATTGTTTTTTTTTTTCTTCTCCTCTCCTTCCAGTACTCCTGTCTTAAAAGATCTGGAAAATGGAGGCCCGCATAAAGGAACTTTGCGGAGTGACTGATAATATCCTTGCAGATTTGCAGACTATAAAAACCCGTTTTACAAACCTACAGGACCTCACTAATCACAATTTGCAAGTGTTTGGACAGACTGCCCAGGATTTGCGAGCCAGGATTGAGGTTCTAGAGGAGCGAGTCCAGGCTCCTGCCGTAGCCCCGAGTTCTGGGATTCCCAAGTTGCCCCCTTTTCGTTTTGGCGGTGAACGTGAGAAATTCAGGGGATTTATTAATCAATGCAATTTTTTTTTTCTGCACATGCTTCACAATTTCCCACTGAACGATCTAAAGTGCTTACTATAATTATGTTGCTTACCAACAAGGCTTTGATGTGGGCAAACCCTCTGATTGAGACTGAGGATGAATGTTTGGATCATCTTGATGCTTTCATTTCAGCCATGGGGCAGGTGTTTGATGACCCCAATCGAGGTGCAACAGCTGAAGCAGCCATGTTAGCTTTGCGCCAAGGTAAGCACTCGGTAGCTGAATATGCCTTGGATTTCAGGAGATGGGCCCTTGATACCACCTGGGACAGTTCCGCCAAAAAAATCTATTTTTCGAAAAGGGTTATCTCCACTGATTAAGGATGAACTTGCTCGTGCCGACCCTCCCACTGCGTTAGGTGACTTTATTAACTACTGCATCCGTATTGATACTCGTCTGACTGAACGCAGGCAAGAGAGATGGTTCGAAAGCAATCGCACTAACCTTTTCCTACCTTCCTCTCCAGCTAAGGAACCTTTGAGTAGGATCACACAGGAACCTGAACCTGAACCCATGCAGGTAGACTCTTTACAACGACGAGTTAGTGATGCACGCAAGGAATATCGTTTTAAGGAGAATCTATGTTTCTATTGTGGTAAGTCAGGGCACTTCATTATAAACTGCCCCAGCCGTTCTCGTAAGACTACTGCAGCACTCATTCACTGTGAGTGTTGCGAGAGGGGATCTGTCAGGTCCAAGCCTCAGGCTCCAGAGAGATCTGCAGCAACAGATCTTGATTTCTCGACTTAAACTCCGTTACTTCTGAGGACGTTGACTGTGTAAACGCTGCAATTTTTCAAGTTTCCTCAGCAGTGTCCCAGCTGAGTTGTAAGAAAAACAATTCTCATTGCTTTCTTTCCATCAAACTCGGGGTTTACTCAGCTTGGGTGTCTAGCTCTGCTATGATCGACTCAGGGGCAAGTGGAAATTTTATGGATGTCTCCTTTGCTCTGAAACAGGGGATACGTTCAGTGAAGAAGGCTACTCCAGTACAGATGGAAACTGTGGATGGCTCCCTGCTGACCTCTGGACCAGTGGATCAGGAAACAGAGCCTTTGAGGGTTCTTATGGGTAAAGATCATCAAGAGAAACTGTCCTTTATGCTTATCTCTTCTCCCCACTTTCCCATTATTCTAGGGCTACCATGGCTGCAGGCTCAGAATCCTACCATTAACTGGGAGACCAAGGAATTACACTTTCCAGAGAAACAGATGAGTCCAAAAGTTTCAGCTTGCTCTGTTCCTAAAGGAACCATGTCAGTCCCTGAACTACCAGCTGTATACCAGGACTATGTGGATTTATGTGACAAGAAGAACGCTGACCAGCTTCCCCCTCACCGTCCATATGATTGTCCAATTGAATTATTGCCTGGAGCAGAGATACCTTTTGGTAAGATCTACCCCCTGGCGGGGCCCGAGCTAAAGGCTTTAAAGGATTACATAGACGAAAATCTAGCCAAGGGCTTCATACGCCCCTCTTCATCTCCTGCAGGTGCACCCATCTTCTTTGTAAAGAAGAAAGATGGATCTCTGAGACCCTGCGTAGACTATAGGGAACTCAATAAGGTTACTATTAGAAACCGTTATCCATTGCCTTTAATCCCTGAGTTATTGGAGAGAGTGCGACATGCCAAAATTTTCTCTAAACTAGATCTCCGTGGGGCCTATAACTTAGTCCGTATTAGACCTGGGGATGAATGGAAGACTGCATTCAGGTCACGCTATGGACACTTTGAATATCTAGTTATGCCTTTTGGTCTGAGTACCGCCCCAGCCACTTTCCAACACTTGGTGAATGACATCTTCAGGGATCTCCTAGATACATTCGTGGTGATTTATTTGGATGATATTCTAATTTTTTCTAACTCCACAGAGGAACATCATGGACATGTGAGAATGGTCTTGGAACGTCTAAGACAAAATCATCTTTACATCAAACTTGAAAAGTGTGAATTCCATAGGACCGAAATTCAATTTCTGGGGTATGTACTGTCTACACAAGGAATTAGTATGGATGGAAGCAAGACCCAAGCCATCAAGGATTGGCCAAGTCCTAGAAATGTGAAGGAGGTGCAGCGCTTCATCGGGTTTGCCAACTTCTATAGACGTTTCATTAGGAATTTCTCTGAGGTAGTGTCACCTATCACCCAACTTACCCGGAAAGATTCTAGGTTCTCCTGGACTCCCCAAGCCCAGGAAGCATTTTCCCGTCTAAAAGATAAATTTACCACTGCACCTATCTTAGTACATCCCAACCCCGAACTTGCCTTCATAATAGAGGTGGATGCTTCAGACTGTGCCGTTGGAGCTATACTCTCTCAGAGAACAGGTGAGAAGAATGTCTTGCATCCCTGTGCCTTCTTTTCCCAGCAGTTGTCTTCGGCTGAGAGGAACTACGATGTGGGCAATAGAGAGTTGTTGGCCATTATTGCCGCCTTCAAAGAATGGAGACACCTTCTTCAGGGAGCTGCACAGCAAATAGTCGTCCTGACAGACCATCGTAACCTTGAATTTATCAGGTCTGCTAAGTGCCTGACTCCTCGCCAGGCTCGCTGGTATCTTTTCTTAAACCAATTTAATTTTATAATTTCTTATAGACCAGGATCGCGCAATGGAAAGGCTGATGCACTCTCTAGGATTTATTCAGCAGAGACACGTCCACTTACTCCTCCTAAGACTATTCTTCCTGACTCTAGATTCCTGGGAGTGATTCATAATCAAGACCTACTTAAGGACATCAAGGAAGCATACCATGCGGATTCCTTTTTGGCACAACCCCCAAGGGACGTAAGTCTTGTCTTTAAGAATGGTGTGTGGATTCAGGGACAACGTCTGTATATTCCTGAAACAGTCAGATTAAGAGTATTGCAACTCATTCACGATTCCAAGATAGCTGGGCATAGAGGAATTCTAAAGACACAGGAATTTCTTCTCTGTTTCTTTTGGTGGCCCACTTGCAGGAAGGATGTTTTAAACTATGTCACTTCATGTGAAGTCTGTGCAAGATGCAAAACACCTCGCTCCTCACCAACTGGTCTGTTGCAACCCCTTCCCACCCCGTCCCGCCCGTGGGGATCCATTTCTATGGACTTCATTGTGGAGTTACCAACCTCTCAAGGGAAGAACACCATTCTAGTGGTGGTTGATCGTTTAACAAAAGCAGCTCATTTTATCCCTTGTGTCGGCTTACCCACTGCAAGACAGACATCAGATTTGATGATTAAAAATGTGTTTCGTTTACATGGAGTACCAGATGAGGTTATTTCGGATCGAGGGGTGCAATT
>JARQOD010000005.1:184476035-184632727 GCA_033576555.1 Oophaga sylvatica | reverse complement strand
CTTGAAAAAGAAAACACACCCATACGAAAACGCCCAAGCACCTCCACACCGTTTAATTCACCAATCTCTGAACTACACTACACGTCTCATACTTGTAAGCATATATGTCTACGCAGTTCTATAGTGTACTTATACACGCAGATAAAAATTTCTGCGGTAACTAGTCGATATATTTTATTTACGTGTGTCAAGTTAGCTTTGTGAATGTGTTGTGCGCATTCATGTATGCTATATTTTATTTACAGCTGCTAAAGTATCGCCCGTGAGGTTGCAGTTTGAGGGAGAAAACAGCCCCATACGGCGGCGACCGGCAGCGAGATGTCTGTTAATTCAGCATTCTCTGTAGATCAGCACCCGGGGCATACTTGTAAGTATATATGTCTAGGCCGCTCTATAGTGTACTTATACAAACAATCATGCATCGGTTTCACAGATAATCGGTGCTAGTAGCTTTACAAATATCGCGTTGAATCAGAGTAAAGTGGCTCATGTAGCTCCTCCTATATCTCCCCCACTTAGCGGTTAACTACACCACTATCTTTTCTTTAGTTACGGAGGATCGTCATTCGCGAGTTTTGCAGCAGCGCAATTATGGATTTGAGAACAGAACGGAAGTGAGAACGGAGCCTCTTTCACACGGGTGTGTCGCAGATCGTGAAGAAAACTGACGCGCCAACCGAGCACCCCGGAATACTGAGAGTAGTCGGCTTAAGAATATACGTCTGTGTCAAGCTAAGAATCTGCAAATAGCAACGCGGAAGCAGCAGCTGCCAATTCAGCCGATGCATTACCGTCAAAGAAACGCGCGGTATCGCGCCGTCGTGTAAGTAAGAAGCAGAAGGATGATGGTCGATCGCCTTACACACCAACACCCGTATGGACTGGTGAACACACCAAAATGTTTCTTGACATGTCTGCACAGTACGTGCATAATAAACTCTCGCAGAACAGACTAAAATCTTTCTGCGACACGTATGAAAGACTGATAAGTGCGTGTCCAACACCCGACATTATCGCAGAACTGTGTGATTTTAAACAAAATTATGCAAATGTATGATTTTAAACAAAAATTATGCAACTGTACAGTCAACTTCTGTGAAATAAACCTGTCTGCCTGAGAACATATGGTTATGAATTGAAAAATAATTAAAATGCTCACGCATCACACCCTAGGGGCCGATACACGAGCTCCCAGGCATTTACACAACTATGATGATCCTGGAAATGTCAGCATTCACGAGCAAACAATCGGTCAAAGCAAAGAGCCTCTTGATACACACATCCAGAAATTCTCGCGGGGCCGCCTCTGTAGGCAATAGTGTTTGTGATAGCTCTGGGAGTTGAGGATGATAGTTGTACGCACGACTTTTTACTGTTCTTTACCAGCGTAAATTTTCAGGGTATACATTTATAGCCCACAATGCAGGTCGCCACGATTCTTACTTTATTGTTAAGTCAGTGGTTTTTGAAAACTACCGGTAAATGTGATAGCCCGAGGTGTCGTCGTCTTGTGTGTGACGCTACCGTTTTGTCTATAAGGTTCATAGACTCGATAAATTTTATCCCCATGAAGCTCAGTAAATTACCTCAGGCCTCGGGATTTTCAGTTTTCCACGCTTTTTAATACCTGAGAAAACAAAGCTATGTAGTTCCCATATCCGATGTGAAATATTATGAGCTAGAGTACATGGCACTGGGTGCTTCTGGTACGCCATGTGAGTCCGAAACACAGGTATGTTAAAAAGTTTGTACAGGTATGCTAAAAAGTTTGCACGCAATTTTTTGTTGAATGCTGCTCAAAATCGTTGCATAGGTGTGGTTCTGTGCCAAAATAGGCCGGGACACGTCTCAACATGCCTGTCTTTTATATCTGATGGGGCTTAGCGTCTTTAAAAATAGGCCTGCGCTGCAAGAACACTGCTCATCCCAGGCTATACAGGGTTCATGTATGTAGCGCATACCGAGAACATTGGCAATCACCACGCCTTGTGTGGTTTGTGAAGCAACTCGCTCAATATTTTCTAGATGACTGTGCGCGTGTTAACGGCCAGCACATAGTTTATGAATTTCAGGGTTGTTTTTTCCATGGCTGTCCCTCGTGCTATAATAAAAATGATGCAGATAAGGTCACAAAAAAGCGCTAGCTGCAGCGGTGCTGGTACACCATAAGAGTGCTGTGGGTGCATGAGTGGCGTGAAATGTTTAAAAATGATTCAGAGGATCACCACCATCTATGAGATATGGTATTTTCCAAACACCAGCGATGATCTGTTTGCCACCTACATTAAACTACACTATAGGGGCGAGGTGTAGAGGCCCGGGACTTGTCCGGGAATGCCCGGACGTGGGGGACTTGTCCGGGCATGCCCGGACATGCCAGTTCCGAAATAACGAATTTGCTCTGAATTTGTCATCAAGTTGCTGAAATCGTGTTAGTAATCAAATTAACACATCTTGGTTCCCTACAGTATTCGTATGGTAACTATTAAAATAGCAGCTGAGAGCCAGAAACACAGCTATGCTAAAAAGTTTGTAACCAATTTTTGTTGAGTAGTGGTCAAAACCGTTGCATAGGTGTAGGCCTGTGCCAAAATAGGTCTTTCTGGTACGACATGGGAGTCGGAAACAGAGGTATGCTAAAAAGTTTGCAGCCAATTTTTTGTTGAATACTGATCAAAATCGATTATTATGGGCTATGGTACATGGCACAGAGTGCTTCTGGTATGTCATGAGGGCCCGAAACACAGGTCTGTTAAAAAGTTTGTACCCTGATTTTTGTTGAACGGTACTCAATATCGCTGCATAGGCGTGGGCATGTACCAGTCGTACTATAATGAAAATGATGCAAATAAGGGCCTTTTTAGCTAAAAAGCTCTAGCTGCAGCGGTGCGAGTACACCATAAGTGTACTGTGGGTGCATGAGTGGCGTGAAATGTTTAAAAACGATTCAGCGGATCACAACCATCTATGAAGTGTGGTATTTTCCAAGCAACAGCGATAATCTGTTTGCCCCCTACATTAAACTACACTATAGGGATGCGCTGTAAGTAAACTACACCATACCTTTTTAGCTAAAAAGCGCTAGCTGCAGCCGTGCGGGTACACCATAAGTGTGCTGTGGTTGCATGAGTGGCGTGAAATGTTTAAAAATGATTCAACGGATCACCAGCATCTATGAAATATGGTATTTTCCAAACAAAAGCGATGATAGTATACACTAGGTAATGGTCCCATCTTATGTCTGTATTCTCACATGAAACAGTTAAAAATAGCCCCAAAATAACAAATTCTAAGTAATGACTCCCATCCTATGCTGTATTCTCAACATGAAACAGTTAAAAATAGCCCAAAATAACAAATTCTAAGTAATGGCCCCATCCTATGCAGGGATTTAATGGCCAGCTAGAAAAAAGACTATCTTTTACATACATTTACTTTTATATAGATCCTGCTAGATGTGAGTAAAACTTCTTATATATTTACTGATGTAGTTAAAAGTTTCTCCCCTCTTTAATACACTAAAAATTCTGGTACGTCATAATGGTCGAAACACAGGTATGTTAAAAAGTTTGTGAAATAGTTTTATTTTAATTACAGACTAGCATTACACAGATATGACTTGCACACACCCATACATTAAACTACACTATAGGGATGAACTGTCGGGACAGTTTTCTTGAAAAAAGCGACCATCCTATGCCTGTATTCTCGCATGAAACAATCACTATGTTTGCTCCTGGCTTAATAAGTGATCTATCTGTGAAAAACACTGTTAGAAATGAGGGCTATACACAAGGGGTGCCAAGCAGCATTCAGGTATGATCTCACATCTATGTCGTTGCTTTTTTAATATAGCTCCTCATATGGATGTGCTAATTGACTTCATATGCCCGCACAGTATGTATTGTGAGCTCTGCACTTGCACGGTAACATCATTATATTAGCAACTGTGATGGAGAAGTTACTTTATTGATATACCTGATTCATTGAGATACTTATAATCCTATATATAGTGCTATATGTCTGCCTATTGGTAGGGTATTGTGATTACATAGATTGCATATATATGGACATGAGCTCTGCACATGCATGGTAACAGCATTATATTAGCATCTGTGATGGGGCAGTTACTTTATTGATATACCTGATTCATTGAGATACTTATAATCCTATATATAGTGCATATATGTCTGCCTATTGGGAGGGGTATTGTGAGTTACATAGATTGCATATATATGGACATGAGCTCTGCACATGCATGGTAACAGCATTATATTAGCATCTGTGATGGGGCAGTTACTTTATTGATATACCTGATTCATTGAGATACTTATAATCCTATATATAGTGCATATATGTCTGCCTATTGGGAGGGGTATTGTGAGTTACATAGATTGCATATAGACGGACAAACCGATACTGCCAGCCATGTGGCTCACAATGTAGCCTATGTAGTTGTTAATTATCTATTTTATCGTGTGTGTGCTGCTATTTGTTAATTGTGCATGTGACACTTTTTATATCATTCTGTATGTACTTTTAAATGCTTGAAATGTCTTTGAGCTGTATTTATTACAATAAAATCTTGTAACCTTGTTTTTACAATACCATGTCATTGCTTTTTTAAAATACGAATAAAACATTCTGTAATATTGTAACACGGCCATATACATAATATGCCCGTACAATGAGACGGGGTTATAAGTCTCGTCAGTTTTAAACATGCCCCAACATGCCTGGGGCTATACACAACACAACACAAGCCTTAGATACACTGCCCCTATAAGTTGAGCGTCATAATTCCAAATGTGTTATAAGGTGATACTTCAAATTAAACTGCCTTTGCAGCTGTAGTTTAAAACTTATATCCTGGATAATACTAAAAATAAACACATTTTAGCAGCTTGATACATCTATCCACCACAGTAGTGCTTTACATGCATTTCATCTCATAATGTGACAGCGCCTTGACTTTCCCCACACAATAGAGTGGTCATAGGATACATTTACTGGTTGACTTAAAAGAGCTCAGTATCAGACACACAGCTAAAACAACTTTACACACATTTACAGGTAAATAGAGACAAATGAATTCATGAATGCATGCGACCTTCTCTCATTGTACTTACAGGTCATGACACAATACAGGGCTATTTAGTATATGTGATTTCTAGCAATTGAATTACCGTAGCATCGACCTTCACTCATTCTGACAATTCATGTCAACACTGTTGTACTACATTTCTATGTGCCAGTAAAATGTATATCTATGTACCATGTTAGTTAGTAAATAGAAAAATATGCTCCTCTCAACACAACACAAGCCTTAGATACACAGCTTGGTAATAGCTTACCGATCTGTAACAAAAGTCTGTATTTCACTAAAACTCCTTATACATTTACAGGGTCCTTAAAAGTTTCTCACCACAAAAAAGATCAAGATTCACTCTTTAATTCACTAAAACTCCACAGACTAATCTAATCCAGTGGATAAAATATCAATAGAGACGAATAAATCACTTTGATTGAAATTCACAAATCCAGCAGCTCAGATTTCCCAGCCTGAGCAAAGTTCAGCCAGGGAGCGTGACGACCTGGATCAATCTGACAGGGAGACGGATTAAATGATAGGGGGCGTGTCGACCTGTCAGATTTGAGTTTGACGAATACTATACCTCCTATACTACTGAGCACGTAGTAAACCAAAGGGAAAATGCAAAGTCGTAAGTCAGGTCACAAGCCAGGGTCAGAATACCAGAGAATTAGCATATAAGCAAAGGATCAATAGCAAGCAGGTAATCAGAACACAGTCCAAAGGTCAGCAATAGAATATCAGATGCAAAGGGGAAATACAAACTGGTAGTCAGAACACAGTCCAAAGGTCAGCAGCAGCAGATCAGAACTTACAGCACAGGGAACAATCGAACACACACCAGAGAGCACAAGCTTAGAACAAGCTTTTGACTGGCAGTGATCTGGGCCAAACAGCTCACTTAAATAGCAGGACAATCACCAAGCACAGAGAGTACCTGTGGAAATCTCTGCCATTTCCAGTCTCAAATAGGTAAACCGAGCTGTCAATCAAAGCACTGACAGCTCAGCACATTCCAACACAGGATAGGATGACAGAGCTGTCCCTCACCAAGTCCCAGACACTCTGAGCAGAGTAATCGTGACACTTATCTCATTAAGTTTTCAGAAAATTACATCTTCTGTGCATCAGCGTGCTTTGGGGTGGGAAGAGGGGGCAGGGTCTTCTTCTGGTCCTCCGGCCCCCACCAGCCTCCTCTGCTTCTTGTACAGATCACTGATTATTCATGTGTGCAGTGTGAGTCAGCGTCCTGTATGCAGGTCTTCAATAAAATGGCACCGGATGCGGCGCATGTGTGAGGGTAGGTCAGGGCAGAAGTCGTGGCTGAGAGCATGCCCTTTAACATGCCCTGGCCTCCCATCACAGAAAAACAATGTCCATCACTTTTCGTACCTGTCCTCTCTTTCTGCGCCGTCAGAGTCTGTTCTGCATTGCTGAAGTCTCACGTAAATAGAGACACAGTCCATTTCAACTTTTAAATAAACAACTTTACTCATTTCTGTATGCAGCACATCCATATTCTTCACAGCATGAACATCAGGTTTCACAATGCACAATTCTTCCTCTTTCCCTGTGCTCTTGCTTCTGCCACTAAGCTCGCATCTGGGACGGACCATATATTTTGGTTCCACAGCGTCCTCCCTGTCCAGACTTGCTTTGTTTGGGAGTTCCCTCAGCCATTTTGCCCTGGTTCTGAGGGCATCAGCCCACACAATAAGCTGCCACATGATGAGCGACCTGCCCGTACTGCTTAGTCTCCTCTAGCAACTGCAGTCCCACTAATACTGCACCGCTAGCACTGTTGCCACTGCTTCCACTGCTGATGTTGGCTGGCCCCTGTTCTTGTCAAACTTTGCATGACATGGTGTTGCCCGGGGCTAATGAGCCCACCCAAGCTCAACGGACGCCCTGGCCCCAACTAACTATATCAGGAAGTCCTTCCTGTCATACCCACCGTGACCCCTCCTATATGAACTATTTATGTACTAACCCTTATTTAAAAACTATATGACTATAATCCCCCATTTAGTGGCAGAAAAGGAATCTGCACTTTCTCTATATTAATACAGTATATACAGTTCAATAGCAGCAAAAACACTTTACATATGTACAATATTAATAAACCACAATTATATCAAGCGGGAAGTATTTAAAGGGGTTAAAGGCAGATGCAACCCCTTACACATAGAATCATAAAATCATAGAATGGTAGAGTTGGAAGGGACCTCCTGGGCCTTCTGGTCCAACCCCCTGCTCAAAGCAGGATTCTCTAAATCATCCCAGACAGATGTCTGTCCAGCCTCTGTTTGAAGACTTCCATTGAATGAGAACTCACCACCTCTCGTGGCAGCCTGTTCCACTCATTGATCACCCTAACTGTCAAAAAGTTTTTTCTAATATCTAATCTGTCTCCTCCCATTCAGTTTCATCCCATTGCTTCTAGTCTTTCCTTGTGCAAATGAGAATAAAGATGATCCTTCTACAATGTGACAGCCCTTGAGATATTTGTAGACAGCTATTAAGTCTCCTCTTAGTCTTCTTTTTTGTAAGCTAAACATTCCCAAATCCTGCAACCGTTCCTCATAGGACATGGTTTGCAGACCGGTCACCATTATAGTGGCTCTTCTCTGAACTTGCTCCAGTTTGTTGATGTCTTTTTTAAAATGTGGTGCCCAAAACTGGACACAGTATTCCAGATGAGGTCTGACCAAAGAGGAATAGAGGGCAATAATGATGATCTAGACTGTATGCTTCTGTTGATACATCCTAGAATTGCATTTTCCTTTTTTGCTGCTGCATCACACTGTTGACTCATGTTGAGTCTGTGATCAATTAGTATACCCAAGTCTTTTTCACATGTGCTGTTACTTAGCCCTATTCCTCCCATTTTGTATATGCTTTTTTCATTTTTATTGCCCATATGTAGTACTTTGCATTTTTCCCTGTTAAAATCCATTCTGTTAGTTGCTGCCCACTGCTCCAGTTTATTTATATCTTTTTGAATCCTCTCTCTCTCTTCTCTAGTATTAGCTACCCTCCTAGCTTTGTGTCATCAGCAAATTTGATCAGTTTACCCTCAATTCCTTCATCTAAATCATTGATAAAGATGTTGAACAATACAGGGCCCAAAACAGAGCCTTGTGGTACCCCACTTGAGACATTCTTCCAACTGGATGTGCAGCCATTTACGACCACTCTTTGAGTCCGATCACTAAGCCAGTTATGAATCCACCTAACAGTTGCCTTGTCCATTCCATACTTAGTCATTTTTTCAATAAGGATTGTGTGAGATACTTTGTCAAATGCTTTGCTGAAGTCAAGATATACTATATCTACAGCATTTCCCTGATCCACCCAGTCAGTGATTCTGTCATAGAAGGAAATTGGGTTAGTCTGACATGACTTATTAAGTTTCAAACCCATGCTGACTCTGCTTAATCACTTCATTCTTATCCAGGTACTTGCATACATGTTCTTTAATAATTTGTTCAAAGATCTTTCCTGGTATAGAAGTCAGACTCACCGGCCTGTAGTTCCCTGGGTCCACCTTCTTCCCCTTTTTGAAGATAGGAACAACATTTGCTCTTCTCCAGTCTTCTGGGACTTCTCCTGTTCTCCAAGAATTTTCAAAGATTATGGACAGTGGTTCAAGAATTTCTTCTGCTATCTCCTTCAGTACTCTGGGGTGTAATTCATCTGGACCTGGAGACTTGAATTCCTTTAGGTTAGCTAAGTGTTTCCTCACTGTCTTTCTGTTTATAGATATCCTGGATTCTTCTATTCCTTTAATAGGACAGTGAAGATCAGTTGATGTTACATTTCCTTTCTGAGAGAAAACAGATGCAAAATAGGAATTTAAAAGTTCAGCCTTCTCAACATCCTTACTTACCATTTCATCATTTTCATCCTGTAAAAATCCTATAGCATCTTTGACTTTTTTTACTTTTGACGTATCCCCAAAATCCTTTTTTGTTGCTTTTGACATCACTTGCAAGCCTTAATTCATTGTCAGCTTTAGATAATCTGATTTGTGCCCTGCAGGTTCTGCAGATGGCATTATATTCTTCTTTAGATATGCCTCCCTCTTTCCATTTGATAAACATTTATTTCTTCCTTTTTAGCATGTGTTTAAGTTCTGTGTTCATCCATCCTGGTTTCCTTAAATGCTTTCCATTCTTCCCTCTTTTCGAAATTGTTAACAATTGTGCTTTGAGAATCTCATTTTTCAAGATTTTCCATCCTTCCTGGACATTTTTGTCCTTAAGGATATCCAGCCATTGGATCCCTCCAATTCTCTTTCTGAGTCCCTTAAAAGATTTCCGCTCTGTGAAAAATTTACTGAGCCAAAATCTCGATCTGCTCATACGCCGCCTCTGACACCATTGTATTGGTGGCGGTGCAGAATTTCAAAAAGGAGGCAGGTCACTGAGAAATCAGTGACCTGAACAAGAAGCAGAGGAGGCTGGTGGTGGGGCAGAGGACCAGAAGAAGACCCTGAGCTGTTACTTCCAGATTGTGGACACATAGCCTTATGAATTTGCTAAATTTTGTTGCATTGTATAAATGCAGAAAATGTAATACTTATATAAGGAATTGATGACATATGCTTTATCTACAAACATTAGACACATGATATTTCTCATCCGCCTATAATGAATTTGTGTTGTACTAGATCTGTTCTACTAATGTCTGGCCCTAACGATGTTCACTAAAATTAGACTATTAACATTGATGTATTTGCAGTGACAAAAACTCTATGGTTTTCCATATATAAATAAATATCCATATAAATATCTTAAATATACCAATATGACATTCAGCAGCAGATGGTGTTTATAAATGGAACTTTCAATTAAAGCTTTCTGCTTTACACTAGCTATATTGATTTTGTTGGGCTGACGAACTGTTTAAAGCTACATTATTGTCTCTCTCCTAGAATTATTCATTTTAACAAACAAATAAGGTTTCTCTGATTTTGCTACAAAGCTGCCTAGTAGATGTGGAATTGAGACATACAGAAGGTAGCAAAGACTTTGTGCCGTCTCTACTGAGTCCATTAATGCATAGGCAAAACACATCCAAAATCAACGTGTGATTTATAAATATGTCTGGTTGTGTACAACAGTGGGACTCACATAATCAACTGGTCAAAAGCACTCATATTATGCTGTACAGGAAAGCCCTTTGTGAAGCAAATGTTTACTACACTATTAACTCAGGGTGTCTTTGCAATGGTAATAACCTACATTGGTGACCTTATTACCACAATAAAAGCTGGGTGTAACACTTCATCATCAATGGTCAAAGGAAGAGTTTCCTTTAGGTGTTGTTCATCCCACCTCACCCCACCCCCCAAAAAATATTTATCTTTAATATTAAACCCTAATCTTCAGTGGTCTCAACAGTTCCACCAATGGCTCTTCACAGGATAGCATTTCCCGGTAAACAAATCATCAGTGCCGTGTGTTAAGGGGGCTGATTGACGGAGTCATTATAATGCTAAGCCAGGCGCCTGCACAACATACGGCCCGCAGGCAGCCTGCCAAGGGATGTTGTATGGTTTGCGAAGCTGTTCAAGAGACTCCGCCAAGACTCGGTTTACACACACCCATTCAAGTCTATGGGTGCGTGTGAAACATTATTTGAGTGCAGTGCGATTACCGTGGATGCCGGCAATGGAGGAGATTGAGAAATTCCTCCTCCGCACTTGTGCTGCGATTCTCTCTTGCTAGAGGATCGGAGAACATTGCACTGACACTTGGCTCACGCCTGCAGCTGAGCTGGAGCCGAGTGTCATGAGAATATCGCATCCGATACATCGGGGTGCTCAGGCATGCTCGTTACTCAATCGAGTATCGCGGGTGCTCGAGCACCATGCTCAAGTACCCGGCCCACATGTTTTGCGGCTGTTAGACAGCCAATAAACATGCGGGAATTGCCAGCCATACACGGTAATGCCGTTTCCAGGTTGACTACTGGCATTACTGTGATTGGCCGGACGCATCACGTCATCGGGTCTTATAGAAAACCTGGTGACGCGATGCTCGACGCATTCTTGTCTGGAAGCAGTTCAGGGAGAGTTGTTATAATAGGGAAAGCTTAGATTAATGTCCACCCCCCTAAATATCAGAAAGCTGCACCCTTTAGGGTCTTTCATGTGGCACTCTCCTCTCCAAATCCTCCTTACATACTCAAAACTTGGTATTACATGTATTATTAATGTACTGATAGTGGTTCTGGTGATGTATTTATGGAAGTATCCCTTTACATTTTTTGCAGCCCTTGGGATTGGTTTAGTATGGTATTGCGGCCTTTGGACCAAAAAATGTAGTGCACCCCTGTTCTAAGCCCTCAAATTTCTTTGTGAGAGTCCATGTATGGGGTAGCTACTAAAAAGGGCAGTCAGCCACTCCATTCACACATAGAACTAATAATAATAATAATTTTATTTCTATAGCGCCATCATATTCCGCAGCACTTTACATTATAGAGGGGACTTGTACAGACAATAGACATTACAGCATAACAATTAACACAGATCAAAGTAGATACCAAGAGGAATGAGGGCCCTGCTCGCAAGCTTACAATCGATGAGGAAAAAGGGGAGACACGAAAGGTAAATGGTAACAATTGCTTTATTGTTCGGACCAGCCATAGTGTAAGAATCAGGTGTTCATGTAATTCTGCATGAACCAGTTAACAGCCAAAGTATGTAACAGTACAGACACAGAGGGCTATTAAATGCATAAAGCGGGTGAGAACATAATATGAGGTACCTGATTATGGTAAAAAAAAAAATTTTTGAATGGACCAAGAGGTCTAGTTAGGTTAATGCGCTGAGGCGGTAGGCCAGTCTGAACAAATGCATTTTTAAGGCACGCTTAAAACTGTAGGGTTGGGGATTAATCGTATTAACCTGGGTAGTGCATTCCAAAGAATTGGCGCAGCCCATGAAAAGTCTTGGAGACGGGAGTGGGAGGTTCTGATTATTGAGGATGCTAACCTCAGGTCATTAGCAGAATGGAGGGCACGGGTAGGATGGTAGGCTGAGACAAGGGAGGAGATGTAGGGTGGTGCTGAGCCATGGAGTGTTTTGTGGGTGAAGGTAATAAGTTTGTACTGGATTCTGTAGTGGATGGGTAACCAGTGTAGTGATTGGCACAAGGTAGAGGCATCTGTATAACGATTGGTGAGGAATATGATCCTGGAGGCAGCATTCAAGACAGATCGGAGAGGGGAGAGTTTGGTAAGAGGGAGACCGATTAGTAGAGAGTTACAATAGTCCAGACGAGAATGAATACGAGAAACAGTAAGGGTTTTTGCAGAGTCAAAGGTAAGAAAAGGTCAAATTCTAGAGATGTTTTTGAGGTGGAGATAACAAGAGCGAGCCAGTGATTGGATGTGGGGGGTGAATGAAAGCTTGGAATCAAGTATGACCCCAAGACAGTGGGCATGTTGCTGGGGAGTAATGGTGGAACCACACACGGAGATAGCAATGTCAGGCAAAGGTAGGTTAGTAGAGGGAGGAAACACGAGGAGTTCAGTTTTTGACAGGTTCAGTTTGAGATAGAGGTATGACATGATGTTGGAGACAGCGGTAAGACAATCACTGGTGTTTTCTAAAAGGCAGGCGTGATATCGGGAGAAGAAGTGTATAATTGGGTGTCATCAGCATAGCGATGGTACTGAAAACCAAATCTACTGATTGTTTGTCCAATATGGGCGGTATACAAAGAGAAGAGGAGGGGGCCTAGGACTGATCCTTGAGGAACCCCAACAGTAAGGGGAAGATGAAAGGAGGAGGAGCCAGCAAAAGATACAGTGAAGGAACGGTCAGAGAGATACTGTAGGAGGAGAACCAGGAGAGAACGGTGTCCATGAGGCCAATGGAGTGGAGCATAGTGAGGAGGACCTGATGATCCATAGTGTTGAATGCTGCAGAGAGATCCAAGAGAATTAGCATGGAGTAGTGACCATTAGATTTAGCAGTGAGTAGATCATTAGAGACTTTAGTAAGGGCAGTTTCAGTAGAGTGTAAAGAGCGGAAACCAGATTGAAGAGAGTTATCTGAGAGATAGCAAATAATACGGGTGTGGACCAGGCGTTCCAGGAGTTTAGAGATGAAGAGAAGATTAGAGACAGGTCAATAGTTAGAGGCACAGTTTTGTTCGAGGGACGGTTTTTTATGTAATGGATGTATGATGGCGTGTTTAAATGAGGAGGGAAAGATACCGGAAGAGAGAGAGAGGTTGAATATTTTTGTTAGGTGAGAGGTGACAGCAGGGGAAAGGGACTGGAGGAGATGTGATGGAATGGGTCACTGATACAAGTGGTAGGGCGAGAAGATGCAAGGAGCCTGATTATTTCTTCTTCTGTGACTGGATCAAAATCAGAGAGTGAGCTAGATGCAGTGGGGGAGGGAGGACAGTGCATGGTATGAGGAGATTGGGAGATAATTTCCTGTCGGATGTGGTCAATTTTTTCTTTGAAATAATTGGCCAGATCGTCAGCGTGGAGATCTGTGTTTGGGGCCTGCACTTTTGGGCTGAGAAGGGAATGAAAAGTGTCAAAGAGACGTTTAGGGTTATTAGATAGTGAGGTGATGAGGGTGTTGAAATAGGAATTTATGTTATATCTACACAGTAAACTTTCTACTCTTACCAGAACTGGAGAATTGTCGCTGCTGTGTAACTACATCCCAGTATATATTAGTAAGTTGTGTACAATTATATTAAGGGCACATCTCAAAATATATTTTTATATGGGCATCCCCAACCCCTTTAAACACAAAAAAGGCTTCAGTTAAAGTTGAAATGTTGCATGATATAAGAATATCAGCTAACTATAAGAAAGAATTGAGTTATCCACGTACCTTTTTCAGACTTTTTTCTTTTCTAGGCAGGGTAAGTATCCATGCTCATGTGTAAAATCTGTATTTTTTACCATTATCCATTATGAGGACCAACATAGAAATACAGCAGTGATTTCAAAATTATTTTAATTACAATATTATTGCACACAGAATCAATCTCCTTCAATAAACACTCAGGGGGGCGGTATACATCCCAATTACAGATATTTAAAGTTATCATAACAGATGGAAGCACATGGTGTCTATCTACAGATGTCAGTATTTCTATGGTAGCCGCATTATAACAAACACTTCTGTGTGAATAACAGGTGGTACTAAAAATGGCTGCATTACAATGATTAATAGCCGTGACAAGTTTATTTAATAAAGTTATCAACTGTAACTTAGCTACATGCATACCTTAATGTTCAGCAAATTATAAGCACAACCTCTATGATATAAAACTGTCCAGATAATAATTATCCATGTAGAACTATTCACGTACAGCACACAAACCTATGCATGTCTGAATAGAAGATCCTATCATTTGTGACACAGTCCACATAGCCGTGTATCTAATCCTATAATGTGTGATACAGTCCACAGAGCCATGTATCTAATCCTATAATGTGTGATACAGTCCACAGAGCCATGTATCTAATCCTATTATGTGTGATACAGTCCACAGAGCCATGTATTTAATCCTATTAAGTGTGATACATTACGCAGAGCCGTGTATCTAATGTCAGTCTGCTGAGTCGCGTATCAAACCCTATCATAAAGGAATGTGTGATACAGACCGCTGAGCCGTGATACAGTCCCCTAAACCAGGTATCTAATCCAATCATGCGTGATACAGACTACTGAGCCAAGTATCTAATCTGATCATAAGTGATACAGTCCGCTTAACCATGTATTTAATTCAATCATGTGTGATACAGTCTACTGAACCAAGTATCTAAACCGATCATGTGTGATACAGTCTACTGAGCCAAGTATCTAATTCGATCATGTGTGATATTGTTAGCAGCGCATTAACCAGCGTAACATCCGGAGTCAGCAACAGAGAATGTAGATTTAAGGGTATGCCACACTAAACAATATCGCTAACGGGATCGCTAAAAAACGTCACTATTTAGCGATCCCGTTAGCGATATTGTTCAGTGCGGCAGCTTCCAGCGACGAGCTTCCTGCTGTGATCTCGCTCGTCGCTGGAATCGTTCCGGACCCTATTTCATCGCTGGCGCTCCCGCTGGGTAAGTATCTAATCGCTGTGTGGCACCTTTTCTTAGCGATTTAGCGGTACTTTTGTACCGCTAAAGTCGTTAAGAAGATCGCTAACGGCGATAGCGTCGTTAACTATATCGCTAAATGTGGCCGCATTTAGCGATATAGAAACAATCCCGCTAGCGATCTCATTAGTATGCAACGCTAACGAGATCGCTAGCGGGATAGCTTAGTGTGGCAGTACCTTAATTCACATCTAGTATAGACAGCTTACAACACAGCATGAAATGTGATCAGCCTGATATCTGCTATGGCTGCAGCATGAAAAAACATTACAACAACACAGGAAGAGAAGGAGGAGGCATCCTGTCTGTGAGTGAGGTTTTTTTTTTTTTTAACCAAACTTTGATAACAACCTCACAATATGCACAACATATCAAACAGTACAGTAGTAGTTGTTGCAATACATACAAATCAATATGCATTATTCCAACAGATATAGTCCACTGAACCATGTATCTAATCCGATCATTGGTGGTACAGTCTACTGAGCCAAGTATCTAATTCGATCATGTGTGATAAAGTCTACTGAGCCAAGTATTATTATTATTATTATTATTATATATTTATATAGCGCCATTTATTCCATGGCGCTTTACATATGAAAAGGGGAAAAATATAGACAGATACAATAAACATGTGCTAGACAAGGGACGCATAAGTACAGAAGGAGAGAGGACCCTGCCCGAGAGGGCTCACAGTCTACAAGTATCTAATTTGATCATGTGTGTTATAGTCTGCTGAGTTCTGTATTTAATCCAATCATGTGTGACAGTCGGATGAGCTGTGCAATTAATCCTGTGTGATACTGACTGCTTAATTTTGTATTTAATCCTATCCTGTGTGAAACAGTACGCATAGCCATGTATCTAATCCAATCATGTGTGATAAAGTATGCATAGCCATATATATAATCCTATCAATTGGGATACAGTATTGCTGAGCTCTGTATCTAATCCTATCATATGTGAAAAAGTGTACTGAGCTGTATATATAATTTTATCATATTTACTACTGACTGCTGAACTGTGAATTACTGTGATCTCAGCGCTGCAGTCACAATGATATGATGTGTCCACTCACATCACTGTAGACACCAGTGAGCAGCACAGTGCCAACTAACAAAATCGGCCAGTGGGTCCCGGTGACACTATTAACATCTTGCTATCACATTGCAGTCACCAGGAAAACAGCACTGCACTGTGATCCTAAACTTCATTATCTTTTATCCTTTTGCAAACGCCCAGAAGGGGAGGTGAGAAGTGACATCTGACACATGCGAGCAGATCCTGCCCACATGTACTGCAGTAGAAATGTGAGCTTGCAGTATGCTAGGTGTACTCTACAAATTTCAGCAACTGCTGCCCTAATGTTTAAAAGTTGAAAATGTAAAAGCGTTTTTAATAATTCTTCATATTTTGTACATTTAAAAGAAAATATAAACATAAAAAAACATTAAAACTTTAAATTTTTTCAAATGTTGAAAAAAAATGTGGGGGGTTGGTATACAAATGAGCAGATCGTTTAAAATTCAAATTTGCCAGCTTCACTGAATCAATAGTTTTCTTCTTTGCTAAATAGTGATAGATTTTTTCATATGCTGTCCAAAAATGATCCCTTTATTTAATGAGAACAGGTGTACCATTTTCAAATTGAAGAAGTAATGGCTTGTCAAATTCTCGACTAGTAAAGAAAACTATCCAACTTTGGAATCAGCCACAGGTTGGCTAGTTAAAAAATGATTAAGTAATTACACAGGCTTTCTAACAAGAGGTCTAAAAATTATCCCTTTTTTAGGAACTAAGAACAGGCTAGCTGGCTTCAAATTGAAGACACAATGGCTTGTCAGAAAGACTTTCCAAAAATAAGCCCTATTTTGGGAGCTGTTTGTGTTCCCTCAAGAGAGTATGTCAGCAGTACAGTTGATCACTATAGAACAGATAGAGCATGCAGCCTGGATGAGTGCCTGGCATGGTTTTGCAGTAGCAGTAGTAGAAGCCGCATGGTACAAAATTAGTATGGGGACGGCAAGGAGATGTCTTGCAGTATAGGGTGAGCAACAGCAGCCCTAGCAGCAGCAGTATTGTCTACCACTATAACCCACAGTGGACAGCCAGGAAATGTTTGACAGATGTGGCTCTGCAGAGGCAGTGGAAGAATCATCACAGTGAGAAGTAGAACAGGGCAGGAAAGGAGATGTGTGGCCATGTAGGGCCAGAAATAACAGCCCTGATTGCAACAGTAAAGTTTAGCACTATAAAATACAGTGGATAGCAAGGAAATATAGTGCCAGCGTGATTCTGTGGTGCCAGCGGCAGAAGCCACATGGTAGAGAATGAAGACAGGTCAGTGTTGTGAATGGACTTGAAATGAGTTCTGAGCAGAGGCTCCCTCTGGTGGTTACAAGCGGTACTGGACTGTCCAGTGAAGATTGTGAGGAGTGGGAATCAGGTGTTACTGACTGGTCTTATATAAGGGAGTCGCCTTCCCATCAGGGTTGCCGGTGATCAATTGTTCTGGTCTCACTCCATGATTCCTGTTTCCCTTGTAGCCTGCTGTGTCGTGTCTGCATCTCCTGCTAACAGATAAGACATTTTCTTCTTTTTGTTTTTGTGCTTTATTTTTGCATTTTGTCCTGCACTTCTGTGGGGGCCTTCAGGGTCCCCTCCGGGGCTGTTGCCCTCTCAGTTTAGTTCAGCCACTGATGTTTGTACTTTTGCTTTTTCCAGTTTCTTCAGTGGCTGCTGTTTTGATTTTGTTACGCCAGAGAACTAATTTAGGTGGTAGAGGTCGTGTGATCTCAGGTGTTTTTGAAATTAGTAGAGTTGGTGCTTTTCAGGGTTTTTTGGGATTGCAGTAAGTGCCCTTCCTATCCTTTTCTATTTAGTTAGTTTGGGCCCCAACGTTTGCTCATACTATTTTCTGTCTGTGTCAGTATTTCTTCTTGTCTAACAGCCATTACATGTTTGGGGGCTTTCTATGTTCTTTGGGGATCTGCTCCGGGGCAGATAGCTTTCCTATTTCTATCTTTAGTTGTAGTTAGTTTCTCAGGCTGTGACGAGGCGTCTAGGACCAACGTAGGAACGCTCCACGGCTGCCTCTAGTTGTGGTGGTTAGTCAGGGTACTGCAATCTCATAGATTCCAACTGCTCTGGTGTATTGCCTTTTTTACCTGCACTCCTCAGTTACCGAAACATAACAGGTCAGGTAAGGAGATGTGCAGCAGTGTAGGGCCAACTGTTGTGAATGGGCTTGAGATGAGTTCTGAGCAGAGGCTCCCTCTGGTGGTTACTAGCGGTACTGGACTGTCCAGTGGAGATTGTGAGGATTGGGAATCAGGTGTTACTGACTGGTCTTTTATAAGGGAGTCGCCTTCCCATTTCCTTTTTTACCTGCACTCCTCAGCTACCGAAACATAACAGCCAACATTGGCAAACTTGGCACTATAAAATTTAGGGGGCAGCCATGAGATGTCTAGCTGGAGTGGCTCTGCAGTGGGAGTGACAGAAGCCACATGATAGAGAATTAAGACAGGGCAGGCAATGAGATGTTTGGCAGCTTAGTAGCCCCAGTAGCAACAATACTTCAGCATAGATGACATGATGTACCGGTGAAAGCAGAACTGTGTAAGAGACAGACAACAAACAGCCAACCGGACAGATAGTATGACTTATTTAATCATTGTCATCAGCTATCGGTGAATTAAAGTTGGCACTGATCCATGCCTTATTCAATTTGACAAATATAAGGTTTTCCACACTTGGTCCGCTTTGTTGTGACAAAGAAGGCCACGCAGAACATCCTCAGTGACATTACTCTGGAAGCTGAACATCAAGGTACACTCATAGCAAACTGAGCAAGTTCTTGCCACTAGCCCAGTCTGTTGATCCAGAAGTCCATGGGATCGGGACTCAGGGTATCTAGGTACAATGGAACATACAGGTGCTTCTCACAAAATTAGAATATCATCAAAAAGTCAATTTTTTTCAGTTCTTCAAAACAAAAAGTGAAACTCATATTATATAGAGTCATTACAAACAGAGTGATCTATTTATTTAGTGTTTATTTCTGTTAATGTTGATGATTATGGCTTACAGCCAATGAAAACTCAAAAGTCATTATCTCAGTAAATTAGAATACTTTATAACATCAGTTTGAAAAATGATTTGAACATTCGAAATGTTGGCCTACTGAAATGTATGTTCAGTAAATGCAATCAATACTTGGGGCTCCTTTTGCATCAATTACTGCATCAATGCGGCGTGGCATGGAGGCAATCAGTCTGTGGCACTGCTGAGGTGTTACGGAAGCCCAGGTTGCTTTGATAGCAGCCTTCAGCTCGTCTGCATTGTTGGGTCTGGTGTCTCTCATCTTACTTTTGACAATACCCCATAGATTCTCTATGCGGTTAAGGTCAGGTGAGTTTGCTGGCAAATCAAGCACAGTGATACTGTTGTTTTTAAACCAGGAATTGTTACTTTTGGCAGTGTGGACAGGTGCCAAGTCCTGCTGGAGAACGAAAGTTCCATCTCCAAAAAGCTTGTCGGCAGAGGGAAGCATGAAGTGCTCTAAAATTTCCTAGTAGACGGCTGCGCTGACTTTGGTCTTGATAAAACACAGCGGACCTACACCAGCAGATGACATGGCTCCGGGACCTTGATTTCCAACTTTCCTTGTGGAGTGTGTCAATGACTGCGTTCTGGTCATCTGTCAAGTCAATAGTCTTCCCCATGATTGTGGAGCCTACTGAAACAGACTAAGGGACCTTTGTAAATGCTTACGAAGCCTTTGCAGGTGTCTTTTGTTAATTATACTAATTTACTGAGATAATGACTTTTGGGTTTTCATTGGCTGTAAGCCATAATCATCAACTTCAACAGAAATAAAAGCTAGAAATAGATCACTCTGTTAGTAAAGACTCTATATAATATGCCTGCATTAAGCCTAAGCTGTTCACTGTTAGCCACTCCCATCTCCTATATAATCTGGGCCCTGGCAAGCAATCATTGTCAGAGATACCTTTTGCTGCAAGGCAGAGGTTCTTGGTGGTTGTTATTTGAGAAGGCGTTTGCTAGATTTATCTGTGAATGTTGTTAGGTTTTGTGTGTGTGATAATTCCCCTTCTTCTCCTATTTTGGTTTAACCCCATCCTCCACTCCATTCCTCTGTTGTTTGTGTGAGTATATTTGTATGATTGATATTTTTCGTTATCCCTGTTTGTATTACATTGTTAGTCTGAATGATGTATTAAGGTATACTACTACTCCCCTCTTTCCTGGAAGGGGAAGGGTGCAGACTGAGGGCGGATTCAGGAGCTAAGGCAAGGTACAGCGTCTTCACTATCAGAAGTAATCCGGGGAACAGGGTGAGCTAGGGCATAACTGGAAGTAGGGACAGGGAGGGAGCCCCTGGTCCCGGGACACCTGACAACAGAGTCGTGACACTGCCACTTCAGAACTCTCCAGCGCTTTGTTTCCATCCATTTCTGGGTGCTTCTTGAAGTAAGTTTAGGGTTATTGTCCTGCTGGAAGACCCATGACCTAGAACGCAAACCCAGCTTTATGACACAGGGCACGACATTGCGACCCAAAATTCTTTGGTTTCTTCAGATTTCATGATGCCTAGCACATAGTCAAGACACCCAGTGCAAGAGACAGCAAAATATCCCCAAAACTTCTTTCAACCTCCACCATATTTGACTGTAGGTCCTGTGGTCTTTTCTTTGTAGGCCTCGCTTCGTTTTCAGTAAACAGTAGAATGATGTGCTTTACCAAAAAGTTCTATCTTGGTCTCATTTGTCTAATAGACACTTTCTCAGAAGAATTTTGCCTTACTCACATACATTCTGGCAAGCTGCAGTCAGCTTTTTTATGTCTCTGTGTCAGCAGTGGGGTCCTCCTTGGTATGCCGCATTAGCATTTAATTTCTTTCAAATGTCGACGAATAGTTTGCACTGACACTGATGCACCCTGAGCCTGCAGGATAGCTTGATTTTCTTTGCCACTACATCCGGACCATCCTGCATTGCAACCTTTCAATTTTTTTAATATTTCTCTGCCTTCCACATCAAGGGAGATCAGTTACAGAGTCATTGGTTATAAAGTTCTTGATTCTGTTGCGCACCGTGGACAAAGAAACATCAAGATCTCTGGAGATGGACTTGTTACCTTGAGACTGTTGAATTTTTCAACAATTTTGATTCTGAAGTCTTCAGACAGTTCTCTTCTTTTCTTTAAGAATCATAGAATCGTAGAGTTGGAAGGGACCTCCTGGGCCATCTGGTCCAACCCCCTGCTCAAAGCAGGAGTCACTAAATAATCCCAGACTTTATGTTCTCCATGCATAGGGTGGCACACATAGACTCACATTGCAAAGACTGAGTCAACTTCCCCCCTTTTTATCTGGTTTCAGGTGTGATTTTTATTTTGCCCACATCTGTTACTTGTCACAGGTGAGTTTTAACGAGCATCGCATGCATAAAGTAAAGTTGTTTACCCACAATTTTGGAAATGTGCCATCAATTTTGTCAGGCCAATTTTGGGGTTTTGAGTGAAATTATGTCCAATTTGCCTTTTTCCTCTATTGTTTGTGTTGTTCCAATACACACAAAGGAAATAAAAATGTGTATAACAAAATATGTGTAATTGCAATAAATTTCTGGGAGAAATCATTTTCTGGATCAATTTCAAGGGTGCAAACACTTTTGGCCATGATTGCATGCCTTCAACATGCACAGACTTTTCTGCAGAGTCCTCAGATGGAGGACAGAAATTTTGGGAAAGTGCTTCTGCTTTATATTTTAAGTACGAGGTCTGAATGTCACAATAAAATAAAAACTAGAAAAAGGACATATCCCATCTATCTTTCCTGTTGTTTAGTTTTTTTGCCTGATTCTAAATAAGTCAGATTTTTATGATCTGTCATAACAATCACTTTATGTTTGGCACTTTTGAGAAAGTGATGCCGTTACTCGAAGGCCCACGTAGTTGCCAGCAATTCAATTTACCAGTGTACAATTTACCATACTTCGGTTTTGATAGGTGAAAATTTTAATGAATAGAAGTCACATGAACAAAGCTGAGTGAAAGATGTCCTCGACCTCCACAATGAAAGGACAGGGCTGAAGCACAGCAGGGTTAGACAAAAAATGTTCTTTTAACTTATTGAAACCAGGTACTGACTAATGCTTTCACTGATTCACATCTGCCCCATTCTTAGTCAGATCAGTCAGTAGCTTGGCAATCTTTTATTTTTTCTTAATTTACCTACGGCAATATATTTCAAACCCAAGAAAACATTGCAAGGCCTTCAGCTATTTCGGTTGCACCCGCTTCTTAATTGCTTGAACCTTTGTGGGGTCCATTTGGAATCCTTTAGGGGACAAGACATGTGCTAGGACATTTACTTCTTGAACAAAAAAAAACAACACAATTTTCAATTTTAGCAAATAAAGAATTGTGAGGCTTTGAAGTATTGTACATGCATGGTGGATCTGTGACTTGATATCTTAAGACGAATAAATCAAGATGTCATCCAGAGAGACTACAATATATTGACCACTTATATTATTATTATTATTTATTTATATAGCGCCATTAATTCCATGGTGCTGTACATGAGAAGGGGTTACATAGAAAGTTATAGATATCGTTTACAGTAAACAAATTTACAACAATGACAGACTGGTACAGAGGGAAGAGGACCCTGTCCTTGCGGACTTACATTCTACGGGATAATGGGGAAGAAACAGAAGGTCGGGGTGCGGCAGCTCTGGTGGTGGCGGCGATGTGGCAGCTCTGGTGGTAACGGCGTGGCAGCAGCTAGGGTGGTGGCGGCGAGGCGGCAGCTCGGGTGGTGGCGGCGATGCGGAATGGTTATTGCAGGCTGTACAGTCATGGCCAAAAGTTTTGAGAATGACACAAATATTAATTTTTACAAAGTCTACTGCTTCACTTTTTCTAATGGCAATTTGCATATACTCCAGAATGTTATAAAGAGTGATCAGCTTAACAGCAATTACTTGCAAAGTCAATATTTGGCTAGAAAATGAACTTTATCCCCAAAACACATTTCAACATCATTGCAGCCCTGCCTTAAAAGGACCAGCTAACCTCTTTTCAGTGATTGCTCCATTAACACAGGTGTGGGTGTTGATAAGGACATGGCTGGAGATCAATCTGTCATGATTAAGTAAGAATGACACCACTGGACACTTTAAAAGGAGGCTGGTGCTTGGCATCATTGTTTCTCCTCTGTTAACCATGGTTATCTCTAAAGAAACACGTGCAGTCATCATTGCAATGCACAAAAATGGCCTAACAGGGAAGAGTATCGCAGCTAGAAAGATTGCACCTCAGTCAACAATCTATCGCATCATCAAGAACTTCAAGGATAGAGGTTCCATTGTTGCCAAAAAGGCTCCAGGGCGCCAAAGAAAGACCAGTAAGCGCCAGGACCGTCTCTTAAAAGTGTTTCAGCTGTGGGATCGGGCTACCACCAGTGCAGAGCTTGCTCAGGAATGGCAGCAGGCAGGTGTGAGTGCATCTGCACGCACTGTGAGGCGGAGACTCTTGGAGCAAGGCCTGATCTCAAGGAGGGCAGCAAAGAAGCCACTTCTCTCCAGAAAAAACATCATGGACAGACTGATATTCTGCAAAAGGTACAGGCAGTGGACTGCTGAGGACTGGGGTAAAGTTATTTTCTCTGATGAATCCCCTTTTCGATTGTTTGGGACATCAGGAAAACGCCTCATTCGGAAAAGACAAGGTGAGCGCTACCACCAGTCTTGTCTCATGCCAACTGTTAAGCATCCTGAAACCATTCATGTGTGGGGTTGCTTCTCAGCCAAGGGAATCGGCTCTCTCACAGTCTTGCCTAAAAACACAGCCATGAATAAAGAATGGTACCAGAATGTCCTCCAAGAGCAACTTCTCCCAACCCTCTAAGAGCAGTTTGGCGATCAACAATGCCTTTTCCAGCATGATGGAGCACCTTGCCATAAAGCAAAGGTGATAACTAAATGGCTCAGGGAACAAAACATAGAGATTTTGGGTCCATGGCCTGGAAACTCCCCAGATCTTAATCCCATTGAGAACTTGTGGTCAATCATCAAGAGACGGGTGGACAAACAAAAACCTAAAAATTCTGACAAAATGAAAGCATTGATTGTGCAAGAATGGACTGCTATCAGTCAGGATTTGGTCCAGAAGTTGATTGAGAGCATGCCAGGGAGAAGTGCAGAGGTCCTGAAGAAGAAGGGTCAACACTGCAAATATTGACTTGCTGCATTAACTCATTCTAACTGTCAATATAAGCTTTTGTTACTCATATGTTTGCAATTATATTTCTGTCTGTGATAAAAACATTTGTCAAACACACATAAAAACCAGAGGGCAATAGATCATGTGAAAATATAATATTTGTGTCATTCTCAAAACTTTTGGCCATGACTGTAGGCTTTCCTGAAGAGATGGGTTTTCAGGTGCTGTTTGAATGATCCAAGGGTGGTGGATAATCGTACATGTTGAGGCGTGGAATTCCAGAGGATGGGAGATATTCGGGAGAAATCTTGGAGGCGGTTGTGTGAGGAACGAATAAGTGTGGAGGATAGTAGGTGGTCTTGGGAGGATCGAAGGTTACGTGAAGGAAGATATTGGGAGATTAGTTCAGAGATATAGGGAGGGGACAGGTTGTGGATGGCTTTGTAGGTCAGTGTTAGTAGTTTGAACTGGATTCGTTGGGGAATTGGGAGCCAGTGGAGGGATTTGCAGAGGGGAGAAGCAGGGGAGTAGCGAGGGGAGAGGTGGATTAGTCGGGCAGCAGAATTGAGGACAGATTGGAGTGGTGCAAGAGAGTTGACTGGGAGGCCACAGAGGAGGGTGTTGCAGTAATCAAGGCGGGAGATGATGAGGGCATGCACAAGAGTTTTAGTAGATTGAGGGCTGAGGAAGGGACAGATTCTGGAAATGTTTTTAAGTTGGAGGCGACAGGAGGTGGCAAGAGGTTGGATGTGTGGTTTGAAGGACAGGGCAGAGTCGAGAGTTACTCCGAGGCAGCGGATTTCAGGTGCGGGAGAGATTGTGATGCCATTTACCATAATAGATAGATCGGGTAGGGAAGATAGATGAGATGGAGGAAAGATGATGAGTTCGGTTTTGTCTACATTGAGTTTTAAGAAACGAGAGGTGAAGAAGGAGGATGTGGCTGATAGACACTCCGGGATTCTGGACAGCAGAGAGGTGACATCTGGGCCAGAGAGGTAGATCTGAGTATCATCCGCAAAGAGGTGGTACTGGAAGCCATGGGACTTTGAGTTGTCCTAGGCCAAGAGTATAGATGGAAAAAGTAGGGGCCCCAGGACAGAGCCTTGAGGGACTCCAACAGACAGAGGGCGGGATGAGGAGGTAGAGTGGGAGTGGGAGACGCTAAATGTGCGGTCGGAAAGGTAAGTGGCGATCCAGGACAGGGCAAGGTCTTTGATGCCATGGGAAGAAAGAATCTGTAGCAGTAGGCAGTGGTCGACTGTGTCAAAGGCAGAGGACAGGTCAAGGAGGAGGAGGATGGAGAACTGTCTGTTAGCTTTGGCAGTGAGTAAGTCGTTAGTAATTTGGTCAGGGCAGTTTCAGTGGAGTGGTGGGGCGGAAGCCAGATTGGAGGTTGTCAAGGAGAGAGTTAGATGAGAGGTGGGAGGAGAGTTGAGCGTGGACATGCTGCTCAAGGAGTTTGGAAGCAAACGGGAGCAATGATATTGGGCGATAGCTGGGCATAGCAGTTGGGTCAAGGTTTGTTTTTTTGAGTATGGGTGTGATGGTGGCATGTTTGAAGGCAGAGGGAAAGGTACCAGAAGATAGCGATAGGTTGAAGAGATGGGTTAGGGCTGGGATGAGCATGTTAGTGAGGTTGGGGAGCAGGTGGGAAGGGATGGGGTCAAGTGCACAGGTGGTGAGGTGTGATTTGAAAAGCAGATGAGTAAGCTCTCCTTCAGTGATGTTGGAGAGGGAGGTTAGTAGGGAAGGGCAGAGGTCTGGTATATGAAGTGGTTGGGGTGGTGGAACAGTAAAGGTTTGCCTTGTTTGGTCGATTTTATTTTTGAAGTAGGTGGCAAAGTCCTCGGCAGAGATGAGGGGAGTTGGAGCTGGCAGTGGTGGGCGGAGGAGAGAGTTGAATGTGCTGAACAGTTGTTTTGGGTTGTAGGATAATGAAGATACAAGGTTTGCGAAATAGGTCTGTTTAGCAGAGGTGAGGGCTATTTTGAAGGCAAGTGTAGCTTGTTTGAAAGCAGTGAAGTCGTCTGGCAGGCATGTTTTCTTCCAATGCCGCTCCGCGACCCTGGATGATTGTCGAAGTTTTTTGGTGAGATTGTTGTGCCAGAGTTGCCTATTGATTCATCGCACTTTGCCGTGCGTGAGAGGGGCGACTGAGTCTATGGCAGATGTGAGGGTGGTGTTATAGAAAGCAGTGGCGCTGTCTGTGTCGTGGAGTGAAGATATGGAGGACAGAGGTAGAAGAGAATCTGAGAGTCTGTGAATGTCTAGGTGTGCGAGGTTTCTGCGAGGATGTGCCAGTGGCTGAACATAGGGGGCAGGTGAAGAGGACAGGGATGAGAAGGTGAGTAGGTGGTGATCAGATAGGGGAGGGGAGAGGTTTTTGAAATTAGATAGGGAGCAGAGGCGGGTGAAGATGAGGTCTAATGTATGTCCGTCTGTGTGTGTGGCTGTGGAGGACCACTGAGTAAGTCCAAAGGATGAAGTAAGTGACAGGAGTTTGGAGGCTGCTGGCTGGCAGGTGTCAGTAGGGATATTAAAGTCACCCATGATGATGGTGGGGATGTCAGAGCAGAGAAAGTGAAGAAGCCAGCTGGAGAATTGGTCAATGAAGGCAGTGGCTGAGCCTGGTGGTCGGTATATGACGGCCATTTGGAGATTAGAGGGAGAGTAGATACGGACCGAGTGGACCTCAAAGGAAGGGAGGGTGAGGGAGGGTGGGAGTTGGATAGGGTTGAAGGAGCAGTTATTAGAGAGAAGGAAACCCACGCCTCCACCATGTCTGTTGCCAGAGCAAGGAGTGTGGGTGAAGTGGAGGCCACCGTAACTCAGTGCAGCAGGGGAGGCCGTGTCATGGGGCGTCAGCCAGGTCTCAGTGAGGGCTAGGAAGGAGAGGTTGCGGGAGGTAAAGAGATCGTGGGTCACGTGGAGCTTGTTGCAGACGGAGCGGGCGTTCTAGAGTGCTCCAGAGAGAGGAAGCTGGGGAGTAGGGGTCAGTGGCACAGGTTTTAAGTGTGAAGGATTGCGGTAGTTTCTCTTACTGTGAGAAGTATAGTGGTGAGGATTAGTGGGATGTATGGGGCAGGTGGGCCAGGATTGGGGGATATGTCGCCAGCAGTGAGAAGAAGCAGTGAAAGGGAAAGCAGATGGGTGAAGGAGAGTGACCGGCTTACGTTATATTTTAGTGGGAGAGGTCTGAGGTTAAGAAGCAGGTCTGCAGATGAGGCGATGTGGGGGGGTAGGAGAGAGAGGGAAACAGTTATTTGGTTGGAGCTTGCAGGGGTTTGGGGATAGCGAAGGAGAGTGAAGATTAGTGGAGCAAAAACGGTGAGGGCAACTGTGAGCATGGTTAAAGAGCAGGGTAAAAGAAAGGCAAGTAAAATTAGAAGACATGGATTATTCTTACCTTCTGACCGATTTCTGGACAATTTCTGGATATATTTCTGATGTAACACTTCAAAGATGTCACACTTAAAATGATGTCACATCTGACAAAGGCCATATCTGACCTGCTCCATTCAACTTATACCATTGAAGTGTCCAAGAAATGAAGCCAGGTGAGAGAAAGAGAGGGGAGGAGAAAGGAACGGAGGAGAGATCACAGCAGGGAGCAATTAACAGATTGCAGTTAATAGAACATTTGCCTAGCATCACAGATGAAGAAAGACAGATTAAGATGGAGGTATAGGCTTATGAGTGAGGGTCACAGACAAATCAATATGTATTCAGTAAATCTGAAGTATGCTACATAGAATTAAAATCAGGGAAAAAGCAGCAGTGTACCAGTTAAAACAGAAAAAAGGAGTACATAGGATTCTGGGGTGCAGTGGTGTTGTGAATGGGTTTGAGATGAGTTCTGAGCAGAGGCTCCCTCTGGTGGTTACAAGCGGTACTAGTGAGGATTGTGAAGACTGGGAATCAGGTGTTGCTGACTGGTCTTTATAAGGGAGTCATTTTCCCATCAGGGTTGCCGGTGATCAATTGTTCTGGTCTGAATCCTTCTTTCCAGTTTCCCTTGTAGCCTGCTGTGTCGTGTCTGCATCTCCTGCTATCAGATAAGACAATTTCTTATTTTGTGTTTTTTGCTATATTTTTGCATTTTGTCCTGCACTTCTGTGGGGGCCTTCAGGGTCCTCTCCGGGGGCTTTTGCCCTCTCAGTTTAGTCCAGCCACTGTGTTTTGTACTTTTGCTTTTTCCAGTTTTTTCAGTGGCTGCTGTTTTCATTTTGTTACACCAGAGAACTAATTTAGGTGGTAGAGGTCGTGTGATCTCAGGTGATTTTGAAATTAGTAGAGTTGGTGTTTTTTCAGGGTTTTTCTGAGATTGCAGTAAGTGCCCTTCCTGTCCTTTTCTATTTAGATAGTTTGGGCCCCAGCGTTTGCTCATACTATTTTCTTTCTGTGTCAGTATTTCCTCTTGTCTAACCGCCATTACATGTTTGGGGGCTTTCTATTATCTTTGGGGTTCTGCTCCGGGGCAGATAGCTTTCCTGTTTCTATCTTTAGGTGTAGTTAGTTTCTCAGGCTGTGACGAGGCGTCTAGGACCAACGTAGGAACGCTCCACGGCTGCCTCTAGTTGCGGTGGTTAGTCAGGGTACTGCAATCTCATAGATTCCAACTGCTCTGGTGTATTGTCTTTTTTACCTGCACTCCTCAGCTACCGTAACATAACAAGTGGGTATTCTGGATAGAGAGGTGGTTCAGACGTACCAGTTAAAACAGAAAAAAAGGAGTACATAGGATTCTGGGGTGCAGTGGGTATTCTGGATAGAGAGGTGGTTCAGACGTACCAGTTAAAACAGAAAAAAGGAGTACATAGGATTCTGGGGTGCAGTGGGTATTCTGGATAGAGAGGTGGTTCAGACGTACCAGTTAAAACAGAAAAAAGGAGTACATATGATTCTGGGGTGCAGTGGGTATTCTGGATAGAGAGGTGGTTCAGACGTACCAGTTAAAACAGAAAAAAGGAGTACATAGGATTCTGGGGTGCAGTGGGTATTCTGGATTTTTGGTACCAGAGACTTGGTTAGTCGGTCCTTTTGGTGGCCTACCTTGTCTCGCGATGTCAGGGAATTTGTGCAGTCCTGCGGGACTTGCTCTCGCTCCAAGCCTTGCTCTCGCTCTAGTGGTTTGTTGATGCCATTGCCTGTGCCCAAGAGACCATGGACCCATATCTCTATGGATTTCATTTCCGATCTTCCTGTTTCTCAGAGAATGACCACCATCTGGGTAATTTGTGATAGGTTTTCCAAAATGATACATCTTGTGCCATTACCTAAGTTGCCTTCCTCCTCTGAATTGGTGCCGTTGTTCCTTCAGCACGTGGTTCGTTTACACGGCATTCCTGAGAACATTGTGTCTGACAGAGGAGTCCAGTTTGTTTCCAGATTTTGGAGGACTTTTTGTTCTAAACTGGGTGTTCAATTGTCTTTCTCCTCGGCATTTCATCTCAGACCAATGGTCAAACTGAGAGAACAAACCAGACATTGGAGACTTATCTAAGATGCTTTGTGTCTGCTGATCAGGATGACTGGGTCTCTTTTTTGCCTTTGGCTGAGTTTGCTCTTAATAATAGGGCTAGCTCTGCCACTTTGATGTCTCCGTTTTTCTGTAATTCTGGGTTTCACCCTCGATTTTCTTCAGGACAGACGGAGGCTTCTGTCTGTCCGGGTGTTGACTCTGTTGTTGAGCGTATGCAGCAGATTTGGGACCAGGTAGTGGAGAGGTTGTCCCTCTCTCAGGAGAAGGCCCAGCGGTTTGCTAACCGGCATAGGACTGATGGTCCTCGGTTTAAAGTGGGGGACTTGGTCTGGTTGTCCTCAAAGAATATTCCTATGAGAGTGGCATCTCCTAAGTTTAAGCCTAGGTTCATTGGACCTTATAAGATCATGGAGATTATTAATCCTGTTTCTTTTCGTTTGCTTCTTCCAGGGACATTTAAGATCCATAACGTGTTCCACAAGTCCTTGTTGAAGAGGTTTGTGGAGCCACTGGTTCCTGCTGCTGTGCCTCCTGACCCTGTTTTGGTTGAGGGCAATCTGGAGTATGTGGTTGAGAAAATATTGGATTCTCGTTTTTCTAGACGAAGACTCCAGTATTTGGTTAAATGGAGAGGTTATGGTCAGGAAGACAATTCTTGGGTGTTTGCTTCGGACATCCATGCTAGGAGACTTATCCGTGCGTATCATAGAACTCATCCTGACCGACCTGGTTGCTCAAATGAGGGTTCGGTGACCCTCCTCAAGGGGGGGGTACTGTTGTGAATGGGTTTGAGATGAGTTCTGAGCAGAGGCTCCCTCTGGTGGTTACAAGCGGTACTAGTGAGGATTGTGAAGACTGGGAATCAGGTGTTGCTGACTGGTCTTTATAAGGGAGTCATTTTCCCATCAGGGTTGCCGGTGATCAATTGTTCTGGTCTGAATCCTTCTTTCCAGTTTCCCTTGTAGCCTGCTGTGTCGTGTCTGCATTCCTGCTATCAGATAAGACAATTTCTTATTTTGTGTTTTTTGCTATATTTTTGCATTTTGTCCTGCACTTCTGTGGGGGCCTTCAGGGTCCTCTCGGGGGCTTTTGCCCTCTCAGTTTAGTCCAGCCACTGTGTTTTGTACTTTTGCTTTTTCCAGTTTTTTCAGTGGCTGCTGTTTTCATTTTGTTACACCAGAGAACTAATTTAGGTGGTAGAGGTCGTGTGATCTCAGGTGATTTTGAAATTAGTAGAGTTGGTGTTTTTTCAGGGTTTTTCTGAGATTGCAGTAAGTGCCCTTCCTGTCCTTTTCTATTTAGATAGTTTGGGCCCCAGCGTTTGCTCATACTATTTTCTTTCTGTGTCAGTATTTCCTCTTGTCTAACCGCCATTACATGTTTGGGGGCTTTCTATTATCTTTGGGGTTCTGCTCCGGGGCAGATAGCTTTCCTGTTTCTATCTTTAGGTGTAGTTAGTTTCTCAGGCTGTGACGAGGCGTCTAGGACCAACGTAGGAACGCTCCACGGCTGCCTCTAGTTGCGGTGGTTAGTCAGGGTACTGCAATCTCATAGATTCCAACTGCTCTGGTGTATTGTCTTTTTTACCTGCACTCCTCAGCTACCGTAACATAACAAGTGGGTATTCTGGATAGAGAGGTGGTTCAGACGTACCAGTTAAAACAGAAAAAAAGGAGTACATAGGATTCTGGGGTGCAGTGGGTATTCTGGATAGAGAGGTGGTTCAGACGTACCAGTTAAAACAGAAAAAAGGAAGTACATAGGATTCTGGGGTGCAGTGGGTATTCTGGATAGAGAGGTGGTTCAGACGTACCAGTTAAAACAGAAAAAAGGAGTACATATGATTCTGGGGTGCAGTGGGTATTCTGGATAGAGAGGTGGTTCAGACGTACCAGTTAAAACAGAAAAAAGGAGTACATAGGATTCTGGGGTGCAGTGGGTATTCTGGATAGAGAGGTGGTTCAGACGTACCAGTTAAAACAGAAAAAGGAGTACATAGGATTCTGGGGTGCAGTGGGTATTCTGGATAGAGAGGTGGTTCAGACGTACCAGTTAAAACAGAAAAAAGGAGTACATAGGATTCTGGGGTGCAGGGGTATTCTGGATAGAGAGGTGGTTCAGACGTACCAGTTAAAACAGAAAAAAGGAGTACATAGGATTCTGGGGTGCAGTAGGTATTCTGGATAGAGAGGTGGTTCAGACGTACCTGTGGATGAAAGTAGATGGATCAGGACACGACAGCATGAAGGGGAATATACCATGCGCTATCATTCTGGATACATTTCTGATGTAACACTTCAAAAATGTCACACTTAAAATGATGTCACATCTGACCAAGGCCATATCTGACCTGCTCCATTCACTTATACCATTGAAGTGTCCAAGAAATGAAGCCAGGTGAGAGAAAGAGAGGGGAGGAGAAAGGAACAGGAGGAAAGATCACAGCAGGGAGCAATTAACAGTTTGCAGTTAATAGAACATTTGCCTAGCATCACAGATGAAGAAAGACAGATTAAGATGGAGGTATAGGCTTATGAGTGAGGGTCACAGACAAATCAATATGTATTCAGTAAATCTGAAGTATGCTACATAGAATTAAAATCAGGGAAAAAGCAGCAGCGTACCAGTTAAAACAGAAAAAAGGAGTACATAGGATTCTGTGGTGCAGTGGGTATTCTGGATAGAGAGGTGGTTCAGACGTATCAGTTAAAACAGAAAAAAGGAGTACATAGGATTCTGGGGTGCAGTGGGTATTCTGGATAGAGAGGTGGTTCAGACGTACCAGTTAAAACAGAAAAAAGGAGTACATAGGATTCTGGGGTGCAGTGGGTGTTTTGGATAGAGAGGTGGTTCAGACGTACCAGTTAAAACAGACAAAAGGAGTACATAGGATTCTGAGGTGCAGTGGGTATTCTGGATAGAGAGGTGGTTCAGATGTACCAGTTAAAACAGAAAAAAGGAGTACATAGGATTCTGGGGTGTAGTGGGTATTCTGGATAGAGAGGTGGTTCAGACGTACCAGTTTAAAACAGAAAAAAGGAGTACATAGGATTCTGGGGTGCAGTGGGTATTCTGGATAGAGAGGTGGTTCAGACGTATCAGTTAAAACAGAAAAAAGGAGTACATAGGATTCTGGGGTGTAGTGGGTATTCTGGATAGAGAGGTGGTTCAGACGTACCAGTTAAAACAGAAAAAAGGAGTACATAGGATTCTGGGGTGCAGTGGGTATTCTGGATAGAGAGGTGGTTCAGACGTACCAGTTAAAACAGAAAAAAGGAGTACATAGGATTCTGGGGTGCAGTGGGTATTCTGGATAGAGAGGTGGTTCAGACGTACCAGTTAAAACAGAAAAAAGGAGTACATAGGATTCTGGGGTGCAGTGGGTATTCTGGATAGAGAGGTGGTTGAGACGTACTTGTGGATGAAAGTAGATGGATCAGGACACGACAGCATGAAGGGGAATATACCATGCGCTATCATTCTGAATATATTTCTGATGTAACACTTCAAAGATGTCACACTTAAAATGATGTCACATCTGACCAAGGCCATATCTGACCTGCTCCATTCAACTTATACCATTATATCACTGAATGTGTTATTAACAAAATTCTAAAAAAAAACAAAAAACAGCTGGTACGTTACTTAATTCAAAAAACTCACAAGACACTCAGATTGACCTCAGGTATTTTAAAGGCTGTCCTCCACTCATCTTCTCTTATACAGATCAGGTTATAAGCATCTCTGAGATCAAATTTGATGAGAACATGGGCTCTCAACATCTGATTATGGAGATCGAGGATAAGGGGCAGATTATACCAATTCTTTACAGTGATCTTGTTAATTTCAGGTTCATTAATATATTTTTAAACCATCTTTTTACCAACAAAAAATGAAATATGCACCTACTGGTGAGATTTAAGGTCTGATAAACACTTTTTGAAGACTGTCTGCTAAATCATCTTTCACAACAAACTTAAATATTTCAGGTAAACCACCTTTTGACAAGTTCACAAATAAAAACATACATAGGTTCTGACACCCAGCCCTCCAAAGTATAATATCGTCCATGTGCCAGTCAATAAATGGGTTATGTTTACGTAAACAAGGCATCAAAGAATGTTAGAGTTGGAAGTGACTTCAAGGGTCATCATGTCCAACCCCTGCTCAATGCAGCGCAAGATTCACTAAACCATCTCAGACAGATGTCTGTTCTACCTCTGTTAGAAGACTTCCATTGAAGGAGAACTCACCACCGCTCATGGTAGCCTGTTCCACTCATTGATCACCCTCACTGTCAAAAAGTTTTTTCTAATATCTAATCTGAATCTTCTCCCTTTCAGTTTCATTTCATTGCTTCTCGAGTTTCCATAAGTAAATGAGAATAAAGATGATCGCTCTACACTGTGACAGTCCTTCAGATATTTATAGACAGCTATTAAGGCTCCTCTTAGCCTTCTTTTTTGTAAGCTAAACATTCCCAGATGCTTTAATCGTTCCTGTTAGATCATACTTTGCAGTCCGCTCACCATCCTGGTAGCTCTTCTCTGAACTTGATCCAGTTTTTCAATTTTTTTTTTAAAATGTGGTGCCCAGAACTGGACTCAATAATCCAGATGATGCCTGACCAAGGAGGAGTAGAGGGGGGATAATTACTTCACGTGATCTAAACTCTATGTTTCTCTAGAACAGTGTTTGCCTTTTTTACTGCTGCATCACAATATCGATTTATGTGCAGTCTGTGATCTATTAGTATACGAAGCCTTTTTCACACGTGCTGTTGCTTAGTTCTATTCCTCCCTTTCTGCAGAAGTAATTTTTTCTTGCCCAGATGTAGAATCTTGCATTTCACCATGTTAAATACCATCCTATTAGTTGCTGCCTGTTGTTCAAGCTTATCTAGATCCTTCTGAATACTTTCTGTCTTCTCTAGTGTTATCAATCCCTCCTAGCTTTGCATTGTCTGCAAATTTGATCAGTTTACCTTCAAGACAGAGCCTTGTGGTACCCCACTTGAAATACTCTTACAATTGGATGTGCAACCATTTATTACCACTCTTTGAGTAAGATCACTGACCCAGTTATGAATCCACCTAACTGTAGCCTTGTCAATCCCATACTTGGTCATTTTTTCAATAAGAATGGTATGAGATACTTTATCAAATGCTTTGTTGAAGTTGAAATGTACAATATCTACAGCATTTCCCCAATCCACCCAGTCAGGGATTCCATAGAAGACAATTAGATTAATCTGGCATGAACTGTTTGTTACAAACCCATGCTGGCTCTGGTTAATTAATGTATTCTTATTCAAGTACTTACATACATGCTGTTTAATAATTTGTTCAAATATGTTTCCTGGTATAGAAGTAAGGCTCACTGGCCTGTAATTTCCTGGCTCCATCTTCTTTCATTTTTGAAGATAGGGACAACATTTGCCCTTCTCCAATTCTCTGGGACTTCTCTTGTTCTACAGGATTTTTCAAAAGATTCTGGCTAGTGGTTCTGCAATTTCCTCTACTAACTCTTTCAGTACCCTAGGATGTAATTCCTCTGGACCAGGAGATTTAAATTCATTTAAATTATTTACGTGTTCCTCACTCTCTTTCTGTTTATATACAGTGGGGATTCTTTTATTCCTTCAATGGCACCGTGAAGATCAGTTGATGTTACAATTGCTTTCTTAGAGAACACAGATGCAAAATAGGAATTTAAAAAGTTCGGCCTTATCAACATCATTTTTGACCACTTTGCTCTTATCATCCTGTAAAAATCCTATAGCATCTTTGACTTTTCTTTTCCTTTTGACATACCCCCCAAAATTCTTTTTTACTGTGTTTGGTCTCCCTTGCAAGCCTTACTTCATTGCTGGCTTTAGTTCTTCTAATGCTTGCCCTGCATTCCCTGCAAACAGCATCATATTCTTCTTTAGAAATGCTCCCTCTTTCCATTCGATATACATTTCTTTTTTCTTTTTTAACAAGTGATGAAGTTCTGTGTTCATCCACCCTGGTCTCTTTAAAAGCTTCCAATTCTTCCTTCTTTTCAGGATTGTTACCAATTGTGCAGTGAGAATTTCATTTAGTCAAGTTTACCATCATTGTTGGACATTTCTGTTCTTTAGAAAATCCAGCCATTGGACCTTTCCTACTCTCTTTCTGAGTCCACTAAAATCTACTTTTCTGAACTCCAACTTTAAAGTCTGAGCCCTCACTGGTCTTCCTCCTCTTGTAATCAAAAATTCGAGGATAGCATGATCGCTGCCTCCTAAATTCCCAGGCACCTTTATTTCATCAACCATTACACTCCCTGTTGGTAAGAATTAGGTACATGATTGCAGATCCTCTTGTTGCTTCTGCCTTTTGAAAGATAAAGTTGTCAGTAAGAGAAGATAAGAATTTTCTGGACCCATTAGTTTTGCCTGAGAGAGATTCCCAAGAACAGAGACTTCTGATGTAAAAAGAGTTCATTCATATCTTCAGTTTATCCAGGTGACCTATAGGAAACACCTACAATAGTGTCCTTTCTGTTCTTCTCTCCTTGAGTTCTTACCCAAACAGTTTCTACAGTGCTATCTGTCTATGGAGTTTGGATCTCTGTGGAGATTTACGTTTTTCTATAATACAATGCATCACCTCTTCCCTACTTGTTAAAACTGTTTCTAATAAATAAGTTGTAGCCTTCAAGGTTTGTGTTCCAATCATGTGTATCCCACCAAGTTTCAGTGTTTCTGTGATGCCTATGCCATCATATCTCTCTTCCTGTGTTAGCAGCTCCAATTCTCCTTGTTTGTTTCCCAAGCTTTGTGCATTTGTATAGACAAATTTTAGTTTGCAGTTGGTTTCTCTTGCCCCTCTATTTTCATTCAGAGTTTGTTGATTTTGTTCCTTATTTCCCCTTCTAATAGCAGGGTTCTCAAAAAAATTCATTAATGGCATATTTTTTCCTGGCCATATATATTTCTCATGCCATATTGCTCGAGTTTAAAGCTCTACTGATGAGTGTAGCAAGGCATCTACCAAATATGTGTTGTCCTGATTTCATAAGATGCTGTCACGCTGTTCTGTCTGTACTTGGTTGTCGGCGTGACAATGCATGTCTTTGCTTTAGCCCTTTGCTTCTTTCCCCCTAATTGAGCTGGGATACTGTTGGCTGTTACCTGTATGGAGCCTGCACAGTTCCCTGCTCTGCTGCGTAGCTGTTCATGGGTGTTAGGTCTTTGCTTTGCTGCATGACCATCCACATGTGCGGTCCCTGGTTGCCGCTGTGGAAGCTGTCCGCGGGTTGCGAGGTCATTTGCAGCTGGTGCATGACTTTCCACGTGTGTCTGGGCGTGCAGCCGCTGCCAGGTGCCCTGAGTCTCAGTTCCTTCACTGATTGTGTGTAATGGTTTCTGATTCTGCTAAGGGCATGCGTGGCCACACCTCCCCTGCTTTTATCAGGGTTAGTGTGTGTACTTGAAATGCTGTCCCCAGCCAATTGCTGAGGGGCAGCTCCTATATAAAGGCTCCCTGCCCTATGGGCGGGGCCTTAGCTACTCACAAAGCTTCTGAATCTTGCCATGTGTGTTGTGTGTTCCTGCACCTCTCCAGTCTATGTTTTGGTACCAAAGTCCTTGCTTTGATTCCCGTTTGGTCCTGTTCCTGTGCCTGTCCTGGAGGTGGTATATCCAGGCTTGAATCCATGATCCTGTACCTGTCCTGTACCTGACTCTGTCTGAACTGTGTCTGCTGAGTTATGTTCCTGGAAGTCCTCCTGTGTCCTGAACATTGTGACTGTGACTCTTTGCTAACTGACTTTCTGTGATATAACCTGGGTTCATCTTGGAAGTAAGAGTGCGGTGTGTCTGCTTAGTTTCTGCTACCCTGTGCTCCGCTTGTTATTCGGTGCTATCCCAGCCGGCTCCTATTCAACCGGTAGGGCTTGCACCAGACCGCTTGGGTTCCTTTTTAGGTCACTGCCAGATGTCCGGAATCCAATGACTGTGGCCTCTTGCCCGGATCCTGCTGACCACGGCTTGATTTCCGATGTCTGAGGACCACTTCCAGATGTCCGGATCCTATCCTTCCCTGCCTGATGCCCGGAGCCTGCCAATCGTTGCCAGATGTCCTGAGCCTGATACTGCGGCCTCATGTCCGAGCCTGATGTCCGCAGGCCGATGTCCGGTACCTGTCGATCGTTGCCAGATGTCCGGAGTCCGATGCCAGTGTTCTGATGTTCCTGAGATCCAGTCCGTGTTCCTGATGTCCAGTCCGTGTTCCTGATTCCGTGTTCCTGATGTCCGGTCCGTGTTCCTGATGTCTGGTCCGTGTTCCTGATTCCATGTTCCTGAGTCCGTGTTCCTGAGATCCAGTCCGTGTTCCTGTGTCCATGTTCCTGATGTCCAGTCCGTGATCCTGATCCGTGTTCCTGATGTCCGGTCCGTGTTCCTGATTCCATGTTCCTAAGTCCGTGTTCCTGATGTCCGGTCCATGTTCTTGAGATCCAGTCCATGTTCCTGAGATTCAGTCCATGTTCCTGATGTCCGGTCATTGTTCCTGATGTCCGGTCCTTGTTCCTGATGTCCGGTCCTTGTTCCTGATTCCATGTTCCTGTGTCCATGTTCCTGAGGTCCAGTTCGTGTTCCTGAGTTTGTGATCCTGATGTCCTCATGTGTCCTGCCTGCTCCTGATGACCTCATGTACCCTGATGTTTTTCCTGCGTCCTGATAACCTTGTGTACCCTGATGTCATGCCTGTGTCCTGATGTCCCACCTATGTGTGCCGCGGTGATCCGTTGGTGCCTTGGGGTCCTCTGGGGGGTACCCTTCTGGGAGGTGTGGAATCGGGAGCCTGGCATAGTCATGTTTGATTTATGTACTGTGTGTCTTTACTTTATTACTTTAGTAAACTTTATTTCCTCTATACCTGAAATTGTGCAGTGTAATCAAGTTCTACGTGTCTCTTCCTTGTTCACATGCTCAGCTGCCACAGAACCCCGGTCTCTGCCCTTCCCTAGTTCGGGTAGGCCCGAGTCCCCCTCTGCGGTATGGAGGGTCCATATGGTGGTCGGTCAGCGTGGGGGCGATTAAGGGCTGGGCCGCTTCTCGGCGGCTGCACCAATTGTGACAGATGCAACCCATCGCTATCAAGGAGTCCATCATGCAGGTAATTCACTCCATGGTCAAGAAATCCAAAATATTGCTCACGGCACCATCGATGTAGCCAGTTGTTCACCTGCAGAATCCTGTTCAATCTCCTTGGACCATATCCATCCACTGGGAGGATGGATGAGAAGACAATCTGCGCTCCCAGTTACTTCATTTTTCGGCTGAGGTCTTCAAAGTCTCTGCATATAGTTTCAAGGTCCCTTTTTGCTGTGTCATTTGTTCCTACTTGTATTAATAGACATAGGTAGTCGTCCTTAGCACTGGAGAGTCTTGATACCCTATCAGACACATCTTTGATTGTTGCACCTGGAAGACAGCACACTTCTCGTGAGGTAATGTCCGGTCAGCAGATAGAGGCTTCTGCTCCTCTGGGTAGGGAATCCCCACGACCACCACTCTCCTTTTGTTCTATACCACAGCGCTTCTTTTTTTCCCTTCAAGAGGCTTTTGAATTCTTACTGGAGTGTTGTTTGTGGGGAAAGCACTGTTCTTTAGCGGTATAGGTGCTGACCGCCTCCTCATCCTCCTGCTTGTTTGGGTCACGTCAGGGCCGGCGTCAGCACCCGGCATACCCGGGCAAGTGCCGGGGCCCTGAGTAGGCGGGGGCCCACTCGCCGTCGGGCACCCCGGCCCCGTTAGCGGTGCCAGCGCCGCCACAGGGCTCCCCCGCTTGCTCAGGGCCCCGGCAGCAACCGGCGCAATACTTACCTCTCCCCGTGCCTTCGCTACCGCAGGTCCGGGCTCCAGGGGGCGCCTGCGCCGGCGCTTCCTCTCTCACAGCAGCGCCGCTGAATGACGTCATCATTCAGCAGCCGGCTGTGGCAGAGAGGGCGTGGACGCCGGACAGGTGAGGTGAGGTGTGTGTGTGTGCCTGTGTGTGTGTATGTGAGAGAGTGCTGCGGTGCTGTATGTGTGATGGTGGTGGGGGGAGGCAGTGATGGTGCTGAGGAGGCAATGATGATGGGGATGCAATGATAATGGGAAGGCAATGATGATGATGATATTAATGGGGAGGCAATGATAATGATGATGATGGGGAGGCAATGATAATGGGAAGGCAATGATGATGATGATATTAATGGGGAGGCAATGATGATGATGATGGGAGGGAATGATAATGGGGAGGCAATGGGGGAGGCAATGATTATGGATGATGATGGGAGGCAATCATGATGATGATGATGATGATGGGGAGCCAATGATCATGATGATGGGCAGGCAATGATGATGATGGGGAGCCAATGATGATGATAATGGGCAGGCAATGATGATGATAATGGGGAGTCTTTCCACAGCGCCCTTTCCTGAGCCGTAACAGTGCAGAACGCAGCACAGTGTAGAGGAGAGCTCCATATTTTGTATGGAGCATTATATGTGGTCCAGCATTCTGTATGGAGCATTAAATTGGGTCTAGTATTCTGTATGGAGCATTATATGGGGGATGGCGGGGTGACATCCTGCATGGGGTATTATATGGGTGATGAGGGGGAGACTATGTGGTGCCCATAATATTGTATGGAGGACTGTACTGTCCAGTCTGTACTGTGCGCTGTAAGGATTTGGCGGTTTTTGAGCTATTGTACAATTTACAATAGGTATCAGTCATGTAATGGAAAAAGAGAAGTGTTTGGCATTGTACTATACCCATATTTCTCTGCAGTATCTGTGCATCATGAATCGTGGTCTGTGTTAAGGGGGCCCACTGAGACTCTTTTGCCCGGGGCCTATAAAAACCTGGAGCGGCCCTGGGTCACGTGCTTCCATTTCTCTTCTTTTGCAGGTGCATTGAAAGGTGCTTCTCTTCGAACATTCTGAACAGTTATTTTTACTCTGTTGTTGTCATGGTTTACTGGGTTCTTGGATCAGGTAGTCGCGGGGTTAACTTGGTTGGCCTCTTTCTGGGTCCTGGGAGGCTTTTTATAGCCTCACTGTGAAGCCAGCCTTTGTCGTTTATACTCTGACCTTTGGCTGAGTGTGTCTGACCCTGTGCTTGTGCCAGTGCTTTGTGCCTGTGCTACATTTTATGCTTGCTTGGTTCTGATTTGGCTGTGTCCCTGTTACGTGTTTTGCCTGTCCTTTTTGTACTGCGTTGCTCTGTCTGTGTATGACCCCTTGGCTGTGTTCTGGTTTTTCTCTGCCTGCTCCTTTTGTACTTCGTCGCCCTCTATGTGTATGACCTGGCTATCCTGACTATCCATTCTGTCTATGCCCCTTGGTAACTTTATTTCGTAGTTACCCTTCTAGGAGTTTTCCTTTACCTCCTAGATCTCTGGAGCTTAGGCCACGCCCCTAGGCAGTCACGTGCCTGCAGGTCCTTCGGCCTGAAACATTCTCTACCTGATACTGCTGCCTCTGAGAGACGTGTGCTGGCTCCGCCCCTTGGCAGTCACATGGTGCGGAAGGTCCTGTGTCCTCAGAAGCACACATCTTCTCTGCTGCGGTTCTACTATACAGGTATCATTGTGCACAGTTTGTTCACTCAAGACACACGCACTGGCTCAGTGAGCAAGTGCAGTGCGGTGTGCCTGACATTATAAACGACCGTTACATTTTTTTTTCTGAGGGGGAGATTTAGGAGTGTTATCCCCATGGATCCCATGCAGGTGTTAGCAGGTCAGTTGAAACATCTGACGCAAAGGTTCCAGGAGTTGAATGTTGAGCAGCGCATGATGGCTCAGACCCAGCAGCAGCTGGTAGATACCGAACAGGGGGCTGTCGCTGCGGGGTCTCTGGGTACAGGTGGTAAGGATGTGTCATTGGTGTCTCCTGAATTTCCAGTTAAACTGCCCGACTACTTCTCAGGGGATAAAAATGAGTTCAGAGCCTTCAGGGAGGGGTGTAAACTTTTTTTCTCCCTGAGGCCTCGCTCTTCTGGGGATGAGTTCCAGAGGGTGGGGGTCATTATTTCCCTACTTCGGGGGGCCCCACAAGCCTGGCTTTTTCTCTCTCTCCTTCTGCTCCTGAGAGGATGACTGTTGATACGTTTTTTCATGCCCTGGGCCGCATCTATGATGAGCCTGACAGGGTCCGTATGGCTGAGGACATGGTAATGAGTGTTCGTCAGGGTAAACATTCAGCTGAGTGGTTCTGTTCGGAGTTCCGACGTTGGGCAGCGGAGGTCTCCTGGAGTGATGCCGCCCTTCGAGGGCTATTCCGCAGAGGCCTGTCTGAACGTCTCCAGGACGCCCTGGCCCTTCATCCTCCACCTGATAATTTGGAGGACGCCATAACCCAGGCCGTACGAATGGACCACAGGCTACGTGCCAGGGGTATCATGCAATGTGAAACCTCACTGTTTGCTGACAGCAAAGAGACTGGAGCCACTACTGAGGTCATGGACATTGGCACCACCTCGCTAAAAGAGAAGGAGAGAAGACATCGCCGGGAGAAACAACTCTGTTTCTATTGTGGAGAGTCCGGACATTGGAGAAAAGATTGCCCCACCTGTCCATCATCTAAGACGGCGGAAAACTACTAGGTCTGGGTAGCGGTCGAGGAGGCTGCCCAGACCTTCAGGTACTATTTTCCTCATGTTCTAAAGTCGTGTTAAAGGTGGAACTGTTGGTAGACAACTATCGTTTTTTCTCGACAGCATTGGTGGACAGTGGTTCATCTCTCAATCTGATCAGTTCCTGTGTGTCTCCCAACGTAAGATAGGGACAGTCAGGCTGGAGACACCCCTTAAAATTGTTGCTATCGACTCTTCCCCTCTTACCCGAACAGGGATTCTTTATGTTTCCAAAAGGTTTTCTTTGCAGGTCGGTTCTTCCCACAAGGAAGACATGGAATGTTTTGTCATGGACAAATTGCCCACAGGGCTAGTGCTGGGTATGCCATGGCTTCAACGCCACAACCCGGTGATTGACTGGGAATCAGGGGAGATTATTAAATGGGGATCCCAATGTGTCGACTGTTGCCATAAACCTGTTTATTGTATGAAACTTGCAAAACCTGTCTCAGTGTCTTCTGTTGGTCTGGAGGGTATTCCGGAGTACCTGAAAGACTTTGAGGACGTGTTCTCTGAAAGTGAGGCTGAGGCTCTGCCCCCGCATAGATCATTTGACTGTGCTATTGATCTTGTCCCGGGAGCCAAATTGCCCAAGGCCCGCCTGTTTAATTTGTCAGGCCCGGAGCGCCTGGCTATGAAGCAATACATCGCTGAAAGTCTTCGCAAAGGGCATATAAGGCCCTCAGTGTCCCCAGTAGCTGCGGGGTTCTTCTTTGTTAAAAAGAAGGATGGCGGTCTACGTCCCTGCCTCGACTTTCGAGAACTTAATAAAATCACAGTCAGGAATACATACCCCCTGCCTCTGATTCCTGATCTCTGTAACCAGCTCTCTGGGGCCAAGTGGTTTTCAAAATTGGACCTCAGGGGGGCTTATAATTTGATAAGAGTACGGGAAGGGGATGAGTGGAAAACTGCTTTTCTTACTACTGAGGGGTTATTTGAGAATCTCGTCATGCCTTTTGGTCTCACCAATGCTCCAGCTGTGTTTCAAAATTTCATTAATGTAGTTTTTTCGGACCTCATTGGCCGTTTTGTTGTGATCTATTTGGATGATATACTGATATATTCCTCTGACAGACATTCACATTTATCACATGTTAAAACTGTGTTTCAAAGACTCAGGGAAAATCATTTATTTGTTAAGCTGGAGAAATGTTCTTTCTTTGTTCAGGAGCTATCATTTTTGGGTCTTATAATCTCTCCACAGGGATTTCGTATGGATCCCAAGAAGGTGCAAGCCATTATGGAGTGGGTCCAGCCTCGGGACCTTAGAGGACTCCAGCGCTTCTTGGGATTCGCGAATTACTATCGTAGGTTTATCAAGGGTTTTTCTCAGATTGTGAAACCCCTCACGGATCTCACACGTAAAGGGGCAGATGTTAGGAACTGGTCCCCGTCGGCCAAACAATCTTTTTTAACTTTGAAAAATTGTTTCACATCCGCTCCTGTTCTGGTTCAACCTGACTCAGCCAAGCCGTTTGTGGTTGAAGTTGATGCTTCGGAGGTTGGGGTGGGGGCAGTGTTGTCACAGGGACCTACTTCTCTGACTAACCTCAAACCTTGTGCCTATTTCTCGAAAAAAATTTCTCAGGCTGAGAGAAATAAGAACTTGGTAAAAGAGAACTTTTAGCATCAAATTGGCTTCGAGGAATGGAGGTATTTTTGGAGAGGGCGGCTCACCCCTCACAGTCAATCACGACCATAAACTAATATATCAATCTGCTAAAAGCACTAACTCCTAGGCAAGCCGTTGGTCACTTTTTTTATTCCAGAATTTCAATTTTCTATAACTTTTTCGCCCCCAGGTCTAAAAACGTGAAAACTGAGCTTATCATAGTTTTGAGCGCTTTCGCCCTGACCCGCGTCCCCCAATTCTTCAAACCCAATGTCGTTATAGCTGAAGTGTTCGTCGAGACTTGGAAGCGGGCGGATTGTTTTGGGGCTCAATCTTTAGCTCCAAGGTCCAAACCCGAAAACAAATTGTTTGTTCCTCAGCAGTTACGAACCAGGCTCCTGCGGGAGTTCCATGATTCAAGACTGAGTGCTCACCCAGGCATTTCTGCCACACGAGAGGCAGTGGCTAGAGTTTTTTGGTGGCCTTTGATGGCTTCAGATATTAAGAAGCATGTCGCTGCGTGTGGGGTATGCGCTCGTTCTAAGAGCTCTCATTGCCGGCCGGCCGGGGAATTGGTGCCTTTGCCAATTCCAGGAAGGCCATGGACCCACTTGTCCATGGACTTCATTACCAACCTTCCTTCTTCTCGGGGTAACACGGTTATCTGGGTAGTTGTTGACAGGTTTTCTAAGTTAGCGCATTTTGTACCTATGGCAAGTCTACCTTCTGCAGAGACTCTCGCTAAGCATTTCCTCGCACAGATTGTGCGGTTACATGGGGTACCTATGAATATTGTATCTGACAGAGGGGCACAATTTGTGGCCAAGTTTTGGCGGGCTTTTTGCAAAAGGTTGGGGATATCTTTGTCCTTTTCCTCAGGCTACCACCCAGAGAGTAAAGGGCAGATGGAGCGCACCAACCAGTCGCTTGAACAAATTCTTCGATGTTTGGTTTCTACTCTGCAAAGCGACTGGTGTGATGCCCTACCGTTAGCGGAGTTCGCCTTCAACAACCGTACCAATCAATCTACCGGTAGGTCACAGTTTTTTATTAATTATGGTTTGAACCCTCATTTTGGTGAATTCTCACGTTTAGATTCGGGCTGTCCAGGAGCTGAGGACTGTGTTAACCGAATCAGGGATCTGTGGTCAAAAGTTCGGTTGAATATGTTCAGGGCTCAGGAGACTTATAAGCGTTTTGCAGATAAAAAAAGGAACCCTGCTCAGGTGTTGCAGTGTGGGGACAAGGTGTGGCTCTCCACGCAAAACATAAGTCTTCGTCTACCCTCCGCCAAACTGGGGCCCAAGTTCATAGGTCCCTATGAGATCATTGAGGTAATTAACCCTGTGGTGTATCGTCTTCGCCTCCCCCCGCTTTGAAACTCCATAACGTATTCCACAGATCCTTGCTAAAACCCTTGGGATCGGTAGTAGAAGAACCAGCTGCTGTTCCCTCCCCAGTCTTGGTTGATGGGCACATGGAATTTGAGGTACAACATATTGTAGACTCCGGCGGTCTCGGGGGTCCTTACAGTACCTGGTGCATTGGAGGGGGTACGGTCCAGAGGACCGGTCTTGGGTGCCGGCCAGATCGGTACATGCCTACCGTCTGGTTCGGGCATTCCATGCTCGGAATCCTGGGAAACCTGGGGGTCCAGAGGCCCCCCATTAAGAAGGGGGTACTGTCATGGTTTACTGGGTTCTTGGATCAGGTAGTCGCGGGGTTAACTTGGTTGGCCTCTTTCTGGGTCCTGGGAGGCTTTTTATAGCCTCACTGTGAAGCCAGCCTTTGTCGTTTATACTCTGACCTTTGGCTGAGTGTGTCTGACCCTGTGCTTGTGCCAGTGCTTTGTGCCTGTGCTACATTTTATGCTTGCTTGGTTCTGATTTGGCTGTGTCCCTGTTACGTGTTTTGCCTGTCCCTTTTGTACTGCGTTGCTCTGTCTGTGTATGACCCTTGGCTGTGTTCTGGTTTTCTCTGCCTGCTCCTTTTGTACTTCGTCGCCCTCTATGTGTATGACCTGGCTATCCTGACTATCCATTCTGTCTATGCCCCTTGGTAACTTTATTTCGTAGTTACCCTTCTAGGAGTTTTCCTTTACCTCCTAGATCTCTGGAGCTTAGGCCACGCCCCTAGGCAGTCACGTGCCTGCAGGTCCTTCGGCCTGAAACATTCTCTACCTGATACTGCTGCCTCTGAGAGACGTGTGCTGGCTCCGCCCCTTGGCAGTCACATGGTGCGGAAGGTCCTGTGTCCTCAGAAGCACACATCTTCTCTGCTGTGGTTCTACTATACAGGTATCGTTGTGCACAGTTTGTTCACTCAAGACACACGCACTGGCTCAGTGAGCAAGTGCAGTGCGGTGTGCCTGACAGTTGTTAGCTTCTGCAGGAACACTGAGAAGTTCTTGTCTTGCAACATTCTGAAGAGATTATTCTGCTCTGTCAAGGAAATCCTTATCTTCTTTGATGAGTTTCAGTGTAGCTATTCTCTCCTGAAGACTTTGCACCTTTTCCTGTAAGGCCTCTTTCACACATCAGTTTTTTGACGTCAGGCGTGATCCGGCACTTTTGTAAAAAAAACGGATCAGTTTTTTTAATCCGCCGGAACCGTTTTTTTGTCATTGACTATCATTAGCGCCGGATTGCGCCAGATGTCCTTGCGTTGCGTCCGTTTTTTGCCCCGGCGGAAATGTACATTCCGGCGACCGGACAAAACGGTCACTGGAACGTTTTTTTTCTGCGGCGCATCAGGCGGCCGCAAACAATACAAGTCTATGGTGTCGGATCAGTCTTTTGTGCAATCCGCCAAAAAACTGATCCGGATTCTGGAAACCAAGGTCTCTCTCTCTCTCTCTCTCTCTCCTCTCTCTCTCTTCTCTCTCTCTCTCCTCTCTCTCTCTCTCATCTCTCTCTCTCTCTCTCTTCCTCTCTCTCTTCTCTCTCTCTCTCTCTCTCTCTCTCTCTCCTCTCTCTCTCTCTCTCTCTCCTCTCTCTCTCTCTCATCTCTCTCTCTCTCTCTCTCTCTCTCTCCACTCTCTCCCCTATTTAAAGGTTCAAAAGTTCAGGACGGATTCGGCAAAAAACCTGATCCGTTGCATCATTTTTCCAAATCAGCGCCGGATCCGTCCTTTCCATTTCTGGACGGATTGTGCCTGACGCCAAAACCTGATGTGTGACAGAGCCTAACAGAGTCACAGCTTGCATTTCTGGCATGTAAGTTGTCTTTCCTCTGGCAAGCACACTGCAGCACACCATATGGCTAATCTCCTCCATGTTGAACAAAACAAATTTCTGTCTAATCATTGTAAAGATTTTACGGTTCCTCCAAGCAGCTCGGTACAGCTATACCCAAAGATCCTTCAACTCACGTCGACTCTTCAGTCTTCCCAGAATTCACCAGGAATATGCAAGTTATCTCCCACAAGCTTCAATTCCTGGTTTGACGATTTCTCTAAGCAGCTGAATCCAGCTACACCCAAATATCCTTAGACTCGCAGCTACACTTCGCTCTTCCCAGAAGGCATGAGGAATATGCAAATTATCTCCGACGACATTCAATTCCTGGTATCACGATTTCTTCCATGCAGCTCTATCTAGCTAAACCCAAAGATCCCCAGACTCGCAGCAACTCTTCACTCTTCCCAGAATGCACCAGGAATATGCAAATTATCTCCCACGAGCTTCATTTCCTGGTTTGCCCAAGGCCACAGCCGCAGACAGGTTTTCAAGGACAACAAAATGACAGATTAAAAATGTAGAGCACTAACAAGCAAGGAACCTCCTTAGTAAAATATATGTCACGGCACAGGGTCGGAGTCAGCACCCAGCGCACCCGGGCAAATGTTGGAGCCCTGGACAAACGGGGGGGGCCAATCGCAGTCGGGGACAACGGCACGCTATGGTGCCTGGGAGTTGGAGGGCCCGGTGTCAGCACCATGTATTTTAAACTGTTTTGGCATTCTGGATGTCGATACAGTTGAAAATAATGATGGGAGAGGGAGCCGTCCGCTGATGCTCCCTGTCCCATCATTGCCCCTCTGCATCTGAGCTTTTTGATGATGTCACTACAGTGTGACCTCTGTGCTGAGCAGAGCAGAGGATCAGAAGACACTCATTCATTTTATTTAGTTCTTTTCATATGCTTTTAGGATTTGTGTGAAAATCTGATGTAGTTTTAGATTAATATTATCCAAAAATAAGGAAAATTCTAAAGCCTTCATAAACTTTCAAACAGCCCTGTGGGATAACCAAATCAGAATAGCTGATAATTTCACAGGGTCAAATACAAATCCTACCTCTTCTCAGGCCAGTTCAGGTAGGAAACCAACTGTGCTCTCTGCTTACAACAGTTCATTCGGGATTGCAGGAATTTGACAGCATGAGAGTTAAGTATGTGTAATGTGTGTGTATATGTGTGTGTCGTGTATGTATAAAATATATATATATATATATATATATATATACCTTTATGTATAAATATACATATATATGTTTGAAATGTGTATATACAGTATATGTGTGGAATATATATATGTGTGTACTATATTCTGGTACTATTTAGATGTTTGATGTGTTATGTTGAATTTTATAGAAGAAAAGCAAGTTTAGTTAACGTAACATGCCATTTCAGTAAATGCTATTAACCTGCAGATACAGAGTTAATCTTCAGGCTAATATCGATCTAAAATGGTGCAGCCACTGCACTGAAAGCTTGTTGTCGGGAGGAAATTAACTTTATTCCTACTGGCAGCCTCTGACTCTCAGTGATTGATGCGTGACTTTAGTAACCACTCAGTACATAGTGAGCAGCAACTGCAACCATGCCCTGGCTGTCAGTCAGTGCCGGAGCTCGGATGCAATGGTCACTCACTACATACTAAGCGATGAAGGAAGCTACACTGGCCACTCCTCTGTGACTGAAAGCCACACTGGCCACTCCTCTATGACTGAAAGCCACACTGGCCACTCCTCTATGACTGAAAGCCACACTGGCCACTCCTCTATGACTGAAAGCCACACTGGCCACTCCTCTATGACTGAAAGCCACACTGGCCACTCCTTTATGACTGAAAGCCATAGGTTGCTGTGAGGAGTAAAGTTCAATTATTCATGTCAGCTGGGCTTTCAGTGCAGCGACTGCAAAGCTTTAGAATGCTATTAACCTGCAGATTAATCCCCATATCTGCCGGTTAATATTTTTTGACATGGCAAATTCCCTTCAAGGCATAGGTGGCAGTCACTTTGTGTATGTAAAGTCCCGCTACAGTTCTGCCATTGGAATGCTACAGTATTTCCTATTTTATAATTGTCAGTCAGAATTCTTTTCAGCAGAAATATAATTATATTATTCTGAAACATATCAAGACTCTGCATGAACAAGTTATATAGAAAATATCACAATAACTGGAGAGAAAAACACTCTATGAACACCGGAATACAAATATATCAACCTCAATCTCTTCTCAATATTGCAGAAGATCAAAGGATTAGAAAAACCTAACAGACAGTAAAATAAATGTTCTCAGATTCATATTTTAACAACCATGTTACCCAGCCAGCAGATATAACTTGTATAGCAGAAGAAAAAGAAAAAAAAAATTTCAACAGTTGATACAATTGTTACCAACTGTCTATACAACAAATACCTTATGAAAAACAATATAACAGCTTGCTTTTCATTTATTAACCCCTTAAAGACAGCAGTATTTCAGTTTTTGAATTTCAATTTTTTGCTACCATTCTTCCCAGAGCCACAACTTTTTTATTTTTCTGTCAATATGGCCATGTGAGGGTTTGTTTTTTGCAGGGAAAGTTGTGCTTTTGAACGACATCATTGGTTTTACCATATTATGTACTGGAAAACTGGAAAAAAGTTCTAAGTGCGGTGAAATTGCAAAAAAAGTGTAATTCCACAGTTGTTTTTTTTTGCTTTTTTTACCTTGTTCACTAAATGCTAAAACTGACCTGCCATTATTATTCTCCAGGTCATAACAAGTTCACAGACACCAAACATGTCTAGGTTCATTTTTATTTAAGTGATGAAAAAAAATTTAGCGATCGAGTTAATTCTGTTTTTGTATTGATAGATCGGGCGATTCTGAATGCGGCGATAAAAATATGTGCATATTTGATTTTCTTTATTGTTTTATTTTGAATGAGGCAAAAGGGGGGTGATCTGAACTTTTATATATTTTTTTCTTTTTTAAATATTTTTAAAAACCCTCTTTCTTTACTTTTTGCATGCTTCAATAGTCTCCATGACTTTGATCGCCTCATGCGATGATCAGTTCACCTGTGTGTAGCAGAATTGCTCACTTGCTCCTAGCAATCCTGCAGTGACAACCATAACGGTCTGCTTGAGACTTCTGGTTGTCATGCTGACCCATCAGTGACCCATGATCATGTGATGGGGTCACTGATGGGCGGGATTTATCTATGTGCTTCTTGTAAACGTGAATTAAATCTCTGACAGCGGCATTTAACTAGTTAACAGCTGCGGGTGGATCGCGATTCCACCCGCGGCTGTTGCGAGCATGTCTGTTGTATAGCTCAACTGTCATGCGCCTGGAAAGGTGCGGGCTCAGAGTCGAAGCCTGCACCAAACAGGGGGAGTCTGACATGGGCCTACTATTACGCCCAATGCCGGAAAGGGGTTAATGTTGCCTCACATTGCCTTGCTTCCTGTAGATCAGTATAGTGCTCCTTTTTACACTAGCTTATTGGTTGACAAATAGGTGGGTTTACACTACCCAACTAGTGACGTTAAACGACCGCTGATAGGTAGGTATTTGCCAATCAGCGGGTGTTTACAAAGACATTTCATATACACACAGAATGATCAGTAATAGATCATACTGTCCACATAAGCTGCCATCCTTCGACAGCTGCCGAGAACAACGATCTGTAAAGTCAGTGAAAAGATAATTTAATCAGACAAACGAGTGTTTTGCCAGGTGATTGTCAGCACAATTATAGGGAAAATAAGCATTTCTAGTAACACTTGTTCACAATAATTGTGCAATGTAAATGCACCCTGAGTCTTCATAGGAACCCGGTATCAGTATCATCTAAAATAGCCCCAGCAGTTCATTTTGACCACATTGAAGTGTCCAGATTCAAAGTTACCAACAATGATCTCTTTATTGCTTTTTAGTTCTTTGTTTTAAAAACTTGATGGGTTTTGAAAACTCTTGTTTCTACCTAAAATCCTTCAGTAAGCAGGCTAGCAGCTTTTTTTTTACAGTCCTTACAGTCTCTGCTTAATAAGTTGAATGTACAAGAGCCCACAGATGTAAATGAGCTCTCGTTTTTGACTCACAAGTATGAAGACCCTTGACATGGGTTGCAAGTTTATCGACCAATGCCTCATGTGTTTTATACATCATTTTTCACCTTTTTATTGCACATTTTTCCATTTTTATGCAGGATTCAGACAGGCCCTTTAGTGTTGGCTGGGTGAATTGGAGTCTCTGTCATTGTGTGGTGCACTCGTATAATGCTGGACAGCCCGCCTGATCCAATAGTGTGGGCGTCATTAATAGGCTGTAAGCCAGATGCTGCATCACTTGATCTGTGAGACTGGTGCCCTATGCAACCCTCATCTGTGTGCATTTCTAAGGCCCGCGTCACACTAGAGAGGAATACGGACGAGTGAGAGGAGTTAAAACAACGCATTACACTCAGACCAATATTTCTCTATGGGCAACTCCCATCATCCGTATATTTCTCGCCCGTATTTTACGGTGCGAGACAATCGCAGCATGCTGCGATTGACAGCGTATTACGCCCGTAGTACGTCAATGCAAGTCTATGGGTGCGAGAAAAATACGGATTACACACGGTCCACACGTGTGACTTGCGAGAAATATGCAAGACTTCTGCAGGTCACAGGAAATGGGGCAAGCCATTAATCAGGAAGCTTAGACATGCAAATTAGCTCAAAAAGTGCGCTAGACATCCCGGAAGAACGCCTACACGGAGTCCTGCAGCATGTCTGCACACATTAATGTAGAGATGCTCATCGTTTTGGTCCAGGAGAGGCCCGAAATTTGGGACCAAAGGGATGCACATTACTCCGACCGGGCCAGAAAAGAGGCGGCATGGAGGCGCATCTGTGGGCAGATGTTTCCGCAATTTTCTGAAAGCCCACATGACGAGCAGAACCAAATGAGTAAGTTACCTAATTTTTGTCCAATCTTCTTAAAGGCCAGAACTTAAGAATTTTCTAGAGTATCCACTAAAATCATATTATGGGTATTTTGTTATGATTGATTTTAAGCACTAAAGTTTTATTAAACTGACACCCTACTAAGCCCCATGACTATGTGAAATGTTTGTAAAAAGTTTGGTCAATTGGCAGCAATGTAATAATGAAATTATATGTCACATTGCAGTTGAAGATGTCATGAGATGCTGGCGCAGCATCCGCGACCAGTACCGGCGGGAACGTCAGCAGAGGGCCAGGAGTGGGGCTGCAGCACCGACCAAACGCAAATACATTTATTTTGACCATCTTGGTTTATTCTGGATCTCAGACCGTAAGTACATACATCACACCATATTACACATATGCTGTTTAGGGTCAGATCTCCAACCTTTTCTATTTAAATTTAATTTCCAAACAGAACTCAGTCCAACTTCACTGAGAGGGAGACAGGGTTGGATTCTGAGGCCATTATAGACTCGGTTGGGGGAGTTGAAGAGGTGGCTGGCCCATCTTCTGAGCTTCCAAGATGCAACCCCCAAGCTTCACCAGCACCAGGACCTCACCCACCAGCTGCACCAGTACCAGGACCTGTTTCAGTTCCTGCACCAGGACCTGACCCACCAGCTGCATCAGCACCCGGCAGCCTTGACGAACCAGGCAACAGCAGCAGCCCTACTGTACGTCTGGGGGGCTCCCCCCAGCCTGCTGCCATATCCCGCCATGGGAGACGAAGGTGAGAGAACCCTGCCTCTGATACCTGGAGGCATGTGGACACAGGAGTCCTCAATTACCTGTCCAGGGCAGCCCTGGATGAGGGTGAAGAGGCTTATTCACACAGCCTTGCCCGTTACCTACGTCCCCTACCCCGTGAGGTCAGGCTACGTGTGCAAGGATCCATTCAGATCCTAATTGATGCATGCACACCCCCCAATACTCCATATGAGGTGTTTGTATTCCTTGAGAGGTGGCAGCTCTCACCCCGTAACCTTCTTAGTCTTACCCCCACCCAGATGTGCATGCTCAATTAGGATATGAGGTACCTCCTGCACGTGCACCTACACCTCAAGCCATTCCCCCCCAAAACCAACCTTGCCAACAACAGGGTCAAATGGCAGCCTATAACCCACTTGCCCAATATGGCCACATGTACAGATCCAGTGTTGGAGGCTGGTCCCAACCTGGATTTGGAGGACATGGCCATATTGGGGGGTATGATTCACGTGGCTACCATCATCCCAGGAGTATGGAGTATAATCTCTTTTATCCTTATGGCCATTTGCCCACACAACAACCTGACCCTGGCCACATGTTACCTCTGGGCCAAGAAAATCCACACCAACAGGGTGATGGTCAAGGTGGTCACCCAAGCCAGCAACAAAGAGATGCTGGGCTCCTGCACTCACCTCCACCAACATACCACCAATTGTAATTTGTTATTTTTCTTATATATTATTATTTCTACAAATGTTTGTTATTTTTTTTATTATTTATTTTTATACATGTTGTGTAAAGCATATTTGCTCTAATCTAATTTAATACAAAAACCATATGCTACAAATATGGTTGTCACTAGCCAAAGTGACAGTTTGCCAATATAAAAAGTATTTAAATGGCAAATTTGGACTCTTCTTTCATTTATTCCTTATAGAACACAACCAACACATCTGAAATGAACATATAGACACACATAACAACATTACAACATTGATAATACCTGATCTTGCCCGGTAGTAGTACCCTGAGGTGACACAAAATACTGTGTAAATATATCATGGACTTTGAGTCCTGAGAGTGGACGACATAAAGGGATGACATGTGGCCTAGGCATATCCCCATTGTTCACCACATTCACCAACATCAGATGGTTCACAATCATGCATTCTTGTGAAGTTATGTAGGACAACACAAGCTTTGATGACCTCATTGACGTTGGCTTCATTCAGCTGAATGGCTGACTGGAGGACCCGCAATTTTGCACAAAGAATGCCAAAGGCATACTCCACCAGTCGCCGGGCCCGTGATAGGCGCAAGTTAAAGATCCAGCGCCGGTGGTCAAGGTTTCTTTGCGGATATAGCCTCATTAAATGCCTGGACAATTGAAAGGCCTCATCCCCAGCTACAACATAAGGCACATAATATTGGAGCCAGGAAGCTGACGTGGTGGTAGGTCCTACTGGTTATTGCGCAGCCGCCAACCCATAATGGAAGAGTTGAAGACTCGAGAGTCTCCAGTTCTTCCATAAGCCCCAATGTCTACAATTATAATCCTGTAGTTACTGTTAACCAGAGCCAACAGAACTACAGAAAAAAATTGTTTATAATTATAGAATTGGGACTCTGAGTTCAGCGGCTTACGCACACGGATATGCTTCCCATCCAGGGCTCCAATACAATTGGGAAATTGGCAGTGCTCCTCAAATACCCTGGCAATCCTCATCCGTGCTTCCATCTTGGGCTCAGGCATGACCACTTGATGAAGTCTGAACCAGATTTGTGAACATGTATCCCAAACTATGCCAGATATGGTAGATCTCCCTATCAAAAACTCCAGATGGAGTGCGGCATATGAAATCCCAGTTGTGAGGAACCTACAATTAAACAAATGTAGATACATCAAACATTGCAACATGCAAAAGGTTTCACAAATTAAATATACCGTATATACTCGTGTATAAGCCGAGATTTTCAGCACCTTTTTTTGTGCTGAAAATGCCCCTTCGGCTTATACATGAGTCATTGGGCAGAAACCAGCGGGGGAGGGGGTGCCGCGGCAGGAGCCTGTGGGTGGGACATCATACTCACCCTCCCCGTGCCATCACTGAACGTCCCGGCAATCCTCAGTTGTACCCCGCTTCCTGCAGCTCTCCTGTGCTGAGCGGTGACATAGTACCGCTCATTAAGGTCATGAATATGGACGCGACTCCACTCCCATTAGGCGTGGCGTCCATATTCATGGCCTTAATGAGCGGTATTACGTCACCGCTCAGCACAGGAGAGCTGCAGAAAGCTGGGTACAACGGAGGATTGCCAGGACGTTCAGCGATGGCACGGGGAGGGTGAGTATGATGGAGGAGGATGGGGGGAGCATGGAGGAGGACAAGGAGCACGGAGCAGGACGGGGGGAGGACGGAGAGCACTGAGGAGCATATCAGGTAAAAAAAAGGGGGAAGAAGCCAGCACCGCACATGGTCAGCATGTAATACATAAAGTGCATATGCACATATTGGATTCTAACTGTGGTAAAAATGAGACATTTGGCAAATAATTGATCAATTCTTTGAGCCACCCCGCCACGACAAGGCATTCTCATATGGGGCAGTCCTACTCTACGTTTTTTATGTTCGCTGTGCCATTACGGCCTCCTGAATGTATACAAGCAAGACTGCAAAAAATCAAAACAAAAGTACCTGAAGCATTGCTGTATCACTTCCATGGTGCCAGTAAGGCAAGCACAGGTGAAAGCCGACCAGGTCCGGAGATGGACATTTCAGATCTGACTTCTGCACTGCCAGACCAGCAACCACAGATGAAGGGTGAAACAGGCCCAGACACAGGTGTATTCTAACTGTGTTAAAAATGAGACATTTGGCAAATAATTGATCAATTCTTTGAGCCACCCCGCCACGAACAAGCAATGCTTCAGGTACTTTTGTTTTGATTTTTTTGTCTCATTTTTAATACAGATTAGAATCCAATATGTGCATATGCACTTTATATATTGCATGCTGACCATGTGTGGCGCTGGCTTCTCCCCTTTTTTTACTTGATGTTGGTTCGTGGTTGAGCACCACATGTTGCCGTGCGCTCTGGGTCATGCACACAGTTCTATTTGTGTTGTTTTGGTGATTGACCTAGGCTGCTGTGCACACACAGCAACCCTGCCCTGCCTGGGCTCTGCTTGATTTTACACCTGTATCTGGGCCTGTTTCACACCTTCATCTGTGGTTGCTGGTCTGGCAGTGCAGAAGTCAGATCTGAAATGTCCATCTCCGGACCTGGTTGGCTTTCACCTGCGCTTGCCTTACTGGCACCATGGAGTGATGCAGCAATGCTTCAGGTACTTTTGTTTTGACTTTTTGCAGTCTTGCTTTTATACATTCAGGAGGCCGTAATGGTACAGCGAATATAAAAAACGTAGAGTAGGACTGCCCCATATGAAAATGCCTTGTCGTGGCGGGGTGGCTCAAAGAATTGATCAATTATTTGCCAAATGTCTCATTTTTAATACAGATTAGAATCCAATATGTGCATATGCACTTTATATATTGCATGCTGACCATGTGTGGCGCTGGCTTCTCCCCTTTTTTTACTTGATGTTGGTTTGTGGTTGAGCACCACATGTTGCCGTGCGCTCTGGGTCATGCACGCAGTTCTATCTGTGTTTTTTTGGTGATTGACCTAGGCTGCTGTGCACACACAGCAGCCCTGCCCTGCCTGGGCTCTGCTTGATTTTACACCTGTATCTGGGCCTGTTTCACCCTTCATCTGTGGTTGCTGGTCTGGCAGTGCAGAAGTCAGATCTGAAATGTCCATCTCCGGACCTGGTCGGCTTTCACCTGCGCTTGCCTTACTGGCACCATGGGAGTGATACAGCAATGCTTCAGGTATTTTTGTTTTGATTTTTTGCAGTCTTGCTTTTATACATTCAGGAGGCCGTAATGGCACAGCGAATATAAAAAACGTAGAGTAGGACTGCCCCATATGAGAATGCCTTGTCGTGGCGGGGTGGTTCAAAGAATTGATCAATTATTTGCCAAATGTCTCATTTTTAATACAGATTAGAATCCAATATGTGCATATGCACTTTATATATTGCATGCTGACCATGTGTGGCGCTGGCTTCTCCCCTTTTTTCACTGAGGAGCATGGAGCAGGATGGGGGAGGATGGAGAGCACAGAGGAGCACGGAGCAGGATGGGGGGATGGATGGAGGAGCACGGAGCAGGACGGGAGAGGATGGAGGGCACAGAGGAGCACGGAGCAGGACAGGGGAGGATGGAGAGCACAGAGGAGCACGGAGCAGGACGGGGAGGATGGAGAGCACAGAGTAGCACGGAGCAGGACGGGGGGGCACAGGAGGACAGAGCAGGCAGAGGGAGCATAGAGGATGACGGAGCAAGAGGGGGGGAGCACAGAGGAGGATGGAGCAAGAAGGGGGGAGCGCAGCGGAGGACGGAGCAGGAGGGGGGGAGCACAGAGGAGAATGGGGGAGCACAGATCTGGATGGGGGAGCACGGAGCAGGACGGCGGCTTATACACCCGGCTTATACTCGAGTCAATAAGCTTACCCAGTTTTCCGTGGCAAAATTAGGGGCCTCGGCTTATACTCGGGTCGGCTTATACTCGAGTATATACGGTAAATCACCCGAACAGTATTTAACTAACAAGCAAGGCAAACACTACATATAGACCAGACAAATGTCTATGTCAATTTAACATAAACATCATAGCATTGTTACTTAGAGCTGATATTTGGGATATATTAAGAAGATAATGAAGCAAAAGGGGTCAGTGCCAAAGGAAAGTTGTGGGAAAACACAGGAGAAGGCGCTCCTCTGCAGAGATACATTGGCGCATCCTGGTGTCCTGGTAGGTGGTCCCAGAGCGCACTGTCTCCAACAAAACATCAAAGGTGGCAATGCTCATACGACAATATAAGAAAAACTTGTCAGGAGGTGTCCGAAGAGATGCATAAAGGCGGTGAAAATGGCCTTTATTGAGGTGTTGCCTCAAATGCCGATGCACCCACATTCATCTCCTCCTCCTCGGATCAACTATCACTGGGTATGGCTGCCCAAAGCGGCGGGACAAAACCCAGTTGTATAGAACTCAGTCAGTTGGGGTGAACTGAGGTGTGTCTGACATTTTGGCAAACAACCAGCAATACTCCAACACAAGCACAGCACTAAAATGGCCAGATTGGGGGCTGCCACCTGATGCAGAGGCAATAAATAGGGTTGCTGATGATGGTTTAAATGATTTTCAGGCCTAAAAACCGTTATATGCCCATTTTCCAAGGTTGCGAGAAAAAAAACGCAATACGGATGCCATACGGATTACATACGGATGTTTACATGCGCAAAATACACAGCCACACCTTGACAACGGAAGACATACGGATCACTGTTTAGGGAACATTTCTGCGTATTACGTCCGTACAATACGGTCCGTATTTTTATACGTTGGGTCTGACGCCGGCCTTATACTAAGCAACCACTCTCCCCAAGAATTGGTAGGTCTATGATTGGTTGCATCATATGTATTTTGCACCTGTGCTCAAAATAAAATAAAAATAAAAAAATTAAAAATACACATATTTGCTATCACTGAATTCAGAAATGTTCAATCTATCAAAATATAAACTAAATTAATCTGATTGGTAAATGTAACGAGAAAAAAAAATAAAATGACCAAATTGCCAGAATTAGGTTTCTTTGGCTGCTGCAACATTGCAATAAAATTCAATAATAGGTAATCAAAGCATCGTATCTACACCAAAATGGTATCAGTTTAAGGCTAAGTGCACACGATCAGGAATAATTGCGTTTTTTTCGCGGTTTTTCCGTGGTTTTCCGCTGTAAAAACGCGATAAAAACGCAAGCATTAAGCATCCTATACATGTTAATTGATTCCGCATGTTTTGGCCACATGTTGCGTTTTTTTCCGCGAAAAAAAACGCTTTGCGGAAAAAATAGCAACATGTTCATTAATTTTGCGGAATGTAAGCGGTTCATGTGCGATGGTACCCAGGGTCTGGAGGAGAGGAGACTCTCCTCCAGGCCCTGGGTACCATATCCCTGGTAAAACAATAATTAAAATAAAAAATAATGATATTCTCACCTTCCGGCGGCCCCCGCAGCCTTCCCGCGGCCCCCGCAGCCTTCCCGCCTTCAGCGATGCTCCCGGCAACTCCCGGTCCCAGGAGTGCTTTGCGAGAATCACCCATATGGCATAGCGGTCCCGCGAGATGCTACGTCATCGGTGTGATTTGTCGCAAAGCACTCCTGGGACCGGAGTTGCCGGGAGCGTCGCTGAAGGTGGGAAGGATGCGGGGGCCGCCGGAAGGTGAGAATATCATTATTTATTATTTTTTTTATTATTTTTACATTAGATCTTTTTACTATTGATGCGACATAGGCGGCATCAATAGTAAAAAGTTGGTCACACTTGTCAAACACTATGTTTGACTCGTGTGACCAACCTGTCAATCAGTTTTCCAAGCGATGCTACAGATCGCTAGGAAAACGCTAGCATTCTGCAAGCTAATTACGCTTGCAAAACGCTATTATTCTGGCGGGAATCAGCATACAAAAAACGTGCGTATTTCCTGCGGGAGAAGTGCGGGATTGCCGCGGAAATTTCTGCGGCAATTCCGCAACGTGTGAACTTAGCCTTAATGTCAGCTCGGCTCACAAAAAATAAGTTCTCACCAAGACCCAGAAAAATGGAGATGCTTTAAGTCTCAGAAAATGGTGCCATTTATTTTTCTATACTTTTTTTACTTTGGATTTTTTTTTCACCACTTAAATAAAAAAGAACCTAGGCATGTTTGGTGTCTACGAACTTGTAATGACCTGGAGAATCATAATGGCAGGTCAGTTTAGCATGTAGTGACCGTGGTAAAAAAAAAAACTATTATGGAATTGCACTTTTTTGCAATTTTACCACACTAGGATTTTTTTTAAACATTGTTAAAGAGAGAATGGGTGGTCTATAAATTGGAGAGGTTTGTGGGGTCACAAAACCTTACAGCAATGTCGTTTGACTGAATTTTCCTGCAACAAGACAACATGTGAATATTCTGGTAGTTTGCGCAAATAAAAAAAAGAGTCAGCATCCACAGTGACCTGCTAAAACATTTCCAACTGGTCTAGACAGACTGGAAATACGGTACTTTGTGATTTATTGTTCTATTAATTGAGACAAAATAAGCATGTTTCTCATTACATCTGATATGTAGCAGGGACTGATGAGCTGCTGTACATCCACTCTTCTTGGGATCCATTAACTGCTGCTGTAGGAAATTGTGGAGCACAGCTTGGGAACAAAAGTGATTTTAAGAAAGATATCATAATAATACATCAGAAAATGTCATAGGCTTTTTTATTCTAGGCAGAAAAAAATATGTTTCCCTTCTCCTAGATGTTTTCAAGGGTTCTGTTCTATGATGATTGTTGACGATTGATGGCGTAGCCCTAGGATCAATATTTGATCAATACAGGTCCAACTGCTAGGAACTCATCAATCAAAAGAACAGTCGCTGGCACTCCGTTTTACTACACACATTGCCACATTTGTTTGCGCCTGATATTGCAGCAATGTTGCAGCTCAACCCAGAAATTAAACATACCGATACCAAATGTTAGTGAGATAATATTATACATATGAAATCCCTCTAACAATTGAGCAGTATATGAGATTATGGCCAAAGTACATTTAACCCTAAAAAAGAATAGTTGGACATTATTCACATTACAGGTATAATGTAACATTCTAATATTTTATATATGTACTTCATGCACAAAAATGTGCAACTGCTTAAATATGATATGCTTTATACAATATTTTAGAACAAAAAACATATTTTTTATATTGCATGATGTCAGTCACTTCTTTTTCAGTCTGAAAAAAAAATTTAATGCCTTCAAATCAATCATTGATACTGAGGTGTAAAATTGTGCATGATTTTTAAAAGCACAACAAGAAAACTTGTGCCTTTGAGTGGCATAAAATTGGAGGAATGACAGTTGAAAATGGATACGGCTGGCATAAACTCCTCGTGCTGGAATCAGATGTGTTCCTGATGTTTGTTCCTTCTACAGCATTTTTAATGAGTTTTTGTAAGAGCCGGACCGCAGTAGGATACACTGCTTAGTTTATAGACACTCACAGCAGTGTAAAACTTAGTTTAAAGGACATTTCACTGGATTTTTTTTAAAAAACTGAGCACGTCCTCTACCTGCTGCTGCTCCACGAGTCTGGGACATTTTCTCTTCCCTGTTCCAAAGTTATGCCCTTCAGTAATAATGATGCAAATTTTCCCTTCAACCAACTGACCGTATACCCCAGATCTTGTCTGTGGGCACAGCTGTGGTTGGATTGGCCACATTCATAGAATAAAAGAAAATTTCCACAGAAAAGATCTCTGTGGTATACGCACAGTTGGTTGAAGAGAACATTTGCCCCATTATTACCAGGCGGAATAATTTGTGACCGGAGGAGCTCACAAGAAAAAGAAAAATTGTACCAGAATCAGTGGAGCATCACAAATTGGAGGAGGTACTCAGTTTAAATTATAAAATCTAGTGAAAGTTCCTCTTTAAAACTTTAAAGGAGGGTCAGGATGAAACATTTACAATCTTTATTCCTTCATACTGCTGTTGTATGCCTGTTAATTGCTGAATTTGACGTGATTGTTAACAATCTGTATACAACATTACAGAGAATGTGAGAACTAGTGATGAGCGAATGTGCTCGGATAAGGTGTTACCTGAGGACAGGGCCGCCATCAGGGCATTACTGCCCTCACTGCTGTATGGGGCCCGGTCAGCAGCAGTACATAGAGGGGCCGCAGGTTCGGGGACCCACTCTTGTGCTTCTGCTGATCTGACTACATCATGCACTAAAATACTGTGCACTGCATCGCACACGTCGGCGCTGGGGCCCGGGAGCCTTTTTGGAGCTGTCCACGGCCCTCTACCTAGTCGGCCGGCTGCGCAGCTCCTGCTCGGTTGTAGCTAGAATATATGGGCTCCCTGCAGGTCCTGACTACAGCCCATACATTCTAGCTGTCTCAGCAGTGAATGTGCTAGACTGTATGGGCTCCCAGCAGGTCCTCTCAGCAGCCCATACATTCTAGCCGCTTCACTGCTGAAAACACACGACTACGCCCGGGAACAACTGAGGTAAGTATAAAAAAAAGTTTTTGTTTTTTTAAATGGGTGAGGTGAGGGGGAGTGAGACTGCTGATGATGAAGTGTGTTTGAGGGGTTTACTGCACATGATGAAATGATAGGGGGGCTGCAAATGGTGAAGGAAGAGGGGGACTGCACATGATGATGTGGCATGATGGGGGCTGCAAATAAGGATGTGGGGGTGATGGGGACTGCAGATGATGAAGTGGGGGTGACAGGGACTGCAAATCATGAAGTGGGAGTGACAGGGACTGCAGATGATGAAGTCGGGGTGATGGGGACTGCAAATAAGGGTGATGAGGATTGCAAATGATGATGCGGGAGTGATGGGGACTGCAAATGATGATGTGGGGGTGATGTGGACTGCAAATTATGATGTGGGTTGATGGGGACTGCAAATGATATGGGGGTGATGGGGACTGCAAATGATGAAGTGTGTTTGAGGGGGTACTGCACATGATGAAATGATAGGGGGCTGCAAATCATGAATTAAGGGGGACTGCAGATGTAGTGAAGGGGGTGTGGTGTAGTGACCCCTGATGCAGCTAGGGGGCACAGTGTATGCTCCTCTGGATATGCATGAAGGCATGTGATGGATGGACGATATGTATCGCAGAGGTGGGTGGCCCTGATGGAAGCCTGGGCATGTTTTGCTCAGCAGATCTTGCTGAGAGTTGTGCTATACATTGGGAGGCTTCCAGGTGACTTGGAGAGCTGGGTGGGTCCAGTCACCTACAAACTCACCCAAGGGGTATGTGTCTGAATACCCAAGATAAAACCTGTATGTGGTTGTGTGTATCTAAAGGACCTGTGGTGAGGTCATGACCATGTGACCTAACCATGTGATCCTGATTCCTGACCTCACCTGTGGGTGGGGTTACGGCTATGTAACAGAAGTGTGTTTGGCACCTGGGGGAGTGTTGTGGGAGTCTGCCAGTGTGGACAGACTTCCATGTGTCCAGGCGGGACAACACAGAGAGGTCTCTGTGTCTGGAGAGTGTTGTGCGAGTCTGCCAGTGTGGACAGACTTCCCTGTGTCCAGGCGGGACATTACAGAGAGGTCTCTGTGTCTGAGGAGTGAGGCTCCAGGCAGGAACTGAAGTACTGGAGAAGTGTACTGTACGTTACTGTGAGGTTTATGAAGTAATAAACCTGGTGAACTTTTGGATAAGAAAAGTGTCTCCTAATTGCCTCTGAATCAGCTGAGCGAGTTGAAACCTTACAATTGGTGGATGGAATGCTGGCAGCGACCCAAGGACCACATATTGCAGGACTGCGAATCAGGAACCAGAGGAGGAACGGACGGTCTGTGAAAACCGTGAGTGTGACCAGTGGTCACGAATAAACTGTGCATTGGTGTTTATGTGGTGCCTCTGGAGAGATAAGGTATCTGAAGACGCGGTTAAGCCAATAGTGACAGACAGGAGTCTGTGTTGTGTTGACCGGGGTCATTGAGATAAAAGAGCATGCTGATAGGATACCTCAGAGGAGGTGTCCGGAAAATCTCTGTGGCCGAGAGTGTAACAGACAGGAGTCTGTGTTGTACTGACGGGTCAGTGAGAGACTGGTTTTTCTCTGTGGGATGCCTCCAAGAAGAGGAGGTGTCCGGAAAATCTCTGTGGCCGAGAGTGTAACAGACAGGAGTCTGTGTTGTGCTGACGGGTCAGTGAAAGACTGTATTTGCTCTGTTGGATGCCTCTGAGAGGAGGTGTCCGGAAACCTGCATGGCCCACAGGTAACGGAATGGAGTCCGTGATATACTGACTGGGGTCAGGAAGTGACTTTGCAATTATGTGCTGATAGGATACCTGAGAGGAGGTGTCCGGAAATCTCTGTGGCCAAGAGTGTGACAGACAAGAGTCTGTGTTGTGCTGACGGGTCAGTGAGAAACTGTTTTTTTTTTCTTTTTCTCTGGAACACGTGTGAGGTGTTTGCTGTGGCTCGGCGGGTTCACGAAGGTGACAAGCAGCTGGCTGTGGCTCGGCGGGGTCACGAAGGGGACAAGCGGCTGGCTGTGGATCGGCGGGTCCACGAAGACGGCGCAGCGGAAGCGTGCAGAGACTTGTGGTAGCAGGAGCTACAGTGACTGTTGCCGCAAGAGGTTCTTCAGCAGCCGGAGCTGCAGTAACAGCCACAGCAGCTTAGGAGTAGCATCTGGAGGTGCTGGTTGTTGGTGGCTGCAATGGAAGCGGTGGCAGTACCAGCAGGAGCTGGTGTGGTAAAAAGGACAGTGTGTACCCCAGTGATGGGTGGTGTCCCTAAAAGGGGAGGAGTCCCAAAATGAGGATGGCAACCCAAAACAGGGATGGTTGCCCAAAAGGGGGCGGAGTCCCAAAAGGGGATGGTGGCCCAAAAGTGGGTGGAGATTCCAAAAGGGGTGGCACCGGTTACCTCAGTGGACATGTCTGAGGAACAGCGGTGTGGGTGTTATACGTATTCCGCATGTGGCATAGACTTCCCGTTTGATAACAGCCCACAGGTGTGTACTGTAATGTTACATCGGGAAGGAGTCTCTGGACGGTTGGACTCAAAGAGTCAGGTGACTCTGAAAGGAACTCCGCTAGTTCTCTGTCTGACCGAGAAAAAGGTCCAGGTGTGCTGCATCCACGGGCTCACTGTGGACTATATGGTAGACAGAGTGATGCTTGAGATGTCCACAAGTGTCGAAGGATCAAGATGGCGGTATACCACTGAACTTATTGTACCCCTATGAGAGGAAGCGGGACTTTGTATTTTTTGAAAATGCATGGGAGGTTGATGAAGTGTGGGGTTGCTCAGAGGAGAGACGGAATGACCCTAAGGGAGCCCCATCACAGCAGGCGGCTGTAGTGGTTCCCTGTAGTGTGATGTGTGAAAAGGAGGTAACACCTAATAGCGATAGTCCCGAGCTCCAGGTGACCAGAAGAAAGTGTGGGTCAGACCAACTCGGGGACTTGGAGGTGACAAGACGTGTGACTGTGGGAAACGGTATAGCTCCAGAAAAGGGGTCTGACACCTGTCTAAGTGGGGACGTGCTGTTCCAGGATGACAGGGGGAGTGGGAGTGACTCCTATACAGACTGTGACTCGACCGCAAGGGAAAGTACGAGCGGAACTCTGGAGAGGCAGAGTGTGCAGGGGCAAGAGTGCCCATCCGAAAATGTAAGTAAAGAAGTGATGGTGCGACATGTGCTGGCTAAAAGAGAGCAGGACCAGGAGATAGAGCTGTTTAAAGAAACAGTGAAAGAGGCAGTTGAGCAAGAAAGGGTCCTGAGACAAATAATTGAGCACAGAATGGAGGAGCTGGAGAAGGAAGTCTCTAAGCTCAGAGATCATCTGTCAGCGTGTCATAGTATGAACAAGGCCCTATGGAAAGATATGGAGGTGCTCAGAGAGGCCCAAGCGAAGCATCAGCAGGAGCTTCTCCGGAGGGAGGATGAGTGTCGCTGCTTGGCAGAGGAGCGAGATAAAGTTCTCCGTAAGCTCAAGATGGAGAAAGAGACTAATGCCCAGCTCCAGAAATCCACGGGAGACGAAATACAGCAAGCGAAGTGCCACGCAGATGGCCACACAAGAAATGCCGAGGTCTTGGAAAACTGCGCTGATGCTCAGGATGAGGAGGTCCAACCGCATGTTCAGGAAAAGGAGACATCGCTTTTCAAGTGTATAATGGAGGTACCCGAAGACATGCAAGAAGCTTGTGCCAGTGAAGATGTACATGAGGCCTTTAGAAAAGCGGTAGAAGCATGTAGTGTGAACTGGGTGCCAAAGAAGAAGCAGTTGGTCATACTGTCGACTAGGGAAGTCACAATGAAGCAGGTGGCTATCCTGAGGGACATGCACCTACATTGTCTCCGCATGAAGCAAATGATCCTGTTGAGAAATCACGAAGCCACTCGACGTTTGGAGCAAGCAAGACAGGCTCAAAGTCAGCTTGGATTGATGGAAGACATCATTCAAGTGCCCAGAGGTCTGGTGAAGAAAGTCATTGGAAGACTTGGGAAAGTGATGCAGGAGATGGTCAATAAGTCCGGTGTGACGAGAGTCAGGATTCCAGCTGATGACGAAGTCCAGGTCGGGGGTAAAGACGGAATGGTTCCGTTCCTCATTGTCGGATCTATGGAGAGCCTTGGGAATATCCGGATGCTCCTGGAGTATCGTGTGTCGTACCTGAGAGAAGTAGAGCAGCTACGATTTGAGAGGGAGCAGGTCAACAGAAACCTGCAGGAAATGGAAAGAAGATGGCCGACACCTTCAACCTGTGGTATTGAGAGGCGAAGAGGTTCGCTTAAGACTACAAGTACTCAAGATGGAGCTAATACAGGAAATAGGTCGCCTGATGGAAGAGGTAGAAGTAGTGATGCCTCAGTTAGCTCAGTGATGAGTGACCTAAGCAGGAGAACCTGTAGTGGACTAAATGAAAAATACTCAGACCAGACAGGACGTATGGGTGAAAGGGAATTGCGACGCCGTACTGACCGCAGGGGATGCGGGTGGTCTGACAGAGGGGCCTCGTCAGCAAAATATGTGACAGAATCGGAGGACAGACGCCTACCAAAGAGATCAGTAGCAGGGTCCGACTTAGAGAGACGGTTTGACTGGCAGAGACAACTGAGAAGGATCTCTGGTCGGGTAACAAGTGTTCAACCCCACAAGTTTGAACAGAGGGGGGAGGTATGTGGTGTAGTGACCCCTGATGCAGCTAGGGGGCACAGTGTATGCTCCTCGGGATATGCATAGAGGCATGTGATGGATGGACGGTATGTATCGCAGAGGTGGGTGGCCCTGATGGAAGCCTGGGCATGTTTTGCTCAGCAGATCTACTGCTGAGAGTTGTGCTATACATTGGGAGGCTTCCAGGTGACTTGGAGAGCTGGGTGGGTCCAGTCACCTACAAACTCACCCAAGGGGTATGTGTCTGAATACCCAAGATAAAACCTGTATGTGGTTGTGTGTATCTAAAGGACCTGTGGTGAGGTCATGACCATGTGACCTAACCGTGTGATCCTGATTCCTGACCTCACCTGTGGGTGGGGTTACGGCTATGTAACAGAAGTGTGTTTGGCACCTGGGGGAATGTTGTGGGAGTCTGCCAGTGTGGACAGACTTCCCTGTGTCCAGGCGGGACATTACAGAGAGGTCTCTGTGTCTGAGGAGTGAGGCTCCAGGCAGGAACTGAAGTACTGGAGAAGTGTACTGTACGTTACTGTGAGGTTTATGAAGTAATAAACCTGGTGAACTTTTGGATAAGAAAAGTGTGTCCTAATTGCCTCTGAAGCAGCTGAGCGACTTGAAACCTTACAGGGGGATAAGGGATTGTAAATGTAAGGTGGACTGCAAATAATGATGTGAGGGTGATGGGGACTGCAAATCCTCGCGAGATATTTGTATTGTCCCATTATATACTTACACATGGTTATTAAATCGCCCCTCAGTCGTCTTTTTTCTAGACTAAATAATCCTAATTTTGCTAATCTCTCTGGGTATTGTAGTTCCCCCATCCCCTTTATTAATTTTGTTGCCCTCCTTTGTACTCGCTCTAGTTCCATTATATCCTTCTTGAGCACCAGTGCCCAAAACTGTACACAGTACTCCATGTGCGGTCTAACGAGGGATTTGTACAGAACCAGACTTCTTTTAATGCACCCATGATCCTGTTTGCCTGTTAGCCGCTGCCTGGCACTGGCTGCTCCAAGTAAGGCCGGTTTCACATTTGCGGTTTAGTCCGCTGCATTTGATGCGCATACATCTGCATATGTCCTATACCTATCTTTAACATGGTGTACGTAGGGACATGCGTTTGTGTGCGTTCGGGTGCGTTTTCGTAAAGTTGCGTCTTTTCGCGATATGCGGCTGGGCGCGCCGAACGCATCTTGTTGCATTTTTTGCAGCATCAAATATACGCAGTCATCCGCATGCAGATGATGTGCATAAAAAACCGCATTACTGGCTATGTAAACGCAAGCGTACGCAATGACATGCGCACGCTTTGCGTTTGCGTACGCAAGAATTTACATAACACACGCTCATTGGGCGTGGCTTGTGTAAATTCAAAAATTTGTGGGGAAAATAGCACTTGCCTATCGTCCGCAAACACAACCGCATGCGTTTTGCGGTTGTGGAAGATACGCTGCGGACTCAACCGCGAATGTGAACCTAGCCTTAGTTTATCATTAACTAGGATCCCCAAAGCCTTCTCCATGTCAGATTTACCCAGTGGTTTCCTGTTCAGTGTGTAATGGTGATATCGATTTATTCTTCACATGTGTATAAAATTACATTTATCATTGTTAAACCGCATCTGCCACCTTTCGGCCCAAGTTTCCAACTTATCCAGATCCAATCTGTAGCAGAATACTATCTTCTCTTGTATTGACTGCTGTACATAGTTTTTGTCATGGTCTGTATGGACGTTCTTGTCTGGTGCCTCAGGGGTTAATGCTGGTGACCTCTCTGGCTGTGCAAGGGCTTTAAATAGCCTCTTTTGGGCTCTGTCTGTTGTCAGTGATACTCCTGCCCTCGGCTGAGTTAGTTGACCCTTGAGTACTTGTGCTTTGTGCCATTTCTCGTGTGATCCCCTGTTTCTGACCCGGTCTGTCCTCCCGTTTTATACTTGTTCGCTGATTCTGTACCGTCTGTTGTTTGCCTGGTATTGACTCCTGCTTCGCCTTGTGACTGCCCGTTTGCTTGCTCCCCTGGTACCTCCATCGCCCTTCCCGGTTTCTAACTCTTGGCTTGGACCTGACCATTCTCTTGTCTCTCGTTCAGGTACCTCTGACCTCTTGGTATTGACGTCGGCTCACTTAACTTTTCCTTTTCCCTGCCAGTCCCCTCCGCTTTCTGCTATCTCCTCCGGGAGTCTGGAGGTTGGCTCCACTCCTGACCCTCCCTCACCGGTCACGTGTCTCAGGTCCTGCACGCCGAAGGTCGCGCCTGTCCCGGCTAAATCTGCGTGTGCGGAGTACCAGGTTATCCTTGTACCAGGGTGGACACGTGGATTGATTGTGCATCAGTCGCGATGTCCCTGATAGTTTTGCATCATCTGCAAATATCCATATTTTACTGTATAAACCTTCTACCCGATCGTTAATAAATATGTTGAAGAGAATAGGTCCCAACACTGACCCCTGCGGTGCCCCACTGGTCAGAGCGACCCAGTTAGAGAATATACCATTTATAACCACCCTCTGCTTTCTATCACTAAGCCAGTTACTTACCCATTTACACACATTTTGCCCCAGACCCAGCATTCTCATTTTGTGCACCAACCTCTTGTGTGGCACGCTATCAAACACTTTGGAAAAATCAAGATATAACACATCCAATGACTCACCTTGGTCCAGTCTATAGCTTACCTCTTCATAAAAACTGATTAGATTGATTTGATAGGAGCAATTCCTAATAAATCCATGCTGATATGGAGTTAAACAGTTATTCTCATTAAGATAATCCAGAATAACATCCCTCAGAAACCCTTCAAATATTTTACCAACAATAGAGGTTAGACTTACTGGCCTATAATTTCCAGGTTCACTTTTAGAGCACTCTTTGAATATTGGTACCAGATTTACTATACGCCAGTCCTGTAGAACAAACCCCATCGCTATAGAGTCCCTAAAAATAAGAAATAATGGTTTGTCTATTACATTACTTAGTTCTTTTAGTACTGATGGGTGTATGCCATCCAGACCCAGAGATTTATCTATTTTAATCTTATTTAGTTGGTTTCGCACCTCTTCTTGGGTTAGAATGGTGACCCTTAATATAGGGTTTTCTTTGTCTCTCAGCATTTCACCTAGCATTTCATTTTCCACCGTGAATACCATGGAGAAGAAGGTGAACTCCTCTCCAACTTTTAATTTCATTTAAGTAGTGATGGTAAGTGCTTTAGCTGAGATCCTTTGAACACACATCAATAAATCTCACTAGTGCAGCGTAATGAGTTCAGTGGCTGAACATATAAATGGAAAAAAGAGCGTCTATGTCCAGCTACTGAGCTTTCATACATCACTAGTGTGAATTATTTTGGCGAGCTCATAGGTCATGTGCTATAGCATATACATCCCTATGTAGATGAAAGGAAAAGGCATCGAGGAGTAATGTCATAAATATGGAGTAGACTTTGCCAGTGCCATCAGCAGAGAATATCTTCTCCAGAAAGGTACCTGAATATTCTCTACTGCTAGTGCTAGCAGGGTTTATTCCATACTTATGACATTATTACTCTCTGCCTTTTCCTTTCATCTAAGAACCGGTGAAATGTGCTACAGCTAAGGATCTTTGAAGTCATCTCAATAAGTCACAAAAGCGCTGTACAACAAACTCAGTAGCCAGATATATACACTGATACTTAGATGAAAATAAAGGGCACGGAGGAGTAACTGTTACGACTCTGTCGGGTGACCCGGTACAAAGGGCTCCTTCCCTGTCCCTAACACTAGGGGCACCCTAACTCACCCTGTTCTCTGGGTTACTTCTGAAGGAGAAGATGCTGGGGCCACATATCTTGCCTCATCTCTTGAATCCGCCCTCCGTCTGTCCTCGGGTAAGAGGGAAGTAGCTGTGCACCGTAGTACACCAACCAGTTGAACAAGGTAACATGAACAGGGAAATGGAAAACACCAAGCATACAAATATTCAATTACATATAACAGAGGAATGCACAGGGGAGTGGAGGATGGGGTAAAACCAAAGTAGGAGAAGGAAAGGGAATTATCACGCTTATTTAACCAAGCAACAGATAAACTCACCAAATGCCTTCTCATATAACTGTTACTGTAAAAGTCAGAAGGCCGGTAAAACCTAGGATTTACCTTACTTTACTGTAAAAGTCAGAAGGCCGGTAAAACCTAGGATTTACCGGTCAATCTGGACATTTACCGAGGCCGTCGGTAAAAGCTCAAAATGAAAAGTAAAATTGGACTTTTACCGGTGAAGTCTTGGTAAATGTTAACATTTACCGTCGAGCGTGGTAAAGGTCAGAAATATCAGGTGTGAAGATGTAATATCTGACTTTAACCAAGCGCAGTTGGTAAATGCGCACATTTACCACGGCTTCTTGGTAAATGTAGCTGAGAAGGGTGTAATAAAAAGTGTAAGCCACCGCGGGAAAGGTGAGAAGGCCGGTAAAACCTAGGATTTGCCGGTCAATCTGGACATTTACCGAAGCTGTCGGTAAAAGCTCAAAATGAAAAGTAAAATTGGACTTTTACCGGTGAAGTCTTGGTAAGTGTTGCAACAAATAGGTTCTCTTTTGTGTTTGTTGTATGTCTTTTTCATTGAGATGAAAAATTAAGTGCAATTTAACGGGTCACAATTAGAGTTGAGTGGATAGCTGGATATCCGTCTATCCGTACGGATAAGACCGAGATCCGAGTGGATCCGGATCCTATCCGTGTCCCTTATAAGTCTATGGGACAACTATCCATGTGCAGGGACATCCCTCCTGCGTCATCAGTGATGCGGGGGGAGACTCCCTGCACGCCGGTGGGCATCCCTGCCGTCACCAGTGATGGTGGGGACTCGGCCGGGGCATACCTGAGCGAGGAGATCCTCGCTGCGTCACTGCAGTAGGAACTCCCCGCCCACTAGGATCATCCCGCCCTCTGGCCGGACCCCCTTCTCCGCCACTTAAAGATCACTACTTACCGGAAGCTACCAGAGGCTTCCCAGGTCTCGTCGGCCGGCCGCATCCTCCTTCTTCCGGGTCACATGACTGCATACGTCACCACGAAAGTGACAGGTGCATAAGTCATGTGACACGAGTTGTGTCACATGACTTACGCATGCGTCACTTGCGTGGTGACGTATGCAGTCATGTGACCCGGAAGGAGAACGCGGACGACGAGACCTGGGAAACCTCCGGTAAGTAGCAATTTAGCTTTATACCTGTCTGCCCTGCACACTTGCACCATCCATGCCTTCCGATGATGCATGAAACATGCATTATCGGAAAGCACGGATATATCCGACAGATATCGGGATTATCCGTATCCGTACAGCCCGTTATCCGCTCAGATAACAGGTCTGGACGGATCTATCCGCTTATCCCCGGTCACAATTACAGAATTACATAGTTTTGAAGTTGCGTTATTCTTGTATTTGCGTTAATTTGTCATTTTTGAGAAGTATTTTCCTACATAAATGTTTCCTATTTGAATTCAGAATTACATAGTTTTGAAGTTGCATTATTCTTGTATTTGCGGTAATTTGTCATTTTTGAGAAGTATTTTCCTACATAAATGTTTCCTATTTGAATTCAGAATTACATAGTTTTGAAGTTGCGTTATTCTTGTATTTGCGGTAATTTGTAATTTTTGAGAAGTATTTTCCTACATAAATGTTTTCTGTTTGCATTTTCCTATTTGTATTTGTTCATTTGCATTTGCATTTTGAAGAATAAAAATATTTCTAACGATTAAGGCCTTCATCAGTCGGAAATTGCGTTTAGTTAACTTTTATTACCATCATCTGCTGGTAAGAGTGAGAATTCTGTGACTCAAAGTTACTTTTACCAACACCTGCTGGTAAATGTAAAGATTTACCAATTCGCCCAGGTAAAAGTCCAAAATCGTTCGTTTATATGGAATACATCTGACTTTTACCAACGCTGTTAAGAAATGTTAACATTTACCAAGACTTCACAGGTAAAAGTCCAATTTTACTTTTCATTTTGAGCTTTTACCGATGGCCTCGGTAAATGTCCAGATTGACCGGTAAATCCTAGGTTTTACCGGCCTTCTGACTTTTAGAGTAACATAACCACCAAATTACTATCCTCCCAGCAATGCAACAAAAGCTATATCTGACGATGCGTGTCAGTCAGGACCCAGATTATATAGGGGATAGGAATGGCTAAAGGGTATGCCACACTAAACAACATCGCTAACGGAATCGCTAAAAAACGTCACTATTTAGCGATCCCGTTAGCGATGTTGTTGTGTGCGGCATCTGCCAGCGACGAGCTTCCTGCTGTGATCTCGCTCGTCGCTGGAATCGTTCCGGACCCTATTTTCGTCGCTGGCGCCCCGCTGGTAAGTATCTAATCGCTGAGTGTGGCACCTTTTTTAGCGATTTAGCTGTACTTTTGTACCGCTAAAGTCGTTAAGGAGATCGCTAACCGCGATAGCGTCCTAACGACATCGCTAAAATAGGTAGCTACTAGCGATATAGAAACAATCCCGCTAGCGATCTCATTAGTATGCGACGCTAACGAGATCGCTAGCGGGATTGTGTAGTGTGGCAGTACCTTAATAGTGCTCAGCTGAGACCCTAGCTCCCAGAGCTCTCAAGGCCGTTTAACCCCTGTACAGACAAAAGAAATTTACACCGTTTAAAAATAAGGTGAAGTGCTTCTTTTCAGCGCAGGAGACGCTGTGGTCTTCTGGCTCCTCTCTGTAACCCCGTGACAGTAACTTCATGAAAAATTCAATCAATTCAAATGCTGACCTGCAGCTAAAGCACCTCTACCTGCACATTTTGTAAATACATTGTAATGCAGTGGTAGCACACTTGTGCAGTGATGAGTCAGTGACCCAGAAAAGTTCCAAACAAAAGTCTCTTTAATGCGTTTATTTCACAGCATTAATGTCCAACTCATATAAACACAGCACACGATATCCTCCGGATGGCAGCCTCTGGATTACAGTCACAAAACCCGCCAGTCCACCTCTGACCGGTTGACGTGAGCGATTGCACCGCCATGTTAATGTGCTATTCACAGATTTACACAGTACACGATATCCTTCAGTTTACAGTCACTAAACACACCAGTTTTCCTCTTGAGACCAGTTGCCGTGGACGACTGCACCACCATGTTAATGTTCTACTCACAGCATTACACATTACACGATATCCTCCTGATCGCAGCCGGGAACCATATCCTCTAGTTTACAGTCACTAAACACGCCAGTCCTCCTCTTGACTTGTTACCATTGGCGACTGCACCACTGTGTACGCTGTGGGTGCCAGGTTGTTCAGCTGCTTTGGCAGTTTGGCTTCCCTGGTTTTCCCTAAATCTGCCTTGGCCAACCAGCATGTCCAAGACCTATACTCACTTTAGTCTGCATTGCAACCACAGCTACGCCTGTGACTGCAATGCCCTCTCATGGCCTCATTATGCCACCATGCACATCTTGGGGGGAACATACAGTGACCCTCACATGTAACACCAGTCACTGCCTCACAACATCCACTACAGAAATTCTCAATTTTCCCATACTTATCAGTTAATAAGCACTTTTGTTCATGGGAAAACCCATTTAAAGGGAATCTGTCAGCAGGTTTTTGTTACGTAATCTGAAAACAGCAGGATATAGAGGCTGAAATACAGAATTCAGTGATGTTTTACTTGACAAAGTGCATGCCATTGTTTACTAACTGTGAAGGATTAATCACCAAGAGATTAACATTGCCGTACTAGTCCTGCAACTAAGCACCCCACTGTCTATGTGTAGGGGAGTGGGCCCCCGCTATGTGCCCAGGCTGGAACCAAGGGGGCTGTCACATAAGTTCCTAGGGAGAAGGTGCCCGGGGGAAGGAACTGCAGGACGACCGAGAGATTGTTCTGGAAGGTGCGGGGGCGGGGCTAGGATAAGAGGAGCACAGGAGACCAGAAGGGGGAGTTCATGCAGAGACAGACAGGAGAAAGGAAGGAGACCTGCTGGGGAGCGCAGAAGGAGGAGAACTGTGAGGCCTTCACCCGCCACTGCCCTACTCCAGTCCGCGGCTGCGGCCTATACTCTGCCAGCTGCGGCCTCCTCGACCTTGCCTCCAGCCGCAACCGCCGCTGCCTCACTCCAGCCCGCGGCTGCGGACTGTCCCATACCATCCGCGGCCGCTACTGTCCCACTACAGCCCGCGGCTGCGACCTACACAGCAGAGCCCTCAGCTGCCGCCATCTCGCCCCAGGAAGGGGCGGACTCAACGCCAGAGTGCTTCTCCAGGGCCTGTTGCACCCCATCTACACCCGGGTGTAAGAATGCCTTAAGTTTACAACTCCTCATCGGCTGGGCCCAGAGGCTGAGACGCCAAACAGACATTCATCGGACCACGACTCTGCAGGACGTCAGAGCAGGATAAGTGACACTCTGTTTACTGTTAAATATAGTTCTAGGACATTTAGTCGGCCCTATCGTGACCCTATAGTTATTGGCACTTGCCTAATAGCCGTTGGCTTACATTATTGTGTATTGTTGTACAGCTTCCCTGCGAGGAGAATCTCTGTTAGCCACTCAGTTACTTCTCTAACCAGCATTTAAAGGTTCAGTTTAAGCTTGCTCCATCTCGTCACTGCATCCCGTGTACCTACGAATACCACATATGGACTTTGTACATGGAGAGCCTGGTGTGGGTGCAGCTTCCTCAGCTCTGCAGCATGCTAAATCTAAAAGCTCTGACTACGGCTATACCGTTATCTAAGTGATACATCATTGTAATTCAGCTTCTCTTTGCCTACATCACGCTTCTCTCAGATAAAGTAGCAGAAATCTAATCACAGATTCCTATTAAGTCAATAGGCTCTGACTTCCCCGGAAGCATTTTCGTCGGAACTGGTGTGTGAACTGTACACTGTGTTCCATATTATTATGCAAAAATTGTTTAGGAGTGATAAGGTAAGAATTTTTTTGTTTGTCAGTTAAACTCATTGATAGTGATGTGTGTCAGGGCTCTTTATATCACTGTAAGCAATTGCAGACACCTGTGCTAATTAGTTTGGCAGGTGTGTCCAATGAAAGGCAAGACTACTTAAGAAGGCTGTCCCACATTATTAAGCAGCCTACATTTACTGCCAAAATGGGAAAGAAAAAGGATGTGTCGGCTGCTGAGAAGCAACAAATTGTGGAGTGTTTAGGTCAAGGCATGACTACAATCAACATTGCCAAGACACTTCATCGTGATCATTGCACAATCAAGAAGTGTGTAGCTGATTCACAGTAGACACGTATGCGCGCTGATAAGGGAAAATTGAGGACTCTTTCTGTTCTGTCCAGCCATATAATTGCTGTCTAGAAAGTCTAGTCATTGTTTTTATGTCTCCAATTGTTATAGACATTGTAATTTTTGAATGTATTGGTCTTTCATACATTTTATGTTGTAAGGTAACAGTGCCACCTGCTGGCTGTTTGATGCATAGATTCTAGTTTAATTTGTAATGTCTTGTGGGAAGTTCCAAGAGCATTGTGGGATTGTTCCTGTTGCATCATGGTCTTGTTTATCACACTGTGAAGAGGAACAGCAGCCATTATTCTCCATGTGTCTTAGGAGAAACTACATCACTCGTGTTCTTCATGTTTCTTAAACAGCCTGCTCTAAGCATAGTCGGTAAGCACTATCTAGGTGTTATAATCCTGTGTTTATCAGTACACTTGTTGTACTAAGTAGGTAATAATCAGTTTGTGTATTCTGTATATTGTAAACTATTTGTGTTTCATGCTCTGTGCAGTTATATATTCTGAAATGCTCTTATTATTGGATTCTATAGTTTTACCCTTTCCTGTCACATCTGCAATCAAAAGAAGGTTACAATTTTACAGCCTCTTTTTCTTAAAGACAGGGGGTTTAGCTACATGTCTCATCGCACACCCTGCTAACGTGCATGAGGACAGAATAGTAAAACGACTGCTGAGAACAAGCTCAGAAGATCAGACATACAGAGCCCCCATTATCCAAGCATACGGTTATTGCATGTGGATATTGCAGCAACCTCTTAACGGTCAGACCGAATAATTGGACCATACAGAGCCCGCCATTATCCACGCAGAGCCGACAAAGGGATATCACAGTGGTTGCCCAACTGTCGAATCATGTCTTAAGGGCGAGCATCCTCTTTCAAGACGATATCACGAGTTGGTTCCTCCAAGACATCCTCCGTCAGCAATGCGGCCGCTGTTGCCCGCGCAAAGGCTGAAGCGGCAAAAGCAAGAAGCACCTTTGCTGAGCAGGAGATAGAATTGAAACTACAACAAGCATGCCTGGATGCAGAAAAGGCACGCCAACAAGCATGCCTGGATGCAGAAAAGGCATGCCAGGACGCAAAGAAAGCGCGCCTTGAAGCAACATTACAGAAACTTGCTATTGAAAAAGAAACAGCAGTTGCCATAGCAGAAGCAGAAGCCCTAGAAACTGCCATATATTCCGACGGTGAACACAGCAGACACAGCAGTGTGCTAGGTCTACGAGTTACTCACGATCCATTGCAGCGTACTGCAGAGTACGTCCATCGACATTCCAAACCAAATGACGATCCAGACCCACAGGCGAAGACAGAGCATTTTGTCAACAAGCCAAGCCAACCAGATAATTCGGACCCCCAGAAAGCCAACTATCAGTGTCCCTACTGAAAGCAAGGAGATACACATTGGGATGATACTGACTACAATAATCTTTCTCCAGAGCAGAAGGTCCGAAATCTGTCCCGGTTTAAAGAGAATCCCTTCGCTTCAGAAAGGTACTACAGCAGTTGGACGAAACCAGAGACACCTATCAGGTATGATCACACAGCACACATGTACTCTGACAACACTCCATCAGCTGGCATCAGTGCCAATCAAGCCACAATGGACTTTGCCAAGTTCCTTGCTCGACGTGAGTTGATCACTAAGGGACTTGTAAAGTTCAGCGATCGCGCTGAAAACTACAGGGCTTGGCGAGCCTCCTTCAAAAATACCGTAAGAGACATAGGTCTATCATGTAGTGAATAAGTGGATCTCTTGGTAAAATGGCTAGGAGGTGAGTCCGCCGAACACGCAAAGAGAATCAGAGACATTAATATAAATTATCCAGATGTCGGCCTCAAAAGAATTTGGAATAGACTTGATGAATGCTATGGCTCAGTAGAGGTTATAGAAAATGCCTTGTTTAAAAGAATAGAGGATTTTCCTAGAATAGCAAACAAGGATTATTCAAAGCTCAGAGAATTAACTGACTTGTTAATGGAGTTGTGTGTAGCAAAAGCAGAAGGAGATCTTGTGGGGTTGACATATCTCGACACTGCTAGAGGTGTGAACCCCATAGTTCAGAAACTCCCATATAACCTGCAAGACAAATGGGTTACATATGGATCTAGGTATAAACAGACTTACAATGTACCGTTTCCTCCATTCGATGTGTTTGTAGATTTTGTCTCAGAACAAGCAAAAATTAGAAATGACCATAGCTTTGATTTCATGCCGTCATGTGCCAATAACTCTGTTAGCAAACCTCGTAGAACAACTGTAGAGGTCCACAAAACTAACATTTCTCCCACAGGTCCAGTTCGCAAAGAGTTCAGCTCCGGTCAAGGAGAAGACAAATCCAAGGATCCAAGCAGGCAGTGTCCCTTACACAAGAAGCCACATTCCTTACTTAAGTGCAGGGCTTTCAGAGAAAAGTCATTGGAGGAAAGGAAGGCCTTCCTTAAGGAGAATCGCATCTGCTACAAATGCTGCTCTTCAACATCCCACTTTGCCAGGGACTGTGAGGTTAGTGCAAGCTGTACCGAATGTGACAGCACCGAACATAACTCAGTTCTACACCCTGGATCACCATCAGATACTTTGCCCCAAGAGCATAGCGGGGAGCTGAATGACTCAAATACTGACACTCCAGCCATTACTTCTAAGTGTACAGAAGTTTGTGGAAATCTCATGGGAGGCAAGTCTTGCTCTAAAATTTCCCTAGTGAGAGTCTACCCGGCAGACGAAAAGGACAAAGCCATCAAAGTATACGCGATTTTAGATGATCAGAGTAATAGGTCACTAGCCAAGTCTGCCTTCTTTGATAGCTTTAACGTCAGAGGACCCAGCGCCCCCTACTCTTTAAAAACCTGTGCCGGTATAATAGAGACAGCTGGTAGGAGAGCAACAGGATACGTAGTCGAGTCTATAGATGGCCAAATGTGTCTGCCCTTACCAACCATATTGGAATGTAACCAGATTCCTGACAACAGGTCAGAGATACCTACGCCTGAAGTGGCATCGTACCATCCTCATCTGAAGCGTATAGAACGCCTTATTCCTAATCTTGACCCAGAGGCTCAAATAATCTTGCTCTTAGGGAGAGATATTCTACAAGTTCACAAGGTTAGACAACAGAACAATAGCTCACACAATGCTCCATATGCTCAGAGACTCGACCTTGGGTGGGTCATTGTAGGAGAGGTCTGTTTAGGAGGTACACACAAAGCGACAGTAGTTAGCAACATGTTTACCAGGACTCTCGAGAATGGACGTCCATCTCTCCTTCAACCATGTGAAAATCACTACTTCATAAAGGAGCTGCTACACAGTACTTCAGCACCAAGTATCTTAGTGAGTAGTGCCAATGATGATTGCATTCAGAATTGGGACCAAGATCACCTTGGGTGTACAGTCTTCCACAAGACCAAAGAAGATAATCGTATAGCAATGTCATTTGAAGATAAACTGTTCCTAGAGATGATGGAGCAAGGAATGGTGCAGGACAAAACGAAGAACTGGATTGCACCTCTACCCTTCAAGCCTTAAAGACAACGCTTGCCTAACAACAGAGAACAAGTTTACAAACGATTTGTTTCCCTCAGGCACAGCTTCCATAATAAACCAGAGATGAAAGGTCATTTCTTTACCTTCATGGAGAAAATATTTAAAAACGGTCATGCAGAGTTAGCACCTACACTTCAAGACGCTGAAGAACGTTGGTACCTTCCTCTGTTTGGAGTGTATCACCCGAAAAAGCCAGGTCAAATCAGAGTAGTATTTGATTCGAGTGCTAAGTATGAAGGTGTTTCATTGAATGATGTCTAGTTATCAAGCCCGGATCTGAACAACAAACTTTTAGGAGTGCTTATCCGTTTTCGTAGAAACTCCATTGCATTCACAGCAGACATCCAACAGATGTTCCACTGCTTCTTTGTTAAAGAGGAACATAGAAATTTCTTGAGATTCTTGTGGTTCAAGGATAACGATCCTTCCAAAGAGATTACGGAGTATCGTATGAAGGTACATATTTTTGGTAATAGTCCTTCTCCTGCAGTAGCCATCTATGGGCTGAGACACGCGGCTCAAGAGGTTGAAGCAGAGTACGGAACGGATGCCAGACTGTTTATAGAGAAAGATTTCTATGTGGATGACTGTTTGAAATCGATGCCAACAAATGAGACCGCGATTAGTCTTCTGAAAAGAGCCAAGGACATGCTCGCTGTATCTAACCTGAGGTTGCACAAGATCGCTTCTAACAGCAAGGAAGTGATGGAAGCCTTCCCTCCTGAGGATCATTCAAGTGACTTGAAGAATTTATATCTAGGCATAGACTCCCTACCGATGCAGCGGAGCCTCGGCCTACTATGGGACATAAAAGCTGATACCTTCACCTTCCAGGTTAACAAAGGAGATAAACCCTTTACTCGCAGAGGAGTACTGTCTACCATAAGCAGTTTGTATGACCCACTGGGGTTTGTAGCTCCTGTAGTCATCGAGGGCAAGGCTATGTTAAGAGAGTTCACCACAGAGGTGACGAACTGGGATACTCCTCTTCCCACAAAAGAGAAAACCAAGTGGATGAGCTGGAGAAATTCCCTCACAGCCTTGTCAAGTCTTCATATAACACGTCCGAGTACCAAGATAGAGACACAAACCCTTTGTGTGTTCTCCGATGCTTCAATCAAAGCGATTGCTGCGGTAGCCTATTTGAGGACGATAGACACAAGTCAACAATGCCATGTAGGGTTTGTCATGAGCAGAGCAAAACTAACACCGCTCCGTGAATACACCGTACCACGCCTGGAACTTTGTGCCGCCGTGTTAGCAGTCGAGTTGGCAGAACTCATTGCTATGGAAATGAATCTAGAAATTAAAGACTTTGAGTTCTACACTGACAGCAGGATAGTACTTGGGTACATCCATAACAAAGTGAGACGCTTCTATGTCTATGTTAGCAACAGAGTGCTCAGAATTCGAAGGTCTACCTCACCTGAACAATGGAAATATGTGCCTACACATCTCAACCCTGCGGACCAGGCTACCAGATTTGTTGCTGCCAATCGCCTCAAAGACACAATTTGGTTTACAGGCCCTGAGTTTTTGTGTAGGTCATTGCCCAACATGACAGAAATGGCCTTGTTTGAACTAGTAGATCCACATGCTGACGTTGAAATTCGCCCTCAAGTGTCTGCGTTACATACTGAAACTTTGAAGCGCCACCTGGGATCTCAGCAATTCAGTAGGTTCTCTACTTGGAATTCACTTGTTCGTGCCATCGCCTGCCTGACCCACATAGCTCAGTCTTACAAGGACCGTTACAGGAGTCGATGGAGACAAGTGCAGAGTCTCTCCAATGCTTTTTGGGACAAGTGGAAAAAACAGTACCTGCCTACCCTGCAGCAGAGGAAAAAGTGGCAAACCAGCAAGCCTAACCTCCAGCCTGGCAATGTAGTACTAATGAAAGACTGTCAGTCTCGGAAAAATGAATGGCCATTAGGTCTCATTACTCAGACATTCCCAAGTAAGGATGGAATCGTACGTAAGGTGGAAGTAAAAATAGGGAAACAAAGCGAGACCAAATTGTTCCTCAGGCCAGTAGGGGAACTCGTTCTGCTGTTCTCGTCCAATAAACACAATAGTGACGTCGGCTGACGTCAAGCGGGGAGTGTTCTGTCCAGCCATATAATTGCTGTCTAGAAAGTCTAGTCATTGTTTTTATGTCTCCAATTGTTATAGACATTGTAATTTTTGAATGTATTGGTCTTTCATACATTTTATGTTGTAAGGTAACAGCGCCACCTGCTGGCTGTTTGATGCATAGATTCTAGTTTAATTTGTAATGTCTTGTGGGAAGTTCCAAGAGCATTGTGGGATTGTTCCTGTTGCATCATGGTCTTGTTTATCACACTGTGAAGAGGAACAGCAGCCATTATTCTCCATGTGTCTTAGGAGAAACTACATCACTCGTGTTCTTCATGTTTCTTAAACAGCCTGCTCTAAGCATAGTCGGTAAGCACTATCTAGGTGTTATAATCCTGTGTTTATCAGTACGCTTGTTGTACTAAGTAGGTAATAATCAGTTTGTGTATTCTGTATATTGTAAACTATTTGTGTTTCATGCTCTGTGCAGTTATATATTCTGAAATGCTCTTATTGCATTCTATAGTTTTACCCTTTCCTGTCACATCTGCAATCAATAAAAGAAGGTTACAATTTTACAGCCTCTTTTTCTTAAAGAAGACAGGGGGTTTAGCTACATGTCTCATCGCACACCCTGCTAACGTGCATGAGGACTGAATACTTTCCTACAGGCAATTACGTCAGGTTAAAAGAGCAGCGGCAAAAAAGCCTTGTCATAGCAGCAGACAAGTTTTTGAAGCTGCTGGTGCCTCCAACGTCCCCCGAACAACAAGATGCAGGGTCCTTCAGAGGTTTGCAGCTGTGCGTAAGCCATCCTGTCGACCTCCTCTATCCACTGCACACAAGCAGAAACGGCTCCAGTGGGCCAAACAATACATGAATACTGACTTCAAAACTGATGAGTGCCGTGCAACGCTCGATGGTCCAGATGGATGGAGTAAAGGATGGCTGGTTGATGGACACCCCATGCAAACACGGCTACGGCGCCAACAAGGAGGAGGTGGAGTAATGTTTTGGGCTGGAATCATGGAGAGAGAGATTGTCGGCCCCTTTAGGATCCCTGAAGGGGTAAAGATGAACTCCATAGTGTATGTTGAGTTTCTCAAACAGCACTTCCTGCCATGGTTCGAGAAGAACCATGCATTCCGCGCAAGATCATTTTCAGGCATGATAATGCAACGTCTCATGCTGCACATAACACATCTGCATCTCTGGCTGCTATGGGCATAAAAGGGGACAAACTTATGGTGTGGCCCCCATGCTCCCCTGACCTCAACCCCCTTGAGAACCTCTGGAGCATCATCAAAAGGAGTGTCTATGATGGTGGGAGGCAGTTCACATCTAAGCAACAGCTCTGGAAGGGTATTCTGTCCTCATGCAAAACAATTGAAGCAGAAACCATCCAAAACCTGACAAATTCAATGGACGAGAGAGTTCAGAAGCTCCTTTCGAACAAGGGGTCCTATGTGCAAATGTAACATCACCTAGAATAAAGTTTTGAGTTGAAAACTGTTTAATTTCAGTTTGTAATAACCTGCTAATGCTTATAATTTCAAAAATGACCATTTTTTTGTTCTTTATTAAAATGAAAAGGTTGAAAACTCTGCTGTGCATAATAATTTGGAACATGCATTTTGAGTGCAGTTTGAATGTTTTATTTTTTAAAAAATATACTGTTATCGTAGGCAGTTTGTACAAAAACCTTTCAATTGTACACTTAATAGTTATTTGACTGGAAAATTACAATGACTGTAATTCATATAGGTAATTTGGGAAAATCTGAGAAAATATTATTTGCATAATAATTTGGAACACAGTGTATATGTCACCATACAGCTTTCCCCAAGCGCTTGTTCCTGCCTCCAAACACATGTAGCACTACAGGTAACCGCCGCAGCTGTCTCATATTGTAAAATTTGTAACGTATATTTAAATGATGCCTTTCAGACTTAACCTTTAGCCCCTGACGAAGCCACCTTGCGGTGGCGACACACGTCGAGCATCTCCACAAGCTCCCCAATTTATTGGTCTTATCGTTGGTATGATATCGGGTCTGTGTTTTATGTATTAATATCTAGTGTCTTTAGTGTATTTTACCCCCACTTGAGCTATCTTTCTATACTTGCTCATGTTTGTTTATTTAATTCCATCATGGACCGCTCTATATGCCAGACTTATGATAGGCCTATTTGCATGTTTTTGTGGCAATTTTTGTGACTCATGTTAAGGCACAGGTGCTGGTAATATTCGAGCAGATTCAGCCCAATTCTTTATCATTACATGGTATTGCATGTTTATTTTTGGGCGTTTTTTACTGCTCAATACAGGGTATTCTATTAGGCACTGTTATATATATGGTGTATATTTATGCATCTTCTATCATGTTATGCATCTACTAAATAGCCACTTTAACTGTTCTTAATCTTTGTGGGGTAGCTTATGGCTTTATTATGAGCCAATAGGGTAGTGTATTTGTCATGTTTTTGACTTTTAATGGATTTTAATTGTTTTTTGTCTGCATGTATCTAATAAAATATTGTGTATTTTGTGGTGACCCCTGTTATGGTCTGTAGCTTTTATTCTGTATTTGTCAGATTCCTTTTAAGTCGCAACTAGGGATGAGCAAAACTGAACTGTAAAGTTCGGGGTCTGTACCGGACACCTAGTGTCCGATGCCGAACCACAAATCACATCACAAGATGTCCGGTTTACTGTTCAGATGCCTATTAAAGTTTGCTGAAAGGCTGCAGTGCAGCCAATCAACAAACTTTTAGGCTGTGGGCACTTCCGGAGACATGACAGCCATGCCAAGTATTGGCATGGCTGTTATTGGCCCGTGCAACACGTGACCAAGCCTGTATAAACGCTGTATCACGAGTGCCGCCGCCAATCTGCTCTTATTACTGTAGGGACAGGATGCAGCTGGAGGGAGGGACAGTGTTAGGTAGTGCACTCTGCTAAAAAGCCATGTGTGCTCTGCACGTGTCACAGTGGGAGAACTGTACCAAAAAGCCAGTGTGCACTCTGCAGCCATATCTGTGGGAGTACTGTGCTAAAAGCTACTGTGTACTCTGCACCTCTCATGTAGAAGTACTGTGCCAGAAGCCGCTGTGTGTACTCTGCAACCCTACCTGTTGGATACTGTGCCAAAATCCGCTGTATGTACTCTGCAACCCCATCTGTGGGAGCACTATGCCAAAAAGCCACTGTGTGTACTCTGAAACTCAGCCTGAGGGAGTACTGTGCCTTTAAGCCACTGTGTGCACTCTGCGCCAATATCTGTGGCAGTACTGTGTCAAACAGACACGGTGTGTACTCTGCAACCCTGCCTGTGGGAGTACTGTGTCAAAAGCCGCTGTGTACCCTGCACCCCCGCCTGTGGGATTACTGTACCTTTAAGTTGCTGTGTGTACTCTGCATCCATATCTTTGGGAGTAGTGTGTCAAAAAACCAATGTGTGTACTCTGCAACACCGCCTGTGAGAGTGCTGTGCCAAAAAGCTGCTCTGTGTACTCTGCAGCCGTATCTGTGTGGGCAGTGTGCCTAAAAAAATAATTACGGTATATTTTGCCGTCATCTCTTTGCCATTTGTATGCCAAACAAATAATTTTACTGTACCGCTGTGTCTATACGAGTAGTCTGGCAACTAAAAAAATCTCATCAGCCGTTTCTGCCATTTGTAGGCCAAACAAATCTTTTTATTGTACCGCTGTGACTATACGAGTAGTGTGGCAAAATAACAAATCTACTAAACAGTTGTGTCTGTGTAATTTTTGGTACAAAAAAGTTATAGTACTCTGCGGCCATCTCTTTGCCATTTGACGGCGAAACAAATAATTTTACTGTACCACTAAGTCTATATGAGTAGTGTTTCTAACATGTTCTACTCTACAGATGTCTTTTTTTGAGTAGTGTATAAAAAATTCTACTATGCAGCTGTCTCTATCCCATTTGTGGGCCGAAAAAATTATTTTATTGTACCGCTGTGTCTATACAAGCAGTATTTCTAAAAAAAATGTTTTACTCTGCAGCTGTCTTTTTGTGAGTAGTGTATGTAAAAAAAAATGTTATATTATGCAGCCATCTCTTTCCCATTTATGAGCCATAAAATTATTTTATTCTACCGCTGTGTCTATATGAGCAGTGATTCTAAAAATATATTCCACTCTGCAACCATCTTTTTGTGAGTGGTGTGTCTAAAATAAAATTATAGTATGCTGCCGTCTCTTTCCGTTTTATGGGCCAAAAAGCTTCTGTTTGTACTATACCAAAAAGCCTTTGTGTGTACTTTGCCAAAAAGCCTCTGTGTGTACTGTGCCAAAAAACTTTTGCTTCTACTTGTAGAGTTTTCCACATTTATTCCATGCTAACCATCCCTTCTGAGGTGGTGCCAGTGCCCCAGCTGCATTGGCGACTTCATCCCTGCCTTTTGCTTCCACTGAAACCCGCTGTCAAGTAAGGATGCAGTCAATAGTGCACTTGTATTCCTGCATTTTCAGATCTTGCGCTAGTGAAGGAAGTAAGAATGGGACATTGTTATAGCAGGGATCCAGCAAGACCGCTCTTATAACAATTGTAACAATCTGGGCAACTTGGCAGTCATTGCTCAGGTACAGCAGCATGTATTTTCTCATGTGTGCCATGCTTCCCAGAGGCAACGACAAGCTGTCCTCGCTTTGAGGTGTATCGTCTGGGTCCTCTGTATCATCTGTATCTCTCCAGCCACACTCCAGTGATGCCCATGAGATGCTTTCAGTGCCACCCTGCTGTGAACACGGTTGTTCCTTATCCTCCTCATCTTTCAAAACTATCACCTGGCTGGACATTTGTGTACTTGGTCACCATTGGTACAGGAATCCATCCTACAAGACATGTGTGAACACCTGGCCTGATAATGGTGTGAATGTTCCCGGTTCCTCCTACTTTTCCTCCTGTGTCACCTCCTCATCCATCATCGCCTGAAGCTTTTTTTTTCTAGGAGGCATGCAAGTGGGATAGTAACACTGTTGATGGCGCCATCAGCGCTGGCCATGTTCGCGGAGCCGTTGAAACAGAGAAATATGGGACACGTCCCACATGAAGGCCCACTCCTTGGTCATGAAGTGGTGTTGTTCTGCAGAGCGACTCACCTGTGCATGCTGCAGCTCAAACTACAGTACCGCATGCTGCTGCTCACACAGTCTCTCCAGCTTTGGCTACTACTGCTCGTACAGTCTCTCCAGTCTTCACCTTATTGGCACTTCGCATACGAGGTGGGGAGCAGAAAGGTAGAAGTGACACTGCACCACAGGCAGGCGAGAAGCAGCAGGGTGAGAAAGCCAAAAGCGCGCACAGATGGTCCACACTAGTGATTGGCCACGGTGCGCAGTAGCAGCCAGCTTTTGCACCCTGCTCCCTCATTTGCTGTGCAGCATGACCACCATCTCTTCCTCCGAACTACCCACGTCACTCAAATGGCTTTGACTTCATGTGGGGTATAGGACCTCTTCATCCCCCATCATCACACCTCTCCAGTCTGTCCATAAATTTGCTGCCCTACTACTCCATTTGTGTCCTCGCTACTTCTTTGCTTCTCCCCTCAGTGAATTCCTTCATTGTCTCTCACTTCCGCAACGTATTCACTTCAAGCTACTAACACGGTCCACAAAGCTGTCCATAATCTGTCTCCCCCATATATCTTTGCACTAATCTTCCGATATCTTTCACAACGTAATTTCTGGTCCTACCTAGACTTCCTTCTCTTCTCCACAATTGTACGTTCCTCATACAATTGCCTGCAAGACTTCAGCAGAAGACCAGGTGGAAGCCAAAGGGAATGAACTGGAGGTACTCTCACTCTACCAATCTAAAACCACCTCTACTTGTTCTGGCCTCACCATTCATCCCTCCCTCCACCTCCTCCTCCACTTGAACCTCTCCCTCCAGGTTCAAGATTACATATTTTTTTATTCTGATATTTTAAGTCATTTCCCTATCCAAATTTATTTGCAGGGCAATTGTCCTGCTCTTACCCCCATTTAGCTTCCTTTTGCAGCCCCCTAGCCTTTACTATGGCCCATTTAATAGCCATTTTAACGCATCAAAGTTCCTATTCCGAGCTGAACTTTTAAAACTAGTTTGGCCGAACCTGAACATCCACTTGGCAGTCTCAAGTGTCCGTTTGAACAAGGGATGTGAGTTACCAGCATGTCTTGTATGCCCAAAGAATCAACCCGCTATTATCAAAGTGATGAAGCAGCAAGAAGCTGCAGTCTGTGCAAACTTTGCTGACTTGATTTATATTGCTGCAGAAACGTTCAAGTAATGTACCTTCCGAAAGACTCATTCAAAAAGTGTAATGTGACTCTGTTCTAGCAGGGTAATGACAACAACGTTGTAAGATGTTCACCCAGCCAAGCACTTAGTTACAAACGTCATCTTCTTTGGCTCTCTTCAGTCAGTTTAAATGTACGACTGTAATTACTTAACAAGTAGCCTTATGTCCCTAATAGGAATCAGCCTTTTGTAAAGAAACCTCAGCGAACACGAAAAAGGACTCCAGCAGCTTTACGTAGGTCGGTGCTCTATATTCCATTCATAGCTATTATTTGCTTATTATTCCTGTAACACACAGTAGGAGGGCCCTTCATGCCATTCAATGTCTATTGTGGAAATCTCACTGTCAGAAATATAGGTCAAGGAAAAGCATCAAGTACTTTACCATTCGGTACACTAACCTCCTAAGGGCACAAAGCAGATTAAAAGTTTAGAGACATATTCATGTAATAATTGGTTTCCTCTAGTTATGCAACTGCTTTAGTGACGCATAATTTCTAGCAGAGCATGCACTTCATATACATTTAACTAGCTTCACCTAATTCCCTGCCTTACCGCTTCTAATATGCGCCCACAGATCTGACCTACATAATAGGAAAAGCAAATTATGTAGTAGTACACACTGAAGAGGAGAGTAGCTTGGAGGTGTGCAGATGAGCCAAATATTAATTAACTACTTATTTTCAAGAGATATTCTGTATATTATTGTTATTGCATGGCTGCTGAGATAATGTATAATCTAATTTTGTGCTTTTTTAACCCCTTTGACTGGCTGATTTTTTTATTTTGCACTTTTGCTTTTTCCTCTCTGTTTTTATTTTTCTATTGATATAGCTATATAAGGGCATTTTTTGGGGACAAGTTGTAGTTTCGAATTAAATTCATTTTAACTCAGAAACATGAAAAAATAACAAGTAGGATAAAATTGTGAAAGAGCTGCAATTTCACCATTGTTTTTCAGGCTTTAGTTTTACGGCGTTCATTGTGCTCTAAAAATGACAAGCAACAGGTTTACTCATGTCAGTACAATCCTGGCGATAACAAACTTGTACAGTTTATTTTTTATATTTTAGTAGTGAAAAAAAATCTGAAATTTGTGAAAAAAAAAAATAAAAAGTGTCTCACGATCTCCTTTGAAACTCAGGCTATAGCTGAGCTTCAAAGGAGTACCCATTGGTCGCCGTGATCACATTACCGAGGATCACTGGTGATCATGCTTTTTAGAGGGAACCTGTCACCAGGATAACACAGTCCAATCTGCAGGTAGCATGTTATGGAGCAGGGCGAGCTCTAAATATTCATGATCCACTGTTAGTAGTATTATTAAAAAAGTAGAAGCTTTTAAGAACAACAGCAACTCAGCCACAAAGTTGCACACCATGTAAAGTTACACAGCGGTTGCACCAAGTACTAAGGTGCACATTTCATAAAAGTCACCAGACCTTTGATGACGTTAATTACAAATTTCTTGCCTTAACATCAAAACAAAAACTGTCCACTAGCAATTTCATGGCATGAGTTTCCACAGCTGAGCAGCTGTGTGCAAGCCTTGCATCACCAAACACAATGCCAAGTGTTGTGTTTCAGTGATAGTGTAAGGGGGAAGACCGGGCTGTGGGTACCTGCATTGAGTCAGGTTCGGAACTGTCGAGGCTGCATCCCATGTTGCGCGGGGGGGAAGGAATAGGGGACCGGACAAACCCCATGAACCAGGAGGAGGGGGCGTGTTTAAGGGTAACACAGAGATGAAAGCACACGAAGCAGGCTGCAGTTTCCCACCATCAGGGAGAGTGCAGGACTGTGAGCAGTGCGCTCTGCACCCCGAGCAGCAGCGCACTCCACACCCCGAGCAGCAGCGCCACGACGTACTGCGGCCGACTTCTCTTGAGAGCTCCCGCGGACAAGTGAGTGTGGGAAGCGCCATGCGCCCGGCTAAACGTAGGACCGCGCTCGTGCAGAGAAACGTGGGCCGGTTACAGGACACTGAGGTGCGGTCCCCCTTGCTGGCTAGTGCGCATCAGCCCACGCTGCTCAGCGGGTAAAACCGGAGACCAAATGAAGTGGACCCTACACCAGCCATTGCCAGTAGTACTACCTCCATCGGACTGTGGACTAAGGATCACCAGCAGGAGCTACGATAAGTGCTGTTTGATTCTCAGACTGTCACCCTCATTCTGATTACTCCGTTTATTACTTGTTCTATTAATTCTTGCCACTGTTTATCAACTCCGTGCGAGGAAATTACTTTCACCTTTACTGCTAAAATAAAAAATATTGTTATTCCGTATTGGTCTGCAATCCCTGCGTACTACATCTCAGCACCTGCTTACAGTTGTTCTGGGGCCTATAGTTCCATAAATCTTAATGCTTTTGAATACCAAGACATTTTGGACTATTGTTTGCTTTCAACTTTGTGTGATAAGTTTGCTGAAGGCCCTTTTCTGTTCCAGCATGACTGTGCTTCAGTGCACAAAGGAAGGTCCACAGAGGTATGGTTGGGTGAGTGTAAGAACTTGAGGCCTGCACAGAACCTTGACCTCAACCTCATAAGGTATTAACTAGAATTCAGTTTGCGAGGCAATCTCTCTTGTCCAACGTAAGTGGCTAACTGTACAAATGCCTTTCTGGATGAATGTTTTTGCATTCCTACAGAGACACCAACATTTTCCCAGAAGAGTGGAAGCTGTTGCATTTGCAGTGGGGCCTAGGCACTGCATTCCTGCACCCCCATTCTTCATTCCTACCAGATATCTATATAACAGACAGTACCACAATGCCTTAGACAGCACACTCTTGCACCTTGTGACCCAATCCTTAACAGATATATCTTGAAAAAGGCCTCAAGTGGCCAAAATGTTGATTTATGTATCTGAAACCAATTGATCTTAAAACTCTTTGTTATTTTTTTTAATAAACTATACATTTCTTCTGCAAGAAATTTTTGAGTGCCGAAGTTTCTACTCTACGTATGATACTTTGGTTTACTTCTGAGCACCATATACACAGTTGAGCACCCATTTTTTCTAGAGTCAGAGATGTAACATTTTATGGCAGAAATTCAGGAACTGCATGTGAGGATTTATTTTTCACAACTGCTGACTGTCTTACATCAGTATAAAATTTCCCTTCTTCTACATTGTGTGCATATGCAACCAGCACACTTTCTACGAGCTTCTAAACTAATGAATAGATGCTGTAATATTAGCTCAGTAGTGTTATTAGCTGACGGTGAGCACCTGAACCATAGGTAAGGTTCCAAAGTGTGAACGCATTAGATGGGCCAATGATGTCCTGTTAACAAGCAAAGATGGACGATATATAAGTCAATCGGCATTCGTTTATTTGCCGGTTTACACAGGCTGTTGAATACTGATGGGAATAGAATGATCGTTAATAAAATATATATAAAAAAATTGTGTGCTCATATCAATAAATCTGCAATCAACCGCCAAGTATTCTGCACACAGTGTATTAGACTTAAATGAGTAAAACTCAGCAGGAGATAAAGGCAAGTACTTTTCAGAAAGAAGTGATTATATTTTGGAAATGATGCTCAGCATAAAACTTCGAGATACCGTCTTTGTAAAGCACAACTTAATTAGAATTCATAGGGAGAAAGGCTCCTAAGGCAGGAAGAATGATCAGATAAAGAGGATACTGCACAATGCCATAAAAACATCAGAGACAAAGAATCTGAGGATTTACTGCTTGTTCTGGGAACACAGAGAATTCTACGTCAGTAACTGCAATCCATCCACTGGAATCCATCGTGTATGGATTGTATAAAGCATAAACTAAGCTGAAGCACCTGAAGGGGATCCATAGCACCAGGTCTTAAAGTTGACTTTTTACAGGATTCATGCACTGTTTATAAACCAAAACGCTGGCACAAGATGTATTGTAACTGGCTTTATAAAACCACGGAATACACACTACTTCTAGCAGAGAGCAATAATACATTGACTAAAGTTCTGTATAACAGTGATGCTTTATAAAAGGTGAGGGGTTCAATTAAGACCACCCCAGCCAGAAGTGGACACAGACGGCTGATCGAGGTCCACTGCATTAACTTTATTTAGTTCCCCTCTCAAAATATTTATGGAAATAATAAGGGAAGCAATATTCAATTTCTTTAAAAGAAACAGGAAAGATGTGTATCTTTGTACCGTGTTAGCCAGTAGATAGAAAAATATTTAGAATTGAGAGTCCTCAGTGGTTGATACCTTTTAATGGCTAACTGAAAAGATGGTAACAAATTGCAAGCTTTCGAGACTACTCAGGTCTCTTCATCAGGCAAAGACTAATACAACATCTGAAGAATCACATATTTATACTCAACACAGCACAGAAATAATGCAATAGATAAGACAAGTGACGTAAAGCAGAACTGTCAATAAATCAATATGGGAGAGGGATGAACAGTTGTGGCAATAAATATTGGACCAGTTCATAGATAAGGAGTGTGAAAGTTTTATTGCCCTCTGATTGGGGTCTGGTAATGTTTTGTGATGCTCCCACAGGGTCTTTAGGAGCAAATTCATAAATTGATGTAAAAGGAAATAAATCCATGCGATATGTTCATTCCAGCATTAAGAGTGTCAAAGGTCATCATCAGTTTGTATTCACAAACTCTCCTGTGTCTCTGAGATGTGAAATTACCTTTTAGTACAAGTAATTTCATGTCCATCATACTATGACCGGGGATACAAAAATGTTTGGCCACAGGTAGATCCATTCTCTTTTCTCTTATTGTGTGGCGATGAGAATTCATCCTTGTTCTCAGTTTTTGCCCGGTCTCTCCCACATACAGACCCCCAGTTGGACATTTAGTACATATAATTAGGTACACCACATTAGATTTGATGCAGCTGAAAGTACCTGGGATCTTGTAGTCCTGATGTGAGTTGAGGATCTTTATCTTGTCTGTGGTTATTATAAATAGACAGGTTTTACATTTTTCTGGTTGCAAGGAAAGGTCCCTGCAGCTGTTGGAGAGGACAGGGACCTTCTGACAATGATACTTCTTAGATTTGGGGCTGCATACAACACAGTAGTGGGGGGTCTGGAAATATGGATTGTAATCGGGCATCTTTTTGTAGTAAAGGTTGTAGTTTCCGTGCAGCTCCTCTTAGTACTTCCAGATTTGGATTGTAGGTGACCACTAGAGGCACCCGGTTATTTTCTTCTTTAGCTTTGTAATGTAGCAGGTGATCCCTTGATATTCTGGTGGCTCTTGTAATTTGGTTTTCAATTGTTCTTGGATGGTAGCCCTGATTTAAAAAGGTCATTCTGAGGCGACCAAGGTGTTCATCTCTGTCCATGGGGTTGGAACATATACGGTTGTATCTGATGGCTTGGCTGTAGATAATAGAGTTTTTTATGTGTTTTGGATGGAAACTGTCCCATTTAAGGTATGTTGGACGGTCGATTGGCTTCTGATACAGGGATGTCTCTATTTCATTGTTCTTTAGCTTAATGATGGTGTCCAAAAAGTTAATTTCAGTGCTGGAGTGGTTGAGTGTTAAGTTGATGGTGGGATGAAATTGGTTGAACTATTTGTGGAACGTCTGTAGCTGTTGCTCAGACTCCGTCCAGATGATTAAAATGTCATCAATGTAGCGGTAGTAGGCCCAAGGCCTGATGGGATACGAGGACAAAAAGTCGCTTTCAACCTTGGTCTACAGCCAAGCCATCAGATACAACCGTATATGTTCCAACCGCATGGACAAAGATGAACACATTGGTCGCCTCAGAAAGACCTTTTTAAATCAGGGCTACCATCCAAGAACAATTGAAAACCAAATTACAAGAGCCACCAGAATATCAAGGGATCACCTGCACCTGCTACATTACAAAGCTAAAGAAGAAAATAACCGGGTGCCTCTAGTGGTCACGTACAATCCAAATCTGGAAGTACTAAGAGGAGCTGCACGGAAACTACAACCTTTACTACAAAAAGATGCCTGATTACAATCCATATTTCCAGAGCCCCACCACTGTGTTTTAGGCAGCCCCAAATCTAAGAAGTATCATTGTCAGAAGCTCCCTGTCCTCTCCAACAGCTGCAGGGACCTTTCCTTGCAACAAGAAAAATGTAAAACCTGCCCATTTATAATGACCATGGACAAGATAAAGATCCCCAACTCACATCAGGACTACAAGATCCCAGGCACTTTCAGCTGCATCACATCTAATGTGGTGTACCTAATTATATGTACTAAATGTCCAACTGGGGGTCTGTATGTGGGAGAGACCAGACAAAAACTGAGAACAAGGATGAATTCTCATCGCCACACAATAAGAGAAAAGAGAATGGATCTACCTGTGGCCAAACATTTTTGTATCCCCGGTCATAGTATGATGACATGAAATTACTTGTACTAAAAGGTAATTTCACATCTCAGAGACACAGGAGAGTTTGTGAATACAAACTGATGACGACCTTTGACAATCTCAATGCTGGAATGAACATATCGCATGGATTTATGGTCTTTTACATCAATTAAGGAATTTGCTCCTAAAGACCCTGTGGGAGCATCACAAAACATTACCAGACCCCAATCAGAGGGCAATAAAACTTTCACACTCCTTATCTATGAACTGGTCCAATATTTATTGCCACAACTGTTCATCCCTCTCCCATATTGACATATTGACAGTTCTGCTTTACGTCACTTGTCTTATCTATTGCATTATTTCTGTGCTGTGTTGTGTATAAATATGAGATTCTTCAAATGTTGTATTAGTCTTTGCCTGATGAAGAGACCTGAGTAGTCTCAAAAGCTTGCAATTTGTTACCATCTTTTTAGTTAGCCATTAAAAGGTATCAACCACTGAGGACTCTCAATTCTAAATATTTTTTTAAAAGAAACAATAATGTAAAAAAGATCATGATCAAATAGACTTAAAGGGAACCAATCAGAAACTTTTTTCCACCCTCCCCTAAACTATTAATATGATCATGTAGCCTTTTAAAAGATAAGCCAGTTGATCCCTTTATGACCACCCAGCACTGCTCTAGCAGTATTTGAAGTTGTGTCTGGAAGTGCATTGGGGTGTGACGATGCACTTACAGCTTCTCAGCCACATGCTGTATCTCCTGCCTAGCAGCTCTTTCCCATGTGTGACTAACAGGTCAGTGGCCATGTACAAAAGCAAACCACCTGTCTATCAGCCAGAGGAAGGTGCTGCTAGGTAGGAAATGCAGCGTGAGGCTCAGAAGCTGTAAGTGCATCATCACATCTCAGTCAACTTCCAGACACAACTTCAAAAAGTGATTTCTCGCTGCTAGAACAGTTCTTTGGGGTCGGTAAGGGATAAAACCCTTTGAAAGGGCTAAGCAATCATATTAATGGTTTGAGGTTAAACGTTTCTGAGTGACTGGTTCCCTGTAACTGACCTGTGAAATGATAGTAATGATATGGAAGTATGCAAGAATTACACAGGATAGATGGTTAAATGGATCTGGCTAGAACAATAATAATACTGATTTCTTACGTGCAACTGTAGTCACTTCGTATTCTGGAACATACTTTTTATAATGCAGAGAATTCTAGTACTTTTTTTGAATATGTTGCTTATTACAAGATGATTACGACTCTGAAGGTTGAGGATCTGGAGTACTCGCTGGACATGTAGTGTTATTGGCTCCCTTATTTAGCGCAGTAACACTAGCCATAGCCTCATTCTTATTTTGCATTACACTTGTGGAATAGTTATGACTTAGTTTATGAAACAGATTTGTTCTTCACATTACGTTACAACTGTGGGAGTGAGGTTAGAGGTAAGACAGGGTTAAAATAATCATACCAGAATTCTGAACACGCACAGTGAGAAGTAATGGGTCAGATGCACAGTGACGCAGCCTCCAAAGCACAGACACTGTGGGGTGTCCTTTTATATTACACTATGTGGTAGATTGACTCACTAAGCTGCTCAAAGAGGTCATCACAGGAACATTTTCCATTTAGGTTTTCAATTGGTTTATTAAAAAAAACGTAATGCATAAACCAGTCCAAAATTAGGTAAACATACACAGTCCTTCTGGCATTACAAAACAGCATACAGTAAAGTCTGTGTGGTGTGGGGTTTGCCCACTCATGGAAACAAAACAAGGTTCAGCTCAGCTCTATTTAACACGAGCACAGCTCTGGAGATCCCATCTCCAGATACACCGAATACTTAATGAGTCCAAAGGATCCACATTTATCTTTGGTATCACATCTTGGGTTGGAGATATGGTGAACAGCCTCCAACCCACTCTTCAGACCTAACATGGCCGATTAACCCCTCTCAGCATATAACATGCTGATGCATACTTCTGGGTTCATATCACTGAGGCTAATATCCTCCGTGACACATATCTCCCCTCCAGTATTTTACCAGTGACCTTCTCACAACTAGTAATCATACTTTACTTCAACATTTTATTTTATTATTTTATCTTACATTAATTTATTTGAGTGAGGGGCTAAAATATTTAAGTATTTAATAAAAGTATGGAGAGCAGTGAATCTTGAATATGTAAATTAATAAATTATTATTATTAATAAAATACATAAATAGATAACTGTTTTGTTCTTGTTTTCCAATTATAGTCACTGTTCCCTTATTATTATATGAGACTATCTTTTCATGTTATTCCTGAAATGTGGGCCTCGATTCATCAAGGAGGATTCACCAGAATTCTGGGGTAAATCTTTTTGAAATGATACAAAAGTTTGAAATGATACACAATAAGTTGCAAAGACGCTGCATTTTTGACGCAATGCAGCATCAAAACTCACCAAAAACTCATTGTGGGAACTTATCCTTAAAAAAGCAATAAAACCAACAATAAAATTGCACCAGTTTACTGTATCACTGCTTACTATGTTTTAAACTGCTGTCAAAACAAGTTTCACACAATCCACACTATCTGTATGTGTTTTTAGGTATTTTACAACCCGGTTCTTTCACAATTCCCAAACTTTACCTATGAAATACAATGCGTTGTAACTAAAATGACCCAGACAAGCGCTGACTTTCTATAAAGCAATCCCAAATACAGTCAAAAACTCATCTCTACATTTCTCCTCAGGGCAAGAGCGATTCAATTGCATTTCTTGGTGGCAGAAAGCGGCACATGTTGATTGTTGGAGATGTAGAAGGACATGACAGAATGCTTCGTTAATACATCAGGATCCTGACCCAGAGGGAAACGGCATTGCATGAGCAAGATATGCAGAGACTGCCAGCAAAGAGACAGCGCTCAAATATGTAACCAGAGAAAGGCTTACTGTGGGTGATCATACACATGACTACAGATCAACAGGACAGTCATGATGAAATCAGACATCTCTGACAAGAAGCTTAATGAGCGCAGTGTTACTGCATGGCATGATAAGATAGCAACTTCTGGCTGAAAATGATATAACACTAATTAATGTTGTCATATAGTCATTTTTCTCATACTACACACTGTATAAAAGTGAAACTCAAGTTATTTTAATAAATGTACATAATGAAGGCCTACATATTTGTAGGTGAAAATTGTTTTAATCTAGCAGCCGCTGTATCAAAACAAAAAAATTGAAAACTAAAAAATTTATTTGGATTAACATTAAAAACTGGAAAAAAATAAATTCATAGCAGTATGAGTCCAGAAATAAGCTCAATGTGTTTTGAGCACAACAATTTTAACCCCTTAATGACCACCAATATGCCTTTTATCTACCTTCTGATGACCCCTGGGTACGATGGCCTGTGATATCTATAATATAACGCTGGAAGCGTCACTCTGTCCGAAGCCTTTATAGACTGCGCAAGCGCGACGCTCTTGCGCAGTGTGGCTCCAGACAGAAGGCGGCATCCAGCGGTGAGGACTGTGTATGGCGCCTGAGAACGCGGTACACGTAGACACTGAATGCATACCGCGATCTCCGGGCGCCATACTTACCTGACCAGGAGGAGAGTTGCGCTTCTCTTGCCGGAGAGCAGCATCGGAATTGCGCATGCGCATAGCGCTATCAGGCGCCATTTTACTGAAGACACATTTGCAGTGTGTCTTCAGCAATATGGCGCAGGACAGCGCGGTATGGGCATGTGCGTACTCCGGCGCCACACTCCTCCCCCAGCCTCCAGCAGAACGGTACAGCGCTGGAGCACAGGGAAGAAAGGTGAGTATAAATGTTTTTTTTTTGTATGTGTGCAGTTTAAAAAGGGTGAGGGGGACCATACATATCCGGATAGGGGGGTGAGAGGTAGCATGCATATGAGGATAGGGGTGAGGGGACCATGCATATCAGGATAGGGGGATGAGAGGTAGCATGCATATCAAGATAGGGGGGTGAGGGGTAGCATGCATACGAGGATAGGTGTGAGGGGACCATGCATACCAGGATTGGGGGGTGAGGAGACCATGCATATCAGGATGGGATGAGAGGTAGCATGCATATCAAGATAGGGGGGTGAGGGGTAGCATGCATACGAGGATAGGTGTGAGGGGACCATGCATATCAGGATAGGGGGGTGAGGGGACCATGCATACCAAGATTGGGGGGTGAGGGGACCATGCATACCAGGATTGAGGGGTGAGGGGACCATGCATACCAGGATTGGGGGGTGAGGAGACCATGCATACCAGGATTGGGGGGTGAGGGGACCATGCATACCAGGATTGGGGAGTGAGGGAACCATGAATATCAGGATATGACTGAGCAGGTACCATGCATACCAGGATAGGGATGAGGGGTACCATGCATACCAGGATTGGGGTGTGAGGCAACCATGCATACCAGGATAAGGAATGGGGTGCCATGCATACCAGGATTGGATGGGGGTGAGGGGACCATGCATACCAGGATAGGAGGGGGGCAGCATATACCAGGATGGGAGACCATATACCAATAAAATGCTTGCCACCCGGGCGTAGAACGGGTTCATAGCTAGTCCAGCTATAAGCAGGGTCTCCCAGGCTGTATCAGGGACTCACTGACACGTCTCCAGCACTGCATACACAAGTATTGCAGTGCATGAGACCAACGATCAAAGTAAAAATTTTACGTGTCACACAGCGGAAAAAAAAAACTAATTAAACACACAAAAATGCACACAAATCACAAAAACACGTTTCACCACTAAAAACGCACCTTTTGCATTAAAACAAAAAAAGTACACATAATTGTTATCGCCACATCCAGAACGATCAGATCTATAAAACTGTCACTTTATTTATTCTGTACGAAGAACACCATAAAAAAATGCAAAAAACACATCAAAAATATAACTTTTTTAACCCTAAAAATGCAATAAAAATCGATCAAAGCCATATGTAAAAAAAAAAGTGTACAAGTGCAAATGTCAAACCGTCCCGCAAAAGACAAGTCCTAATATGACTCATATGGCAAAAAAATAAAAATTATACAGCTCTGAGAGTATAACAATGCAAAAGCAAATTCATTTTAGTAAAATATTGTTTTTAGTGTGTAAAAATAGCAAAGTATAAAAAAATTATATAAATGCGGTATCGCCGTAATCATATTGAACCAACCAATGAATAATAATAATCTTTATTTATATAGCGCCAACATATTCCGCAGTGCTTTACAGTTTAACAGTTTCAAAACACAAGTCATAAGTAACAACGTTAACAATACAATAATTAAAGCAAAATAAGACGACCCTGCTCGTGAGAGCTTACAATCTACAATGAGGTGGGGGAGATACAAAGTACAGGTGTGTATATACAATGGTGCATTTACAATCATGGTCCAGCCATCTTGAGGGAGTGAGGGATGGATGGAGATAGTGAATGGGCTACACACACACACTTACACATAGAATGACTTTGATTAGCGAATGTGATAGGCCGCTCTGAACAAATGTGTTTTGAGGGAGCGCCTGAAACTATGCAAATTGTGGATAGTCCTAATTTCTTGGGGTAGAGCATTCCAGAGGATTGGCGCAGCGCGGGAGAAGTCTTGGAGTCGGGAGTGGGAGGTACGGATTAGTGCAGAGGTTAGTCGAAAGTCGTTTGCAGAGCACAGCAGTTGGTTAGGCCGATAGATAGAAATGAGGGAGGAGATGTAGGGGGGTGCTGCACTGTGGAGAGCTTTGTGGGTGAGAACAAGTACTTTGAATTGGATCCTATAATAAATGGGCAGCCAGTTTAAGGACTGGCGAAGAGCGGACGCGTCCGAGTACCGATTAGCCAGATGGATGACCCTGGCTGCTGCATTAAGGATGGACTAGAGAGGGGATAGTCGAGTAATGGAGAGGCCAAGTAATAGAGCGTTGCGGGAGTGGATCAATGCTACAGTGAGGGTTTTTGTTGTTTCCATGGTGAGAAAAGGGCGGATTCTAGAGATGTTCTTTAGGTGTAGGCGGCAAGAGCGGGCAAGAGATTGTATATGGGAGGCGAAGGAGAGATTGGTATCAAACATAACACCCAGACAGCGAGCCAGCTGCCGGGGTGTTATTATGGTGCCGCCCACGGAGAGGGAAATGTCAGATTTAGGGAGGTTAGTAGACGGCGGGAGCAGAAGAAGTTTAGTTTTGGAGAGGTTGAGTTTCAGATAGAGAGCGGACATGATGTTGGAGACTGCGGACAGTCAGTGGCATTCTGTAGTACAGTGGGGGTAAGGTCGGGGGATGACGTGTAAAGTTGTGTGTCATCAGCATAAAGATGGTACTGAAAGCCAAATCTGCTGATGGTCTGTCCAATTGGGGCCGTGTAGAGAGAGAAGAGAAGGGGCCATGGACTGAGCCCTGGGGTACACCGACAGTGAGAGGAAGAGGAGATGACGTGGAGCCAGCGAACGAAACGCTGAAGGAGCGGTCAGAAAGATAGGAAGAGAACCAGGAGAGAACAGTGTCCTTAATACCTAGTGACTGGAGCCTAGACAGTAGGAGACGATGGTCAACTGTGTCGAAAGCTGCAGAAAGGTCGAGAAGAATGAGCAGAGAGTGGTCACCATTACGTTTTGCTGTCAGAAGGTCATTGGTCACTTTGATGAGTGCAGTATCAGTCGAATGTAGGGGGCGGAAGTCGGACTGTGAAGGGTCTAGGAGGGAGTGAGTGGAGAGGTAACGGGTAAGGCGGGAGTAGACTAGGCGCTCCAAAAGTTTAGAGATGAAGGGGAGATTGGAGACTGGTCTGTAGTTGTTTGTGCAGGAAGGGTCGAGAGTGGGTTTCTTTAGCAATGGAGTAATGATGGAGTGTTTGAAGGAGGATGGGAAAATGCCAGAGGAAAGTGAGAGATTAAAGATTGTAGTTAGGTGAGTTGTGACAACTGGAGAGAGAGACTGGAGGAGATGTGAGGGAATGGGGTCGGTAGTGCATGTAGTCGGACGAGAGGAAGAGAGGAGTCTGGAGACTTCTTCTTCTGTGATGGGATCAAATGTGGAAATTGAGCCAGGGGAAATGCAGGGAGGGATGGGAGTCACAGCACTTGGTGGTTGAGAGCAGATTTCCTGACGGATAGTATCTATTTTTTCTATAAAGGTCGTCAGCACAAATGTCTGTGATAGGGGCTTGTGCTTTTGGCAGGAGGGAGTGAAAAGTGTCAAAAAGTTTCTTGGGGTTGTTGGCTAGTGAGGAGATCAGGGTGGTGAAGTAGGTCTGTTTGGCGAGGTGAAGGGCAGCATTATAAGTTCTTAACATGAATTTAAAGTGGATGAAGTCTTCTGGTGTGCGGGTTTTTCTCCAGAGGCGTTCAGCACTCCTAGAGCATCGCTGAAGAAGTTGAGTTTGCAATGTGAGCCAGGGCTGTTTTACCGTGTGTTTGGAAGTTCTGAGGGTAAGCGGTGCTACTTGGTCAAGGGTGCTTCTAAGAGTGTCATTGTAGTGATGAATAGTCAGATTAGGACAAGAAAAAGAGGAGATTGTGGACAGCGATGAGTGTAGGGAGTCTGAAAGTGTCTGAGGGTTAATGGCTTGTAGATTTCTGAATGTGTGGTAGGTAGGAGTGCGCTGGGGTGGTCGAGGAATTGTGAGGGTGAAGGAGAGAATGTTGTGGTCAGAGAGTGGAAGCGGTGAGTTATTTAGGTGGGAGATTGAACAGAGGCGGACAAAGACCAGGTCAAGGGTGTTACCATCCTAGTGTGTCTCAGAGGTTGAAAGCTGTGAGAGGCCTAGAGAAGTGGTTAGTGATAGAAGCTGAGATGCAGATGTGGAAGTAGGGCTGTTAATGGGGATGTTGAAGTCTCCAAGGATAAGGGTTGGTAGTTCTGAGGACATGAAGTGCGGCAGCCAGGCTGAGAAGTGGTCAAGGAACTGGGTGGGCGAGCCTGGGGGCCTATATATGACCGCTACTCTGAGGGAGAGGGGACGGAAGAGCCTGATGGTGTGGACCTCAAAAGAAGGGAATGAGAGTGATGGCATTGGGGGGGATGACCTGGAAAGTGCATTGTGGGGACAGGAGTATGCCAACTCCACCACCATGTCTGTTTGCGGGTTTGTTTGGGGAATAGGAGAACTGTAAGCCACCATAGGAAATGGCAGCAGGGGAGACTGTGTCAGAATCCTGAATCCAGGTTTCAGTGAGGGCCAACAGATGAAGAGAGATGTTCAGAAAGTAGTTGTGCATGAAGGATAGCTTGTTGCATGCAGACCGTGGACTCCAGAGGGCACAATTAAAAGAAGGAGATGAGGGAGTGCAAGTAATAGTAATAAGATTATTATGGTTTCGATATGAGGTAGGGTAGGGATTGAGGTTGGGGGATGGTGGACCAGGGTTGGGGGAGATGTCCCCTGAAATCAGTAGGAGTAGGAAGATAAAGAGCAGATAGTTGTTGGAGTTGTAAGCAGGTTTTTTCTGTGATGTGGTTGGGCAAAATGGGCTGAGGTTTTTCAGGAAGGTGAGGAGTGCATGGGAGCTGTACATGGGAGAGGGAAGTATAGAGGGGCTGGGGTGTATGAGTGGTGATGGAGGGGGGATGGGGCGGTGGATGTGGATGGCAAGGGAACACAGGAGGATAGAGATAAAGTACATAATTAAAAAGAAAGCAAAGTGTGGGGTACCTGATTCCAGCCCTGATTAACTGTCATGGATAACTGCCGTTTACACGATGATTATCTTCTGTGATGCCATGGATAACTGCCGTTTACACGATGCTTATCTTCTGTGATGCTTTGCTTATGGAATGCTTGCGTGCTGCACCCCACACTGCGTGCTCCCTTTAGATTACTCCTAAATATATAGCCCACACTACAGGGTCAGGACAGTGGGATTGTGGGAGCTGGTTTGGGATAATTTGGCAGCTGGGGCCAGCACACCAGGGGGTAGTTACATCATCAAAGGCACTAGACCTGGCTACATCTATATGGTTTAGAACCTTCCACCTGATAAGATCTAGAGAGGTCCCAGTCACAGGATATGAAGCAGTAAGTATTAAACACAGTGCAAAAAATGAATTATACCAAAGCTTTACCAGGCACAATAAACTATGTTGCAAGATGGTAAAGCAGTGGTTGTCAGCAAGCAGAAGTATGGAGTGCATACCATTAGTATATATTGCAGCATACAAGACAGATAGCAGAGGTGGGGATTGTATCATTCAGCTGTTTGCTTCCAATGTATGTAGTGCATACCTGAGGTCTTATCACATTTACCACACAGTGAACCGTACAAAAAATAAAAACAATAACAGAATTGAACAATTGAACTGAAATTTTGTTCATTCTGCATCTGAAGAATCTGATTACAAGGGGATTAAAAATTTTATGTACCCCAAAATGCTACCAAAAAAATCTCCAACTTGTCGCACAAAAAATAAGCCCTCATACAGATCTGTTCGCCAAAAAATAAAAAAGTTACAGCTCTCAGAATATCAAGGTAAGGGGTATAATGGTGTGCACTCGGTTTTAGAGAGGACGAGGTGCAGGTATAGTGGACCAATGTCCTAAATCTATGAAATGAGAATTATACCGCACACTCTAGGAATTCTATGCAAAAAGTAACAAATTTATTTATGACACAACAGGGAGCAAACAAGTAAAGCGATTAATAGCTGACGTTTCGACTCTCCCGAGTCTTACTCATAGTATCGCTAAAGAAAGAAAAACAAGGTATAAGTGTCATAAAAATGATAACAATAAAATAAATACAATGAAATACAGTACATTAAGTAAAATGCCAATAGTCTGAAGGTGAAAAACAAAACAATAAGTGAAAGAATAACATCACCATTAAACACAACTGGCACCAATTGTACAAAATGTAAAAAAAAAAATAAAAAGAAAAGGAAAGAACAAGGTGCGAGCCCAAGTCCTAGTAAGAGGAAGTTGCCAGAGTAAAGGTTTTATGATGGCTGAGCAATTGGATACAGGACACCAGAAAAAAGTAACAGGACACCCGGAAAGAAGGTAAGTATATACAGTGGGATGCAGGTTACCTTCATTGATTTGTCAATGGAAGTACCTATAGGGAAAAGAGGTTCTTAGGGAACAAAAGTGAATAATTAGGATTGGAACAATTAGCCCTAGAGTATGGTTATAGTGAGCCAGGCGTTATAGGTACCTTGTATATTGAATGAAAGCAATGTATTCCAAAAGTGGATATCCACAGAGAGTTCATGGACAGTGATATACCTATTGTTAATGATATAATAAATATACAATGTTTATAGGTTTATACTGGAACCATAACGTTATATAGGTGGATTGGTATGTTCAAAGCGATAGTATGCATAGGTATATATGGCATCATGAGAGGTATTATCTAATAATAGTGTGCTAAATGTCACGCTGTATAGCAGATATATATATTATATGTGATGTCAGTAATCTATATCAAAAGGGCAACATACTATATAACATGCGCATAGATATATGATAACATAGAATTACCTGACAATGTCCAGTGGGTCAATACGGAATCCGTTATACGCTGTCTCCGGCTAGAGGGTGACCGGGGTCTATGCTGACCCTAAACTGGGGTCCTAACTAATCCCTCTACCTGGAGGTACTGTTAAAGGTACAGAGGTCCAGGCCACCAGCGTAAACCCTGTCTCCTATCAATCCCTGCCAACTGTAATCTAGTCCTAAGAAGGACCCTGATTACCACCAAAGGGAATGAATAGGTAACGGTTAATGAACAGAAAGACATACAAAAAAGACAAGAAATAAAGTAAATAAAGTCTTACATACAACACTCACACACAGTAGGAACACCTAAGGTCTCAGAGATAAACTATAAGCTGTAAGAGTAAAAACAACTAAGGAGCTCTTAGCTTAAATATTCTCAGAACCGATCCAGTCTGCTAGACTACATGAATGCTTTCACCGGCATCTAACAAGCAGACTGGCAGGTATATGAAGGAATCTAATTAGATCATAATCAAAAGCAGCCGGGCGAGGCTGGACCTAGTCTTAGCAAAGAGCTAGGTAAAATTAACTCCCTCATTACCAAACACAAAGAAACAGCAACTCAGCTGTGAGAAGTCAGAGTGTGTAATCGCGACGATCCTCGTGGCGATACACCCATGACAGTACCCCCCCTCTACGAGGGGACTCCGGACCCTCAGGGCCAGGTCTGCCCGGGTGAGTTGTGTGAAAGGTCCGAACCAATCGATCTGCGTTAACATCAGACGCAGGGACCCACGTCCTCTCCTCAGGACCATACCCCCTCCAATGAACCAAGTACTGAAGGGATCGGCGACTGAGACGTGAGTCAATGATTTTCGACCCATGAAATTCCACGTTATCATTGACCACCACTGAAGGAGGAGGTAGAGGTGACGGTATGACTGGTGCCACATACTTTTTAAGTAATGACTTGTGAAACACATTATGAATTTTAAACGTAGGAGGGAGGTCCAGACGAAATGCCACAGGATTAATTATGGAACTGATCCTGTACGGCCCGATGAATCTGGGACCCAACCTCCAGGAGGAAACTTTAAGTTTTATATTCCTGGTAGACAACCAAACCAGATCGTTCACCTTCAGATCTAGACCAGAAACTCTCCCCCTATCAGCCATCCGTTTGTAACGGTTCCCCGTAACCTTCAGTCTTAACCGATCTGGAACTATCAGTCTCCCTGGAAGTCCCACAGGGGCGTCCCCCTGAGCCCCCAATACCTCCCCCTCAAGCTCAGAGCATACAGCTGACACTACAACTCCCTCCTGAGGAATAGGAACCGGATCATCCGTCTTCCCGGCCCCTGGGAAAGTACGAGATAAGGCATCAGGAAGCAACTTTATTGAGCAGTCATATGCGCGATGAGGAGGTAACTCTTTACACCCCTCCTCTGAGAACATCTCCCCAAAGTCCTCCAGAAAAGGAGACAAAGTCCTAGGCACAACCGCACCGATGACCGTGCTCATGCAGTTATTCCTGCAAAATTCACCCCACTGGCTTATCTTTCTGGATTGCCAATCAATCACTGGGTTATGTTTAGCCAACCAAGGAAGTCCCAACACAATAGGAGTAGGTAGACCCTCCAACACATAACAAGACAATTGCTCTTTATGTCTTGCCCTACTCGAAGATCTATGTTATGAACAGCTTGTACCAAGCTACCTTGACCGAGAGGTCTAGAATCAATAGAGACTATAGGGACCGGTTTGGCCAATACACTCAGTTGCATACCATGCGCCTGGGCAAACCGAGCGTCCACCAGATTAGCCCCGGACCCACTATCAAGAAAAACAGAAATCCTCTCAGTTCTAGTACCAATCACCACCTCCGCAGGCACGAGAAACTGAGAGGGATTTGGGGACGAAATACACACTCCCAGGTTAACTCCTTTGCTCAAAGAGGCCCGGGATGGACACCCCCCAACAAAATGTCCCTCTCTCCCGCAAAAGAAACACCTTCTAGTATTGCGGCGCACCGCCGATTCCCTCCTACAAAAAGATGTCCCTCCCAACTGCATGGGTTCCTCAGAACAGACATGGGGAACCTCAGTATAAGGGACTTTAGTAGTAGGTGGAGTCATCACGGGAGGCGGAGTTACCTCGCGTCTTCCCCGAATTCGTCTATCAATGCGAATAGCGAGGGCCATAGCAGCCTCCAGTGATGGAGGAGAATCATACTGAGCCAACACATCCTTTAATTTGTCAGACAACCCTTGACAAAACTGGCTCCTAAGAGCTGGGTCATTCCACTGAGTATCTGTTGCCCATCTACGGAACTCAGAAGAATATTCCTCCGCTGGACGATTTCCTTGCCGTATTTTAGTAACTTTGTTTCAGCAAGGGAAACTCGATCCGGATCATCATATACCAGACCCAGGGCAGTAAAAAATCGATCCACTGACTGGAGATCTGGGGAGCCTGGAGGAATAGAGAACGCCCAAGATTGAGGGTCCCCTTGTAAGAGTGAGATAACAATTCCACCCTCTGCTCTTCACTCCCAGATGACCGAGGCCGCAGCCGAAAGTACAATTTACATGCCTCCCGGAAAGTAAAAAATTTGTCCCGCCCACCAGTGAACCTGTCCGGGAGAGCAACCTTAGGTTCAGATCTGGTTTGCTCCGGGGGAAACAAAACATTGGACTTAATGTCTGCAAACTCCATGGACAACCCCTGCAACTGCCGGGCCAGCTGGGCTACTGGATCCATGACAGCTGGGGAGAATCTTTAGTATGGCCGGTGAAAATGTCACGCTGTATAGCAGATATATATATATATGTGATGTCAGTAATCTATATCAAAAGGGCAACATACTATATAACATGCGCATAGATATATGATAACATAGAATTACCTGACAATGTCCAGTGGGTCAATACGGAATCCGTTATACGCTGTCTCCGGCTAGAGGGTGACCGGGGTCTATGCTGACCCTAAACTGGGGTCCTAACTAATCCCTCTACCTGGAGGTACTGTTAAAGGTACAGAGGTCCAGGCCACCAGCGTAAACCCTGTCTCCTATCAATCCCTGCCAACTGTAATCTAGTCCTAAGAAGGACCCTGATTACCACCAAAGGGAATGAACAGGTAACGGTTAATGAACAGAAAGACATACAAAAAAGACAAGAAATAAAGTAAATAAAGTCTTACATACAACACTCACACACAGTAGGAACACCTAAGGTCTCAGAGATAAACTATAAGCTGTAAGAGTAAAAACAACTAAGGAGCTCTTAGCTTAAATATTCTCAGAACCGATCCAGTCTGCTAGACTACATGAATGCTTTCACCGGCATCTAACAAGCAGACTGGCAGGTATATGAAGGAATCTAATTAGATCATAATCAAAAGCAGCCGGGCGAGGCTGGACCTAGTCTTAGCAAAGAACTAGGTAAAATTAACTCCCTCATTACCAAACACAAAGAAACAGCAACTCAGCTGTGAGAAGTCAGAGTGTGTAATCGCGACGATCCTCGTGGCGATACACCCATGACACTACTGTTATGACTGCTATTTATGATATTAGGAACCATAACGCTAAATAGGAGGGACAATATGTTCAGAGGGATAGTCCACATAGGTATGCATGGCATTGTAGAAGTTACTGTCTTATAATAGTCTGCTATTGCCATAAGGGCTATATAGGTTAATAGGAATGGATTGAAATAGGGCTTCAGGTAATTAAGTATAACGTATTGTCATTAAACCTACACGTTTCTTATGCAGACCTAATAAACAGAGGATAATAGAATAGTCTCCATGTGTGGACATAAGGTCTGGAGGTGCTGTATAGGGCAAATTGGATCCTTACCTGAATGTGGGTAGATCAGAGCGGCGCTCCCGCGCCTTGCTGATGGCGGTGTGCATTGTAGAATGAGAGCGCTCGGTATATGAGCGTCTCAGGTGACCGCTAGATCGGAAGTGCGTCATCCGGTCAGCAGGTCACAGTATACTAGATGCTAAAATGGATGTGAGCATGTCAGTTGTATGGAGGAGTGGTCGTCCCTGTCAGAAGGCTGCAGTTGCATTATTAAATAGATATATATGTACAAAGTGCAGCATAGAAATATTCACTGTATATTCATGGAAAGCCTAATATGTAAAAATTAAGCCACAGTACATTAATGCTAAAGTGGATGTGAGCTTGTCGGTTGTATGGAGGAATGTTCGTCCCTGTCAGAAGGCTGCAGTTGCATTATTAAATAGATATATATGTACAAAGTGCAGCATAGAAATATTCACTGTATATTCATGGAAAGCCTAATATGTAAAAATTAAGCCACAGTACATTAATGCTAAAGTGGATGTGAGCTTGTCGGTTGTATGGAGGAATGGTCGTCCCTGTCAGAAGGCTGCAGTTGCAATAATAAATAAAGATATATGCACAAAGTGCAATATAGCAATATTCACTGTATATTCATGGAAGGCCTAATATATATATAAAATAATAAGGTAGGTTTCTTTTAGGGGAGGGGGGCATGGGACGGAATATGTAAGTTATAATAATACCAGAATTAGTACACAGACCAAGAGCATGACAATTAAAACTCACCAGTTTACATTAGTCTTTAGCGTGTCTAGGGAGAGAGGATAAAATTAGTTATAGATACCAGTGTAACTGTGGTGACATTTAAACGGACCAATCAATCTCCCTATTAAGACCATGGGGAAACAATGTATCTAATGTATAGATCCAGTATGTTTCTCTGGATCTGAGTTGTCGAATATGATTACCACCTCGTCGGGGGCGTGGGACCTGTTCTAATACCTGGTACTTCAGTTGGGCTACTGAATGATTGGAATTTACAAAATGGTCCGGTAGGGGAAGCCATGTCTTACAGCATCTAATGGTGGATTTATGACTCGCGATGCGATCTCTAACATGTTGGGTAGTTTCCCCCACGTAAAGAAGGCCACATGGACATTTAATCACGTAGACAACAAAATTTGAGTCACAGGTGAAATAGCCCTTGATGGGATAGGATTTGCCTGTTCTGGGATGGAGGACACTGTCGGACTTTATTACATTGGAACAGGCTGCACAACCCAAGCATGGAAATGTACCTTTTCGTTGAGTACTTAACAGTCGCTGGGAGCAAGATGGCCGTGAACTCCCTATGTCTGCCCTAATCAACCGATCCTTTAAATTCTGTGGTCTTTTAGTGCTCATTAGAACACGATTTTGGAACCCGGGGACATTCGGGTAGGACCGGGTTAGCAGGGGCCAATGTTTCCTGATCACTGAATAAATTTTGGGCATAAACGGATGGTGTTGATGGACAAAAGGAATTCGTTCCGTAGTATGCCTGGGAAGAGCGGGTGACTGTGGAAGTAAAACCTGAGTTAGTTCTTTGTCAAGAAGTTTGATAGGGTATTCTCGTTCTCTAAATTTGTTTGACATTGTCTTAAGTCTCTCTAGTCTGAGTATGTCATTGGATACAATGCGAGATACTCGTTTAAATTGTGAACGTGGCAAACTCTCTTTGGTATATCTGGGGTGGCAGCTTGAGTAATGTAACAAACTGTTGCAATCAGTGGGTTTAGTAAATAAATCCGTAGATAATGTCCGTTGCTATCTTTGACCACCAAGGTGTCAAGGAAAGGAATCTGCGATTCACTCTGATGCATCGTGAATTGTAGTTCTGGAAAAACCGAATTCAGATATTCTAAGAATATCTGGAGGTTGGATGAAGAGCCTGACCAAATGAAAAAAATATCATCTATGTAACGGTGGTAATAATGAGCAAACTGGATGAATAGATGATGGTTATATACGTAATTGTTCTCAAAGCAGTCCATGTATGCATTTGAATAGGCCAGGGCTACGTTAGAGCCCATCGCAGTCCCACGCGTTTGTACATAGTAAGTGTCTTCATATAAAAAGAAATTTTCATGGAGAACCAGTTTTAGAAGATCCAGACAGAGGTGGACCGAATTGGATGGCATATCTGAGTTTTCGAGTAGTATCTCCATAGCTCTTATACCCTTATCATGTGTAATGAAGTGTACAAACTATTCACGTCCAGGGTAACCAGAATGCTTCTGGTATTAACGGAATCTATTTGATTGATAAGTCTGAGGAAATGGCCGGTATCCAGTAGAAATGAACGTGTATTCTTGATCAATGGTGTAAAGATCTTTTCTAAGAATATTGATAGTGGGGCAAGAATCGAATCTGTGGAAGCCACGATCGGTCTTCCTGGGGGGTTTTGTAGATTTTTGTGAATTTTGGGTAAAATATAGAATACCGGATTGACTGGAAATAGATTCTGTAAAAAAGTAGCAGTTTTATTATCAATGGTATTATTTCCTAAGTATGAAGAAATGATATTGTGAATCTTGGTATGGTATGGGCAGCACGGTGGCTCAGTGGATAGCACTACAGCCTTGCAGCGCTGGAGTCCTGGGTACGAATCCCACCTAGGACAACATCTGCAAGGAGTTTGTATGTTCTCCCGTGTTTGTGTGGGTTTCCTCCGGGTACTCCGGTTTCCTCCCACACTCCAAAAACATACTGATAGGGAATCTAGATTGTGAGCCCCACGGGGACAGCGACGATAATGTGTGCAAATTGTAAAGCGCTGTGGAATATGTTAGCGCTGTATAAAATAAAGATTTATTTTAGTTATTATTTATTTGGTATTGATGGATGACGTAGGATCACCAGGGATGACCTTGTAGGTATTAGAGTCGGATAATTGTCTCAGAACTTCATTATGGTAGGATATCCGGTCCATGACCACCAAAGCTCCGCCTTTATCGGCTGGCTTTATGATTATATCCTTATTAAGACTTAGTGAACCAAGTGCCTGTTTCTCTTCCAATGGAAGGTTGGTGTGGATAGGAAAGAGACCCAATTTGTGTTGATGTATCAGAGATTTAACATCTTGATCAACCAGAGAAATGAAAGTTTCAACTGGGTGATACGAGTGTGGAGGAGAAAAGGAACTTGGGTTCCGGAGACCTAGAGAGAGAATGGATATCTCAGGAGGGGGGGTAGTATCCCCAGGAGTGGATGTGATAGGTAATACAGAAGATGCAAAGTGGGCTTTTAATCGTACATTACGATAAAAACGTTGTAAATCCTTCTGCAGCTGTAGAGGATCCCACTTGGGAGTGGGGCAGAAGGATAGTCCTTTCTGTAAAGCCGATAATTCCGCCGGGGAGAGTAAATGACTGGAAATGTTAACTACCAGGTTTGCAGGCTTACCTGGGACCTGGTGGTCATTTTTGCTCCGAGATCGTCTGATGGGCCTGCGTCCTGGTGACCTCCCCGGCGGCCTTTGGCTAAAAAACGATTCCGATGGGAACCCATAGAGGAATCGCTTCCAGAACTGAAAGATCCCTCGCGTCTGTAGTGGGGTCGTCGTTGCCAAGTTCCTGAACCGAATGAGCCGCTCCATCAATATACTTGATCTCTTGAGTAGTCTTCGTCGTCACGTTGAAATTTGGATCTCTTCCTTTCTTGGAGGAATTTCTGGTGCTCGCTGATAACTTTATCTGTCTTAGTCTTAAGGGTAGACCACTCGGTAGATGAGAGGGTATTAGTCAACTGAGTTTCAATTGCTTGAATGTTCTTTTTAGTCTCTACAATCTCCTTTTGCAGGTATTCAATTGTCAGAATAATGATGTCTAGGGAGCATTTATTAAGTGGAATACCACCGCCAAGGTAAAATCCCAAGAGGCCTACGGTGCAATTTACGCCCAACCCTTTTTGCAGACAATCAGGAATTCTGTGGAAAATATAAGAAAATTCTTAATAAATGCTCCCTAGACATCATTATTCTGACAATTGAATACCTGCAAAAGGAGATTGTAGAGACTAAAAAGAACATTCAAGCAATTGAAACTCAGTTGACTAATACCCTCTCATCTACCGAGTGGTCTATTCTTAAGACTTAAGGGTATGCCACACTAAACAACATCGCTAACGGGATCGCTAAAAAACGTCACTATTTAGCGATCCCGTTAGCGATGTTGTTGTGTGCGGCATGCAGCAACGACGTGGCCCCTGCTGTGATCTCGTCCGTCGTCCTGATCGTTCCGGACCCTATTCTGATCGTCGGCGTCCCGCTGGGTAAGTATATATCGCTGAGTGTGGCACCTTTTTTAGCGATTTAGCGGTACTTTTGTACCGCTAAAGTCGTTAAGGAGATCGCTAACCGCGATAGCGTCCTTAACGACATCGCTAAATGTGGCCGACACTAGCGATATTGTAAACGATCCCGCTAGCGATCTCATTAGTATGCGACGCTAACGAGATCGTTAGCGGGATCGTGTAGTGTGGCAGTACCTTAAGACAGATAAAGTAGGAAAGAGACCCAATACCTACAAGGTCATCCCTGGTGATCCTACGTCATCCATCAATACCAAGATTCACAATATCATTTCTTCATACTTAGGAAATAATACCATTGATAATAAAACTGCTACTTTTTTACAGAATCTATTTCCAGTCACTCCGGTATTCTATATTTTACCCAAAATTCACAAAAATCTACAAAACCCCCAGGAAGACCGATCGTGGCTTCCACAGATTCGATTCTTGCCCCACTATCAATATTCTTAGAAAAGATCTTTACACCATTGATCAAGAATACACGTTCATTTCTACTGGATACCGGCCATTTCCTCAGACTTATCAATTAAATAGATTCCGTTAATACCAGAAGCATTCTGGTTACCTGGACGTGAATAGTTTGTACACTTCCATTACACATGATAAGGGTATAAGAGCTATGGAGATACTACTCGAAAACTCAGATATGCCATCCAATTCGGTCCACCTCTGTCTGGATCTTCTAAAACTGGTTCTCCATGAAAATTTCTTTTTATATGAAGACACTTACTATGTACAAACGAGTGGGACTGCGATGGGCTCTAACGTAGCCCCGGCCTATTCAAATGCATACATGGACTGCTTTGAGACCAATTACGTATATAACCATCATCTATTCATCCAGTTTGCTCATTATTACCACCGTTACATAGATGATATTTTTTTCATTTGGTCAGGCTCTTCATCCAACCTCCAGATATTCTTAGAATATCTGAATTCGGTTTTTCCAGAACTACAATTCACGATGCATCAGAGTTAATCGCAGATTCCTTTCCTTGACACCTTGGTGGTCAAGGATAGCAACGGACACTTATCTACGGATTTATTTACTAAACCCACTGATTGCAACAGTTTGTTACATTACTCAAGCTGCCACCCCAGATATACCAAAGAGAGTTTGCCACGTTCACAATTTAAACGAGTATCTCGCATTGTATCCAATGACGTACTCCGACTAGAGAGACTTAAGACAATGTCAAACAAATTTAGAGAACGAGAATACCCTATCAAACTTCTTGACAAAGAACTAACTCAGGTTTTACTTCCACAGTCACCCGCTCTTCCCAGGCATACTACGGAACGAATTTCTTTTGTCCATCAACACCATTCGTTTATGCCCAAAATTTATTCAGTGATCAGGAAACATTGGCCCCTGCTAACCCGTTCCTACCCGAATGTCCCGGGTTCCAAAATCGTGTTCTAATGAGCACTAAAAGACCACAGAATTTAAAGGATCGGTTGATTAGGGCAGACATAGGGAGTTCACGGCCATCTTGCTCCCAGCGACTGTTAAGTACTCAACGAAAAGGTACATTTCCATGCTTGGGTTGTGCAGCCTGTTCCAATGTAATAAAGTCCGACAGTGTCCTCCATCCCAGAACAGGCAAATCCTATCCATCAAGGGCTATTTCACCTGTGACTCAAATTTTGTTGTCTACGTGATTAAATGTCCATGTGGCCTTCTTTACGTGGGGGAAACTACCCAACATGTTAGAGATCGCATCGCGAGTCATAAATCCACCATTAGATGCTGTAAGACATGGCTTCCCCTACCGGACCATTTTGTAAATTCCAATCATTCAGTAGCCCAACTGAAGTACCAGGTATTAGAACAGGTCCCACGCCCCCGACGAGGTGGTAATCATATTCGACAACTCAGATCCAGAGAAACATACTGGATCTATACATTAGATACATTGTTTTTCCATGGTCTTAATAGGGAGATTGATTGGTCCGTTTAAATGTCACCACAGTTACACTGGTATCTATAACTAATTTTATCCTCTCTCCCTAGACACGCTAAAGACTAATGTAAACTGGTGAGTTTTAATTGTCATGCTCTTGGTCTGTGTACTAATTCTGGTATTATTATAACTTACATATTCCGTCCCATGCCCCCCTCCCCTAAAAGAAACCTACCTTATTATTTTATATATATTAGGCCTTCCATGAATATACAGTGAATATTGCTATATTGCACTTTGTGCATATATCTTTATTTATTATTGCAACTGCAGCCTTCTGACAGGGACGAACATTCCTCCATACAACCGACAAGCTCACATCCACTTTAGCATTAATGTACTGTGGCTTAATTTTTACATATTAGGCTTTCCATGAATATACAGTGAATATTTCTATGCTGCACTTTGTACATATATATCTATTTAATAATGCAACTGCAGCCTTCTGACAGGGACGACCACTCCTCCATACAACTGACATGCTCACATCCATTTTAGCATCTAGTATACTGTGACCTGCTGACCGGATGACGCACTTCCGATCTAGCGGTCACCTGAGACGCTCATATACCGAGCGCTCTCATTCTACAATGCACACCGCCATCAGCAAGGCGCGGAGCGCCGCTCTGATCTACCCACATTCAGGTAAGGATCCAATTTGCCCTATACAGCACCTCCAGACCTTATGTCCACACATGGAGACTATTCTATTATCCTCTGTTTATTAGGTCTGCATAAGAAACGTGTAGGTTTAATGACAATACGTTATACTTAATTACCTGAAGCCCTATTTCAATCCATTCCTATTAACCTATATAGCCCTTATGGCAATAGCAGACTATTATAAGACAGTAACTTCTACAATGCCATGCATACCTATGTGGACTATCCCTCTGAACATATTGTCCCTCCTATTTAGCGTTATGGTTCCTAATATCATAAATAGCAGTCATAACAGTAGCACACTATTATTAGATAATACCTCTCATGATGCCATATATACCTATGCATACTATCGCTTTGAACATACCAATCCACCTATATAACGTTATGTTCCAGTATAAACCTATAAACATTGTATATTTATATATCATAACAATAGGTATATTACTGTCCATGAACTCTCTGTGGATATCCACTTTTGGAATACATTGCTTTCATTCAATATACAAGGTACCTATAACGCCTGGCTCACTATAACCAAACTCTGGGCTAATTGTTCCAATCCTAATTATTCACTTTTGTTCCCTAAGAACCTCTTTTCCCTATAGGTACTTCCATTGACAAATCAATGAAGGTAACCCTGCATCCCACTGTATATACTTACCTTCTTTCCGGGTGTCCTGTTACTTTTTTCTGGTGTCCTGTATCCAATTGCTCAGCCATCATAAAACCTTTACTCTGGCAACTTCCTCTTACTAGGACTTGGGCTCGCACCTTGTTCTTTCCTTTTCTTTTTATTTTTTTTACATTTTGTACAATTGGTGCCAGTTGTGTTTAATGGTGATGTTATTCTTTCACTTATTGTTTTGTTTTTCACCTTCAGACTATTGGCATTTTACTTAATGTACTGTATTTCATTGTATTTATTTTATTGTTATAATTTTTATGACACTTATACCTTGTTTTTCTTTCTTTAGCGATACTATGAGTAAGACTCGGGAGAGTCGAAACGTCAGCTATTAATCGCTTTACTTGTTTGCTCCCTGTTGTGTCATAAATAAATTTGTTACTTTTTGCATAGAATTCCTAGAGTGTGCGGTATAATTCTCATTTCACAGCTCTCAGAATATGACAACAAAAAAACTACTTTTTCTAAAAAAATATTTTTACTGTTTTAAAGCAGCAAAACATAAAAAATAGATATAAATCTGGTATCGATGGAATCACACCGACCTAAAGAACAAAGTCATTTTATCACAGTGAACTGAGCAAAAATAAAAACAGGGCAGTACGGTGGTTCAGTGGATAGCACTGCAGCCTTGCAGCGCTGGAGTCCTGGGTTGAATCCCACCCAGGACAAGATCAGCAATGAGTTTGTATGTTCTCCCCATGTTTGCGTGGGTTTCCTCTGGATTCTCCGGTTTTCTCCCACACTCCAAAAAACATACTGATAGGGAATGTAGATTGTGAGCCCATCGGGGACAGTGATGATAATGTGTTCAAACTGTAAAGCGCTGCGGAATATGTTGGCGCTATATAAAAATAAAGATTATTATTATTACAAGAACTATTCTCGTATTGCTGTCTATTTCTTCATTCTACCTCCCAAACGTCAGAACAAGGCTCGGGTAATATTTATCCTGCGCACTCCGCCGAGTTCTTACATCTGGGTTTCCGTTTAAATCCCAAAAATTATATTAAGATTAAACCCTCAACAGAACCACTCACTTATGAGGCAAATGGAGACCCTTCGGACTCCGTCTGGTCTCTGTTCTGGTGGTCTCCCATCATTTTAGGTGTCTTTTTAGTGCATTAGTGTGGGCTCTTAAATGTCTACATTTGCCTCATGATAGTGGGTGGTACGGTCGGGGTTTCATCTAAATAGTTTTTTTTATGAGACGGAAATCCCGACATAAGTGCTCAGAGTAAAACACTAGAATGTGATCCAGCCTTATACTTAAAGTGATCAAAAAATGTTGGGTACCCTAAAATGTTACCAATAAAAACCCTAACTTATCCCTCACAAAACCAGCCCGTTGTCACTGGAACTCTACTGGTAAAACAAAGACTCTGGAAAAGTGACATGGCACACCCTCAATTAGAATTCAGTGAAATCTGAGCTCTCAAATGCAAATGCCCCCCTCCTTCTGAGCCCCACTGTGCCTAAACTGCAATAAGCGTTCACATGTTTAGCATTATTGTAGCGGAGAGAGCACACTTAACAATTTATGGGGTAAGTGTTTCCAAAAGCACAAGTTGGGCACAATATATGGGAACTAAACTGGCAGATTTTAAATTCTCCAGAAAAATAGGTCTATCGTGCATGTTACAAAATAGTCACTGCAGTCGTAGATGAATTCATTGAGAGGTGCAATTTCTTCAAAGGGGTCACTTTTGAGTGTTCTGGCACCTCAGGGGCTCCACAAATGTCACCCACAAACTATTTTAGCAAAATCTGTGCTTCAAATAATGGTCCTTCCTTCTCAGCCCTGACGTGTGGCCAAACAGTAGTTTCTGACAACATATCGGGTATCACCATGTTCGGAAGAAAATGCTCAATAAATTGTGGGGTCCAGTTTCACCTATTAACCCTTGGGTAACAACTAACATGTTATAGTTCCACATGCCAATGTTATATAGTTCTGTGAGTCTCTTCTGACTTCAGAATATTCACTATACCCCTAGATAAATTCCTTAAGCAATACAGCTTTCTATATGCTGTTCTGGCAACTCAGGGGCTTGGCTAATGGCCCCCATAATCTATTTAAACTTAATCTCCATACTAAAATCCCCAAAAGTGAGCTCCTTCCTATCTGATCCCTGTCATGTGCTCAAACAGTAGTATACAACTACACATGGGGTTCTGTCACATTCGGTAAAAATTGCATAACAAATTATGGGGTTCATATTCTACAATTCCTCTCATGTAAATGATAAATTTGGTGTTAAATCTGTATTTTAAGTTAACCTGTAGGTTAAAAATGCTCAGTACATCAATAGATGAATTCCATAAGGGGTCTAATTTCCAAAATGGGGTAACTTTTGAGGGTTTCTTCTTTTTTGGCATGTCAGGGGCTCTGCAAATGTGACATTGCAATCACAATCTATGGCTGTTTCACATTTGCATATCTGTGCGCAGCGTTTTATCCGCAGTGAACCCCATGCGTCTTGTGTACCTATCTTTAACATGATGTATGCAGGGACATACGTTTGGATCAGTTCACATGCGTTCGCGTACTCATGCATCGTTAATCGGTGTGCGGCGGGGTCCGACGAACACAACATGTTGCATTTTTTGAAGCAGCAAAAATCTATCAAACATGCGCAGTCATGCGCATGCGGATGAGTGCGTCAAAAAATGCATTACTATCTATGGGAACACATGTGTACGCATGGACACGTTCAATGCACATGCGGAATTCAGACTGTGCATGTCCAGGAACTGATTACAACACCTGGAAATATCGAACGCATGCACATAAACAACGCAAACGCATGCAAAAACGCATGCACACACAGCGAGTTTATTTTGGCGTCATGTGTAAGATGATGCGGTTAAAAAATGGTGCGTAAACATGCTTTTGCATGCGTTTGTTTATGCAGATGATATGCTGCGCACAGAAACGCTGATGTGAACCTAGCCTTTTCCAGACAAATTTACACTCCAAAAATCAAATCGTGTTCTTGCCTTTCTGAACCCTGCCATGTGCCCAAACAACAGGTTTTTTATACTACAAATGGGGATTGTATTCAGGAGAAATTGTGTAACAATTTATCTGGTCTGTTTCCTCCTATTATCCATTGTGAAAATTACAAATTTGAGGCTAAAACAACATTTTAACGGAAAAAAATGTAATTTTCATTTTCAGATCAACATTTGAAAAAGTTCTGTGACGCACCTATCGGTTCAACTAGCTCAAGACACCCCTAGATGAATTCCTTGATTGGTTTAGTTTCCAAAATGGGGTCATTTGTGGGGCTTTCTGCTGTTTGGTACCTTAGGTGCACTGCAAATGGACATGGTATCTGCAATCTAATACAGACAAATTTATATTCCAAATACTAAATGTTGATTCTACCCTTCCAAGCTCTACTGGGTATCCATAACCAAACTTTTTGACTACACGTGTGGTATCATCAAGCTAAGAAAGTGGGTAACAAACTGTGCTGTCCACTTTTTCGTGTTACCTCTTGCAAAAGTGAAAAATTTGGGGCTAAAGCAACATTTGCATAAAAAAAAATTCAATATGATTACCTAATTTTATCAAATTCTGCATAATACCTGTGAGTTCAAAATGCTTGCTATACCCCTGGATAAAATCTTTTAGGAGCGTAGTTTCCAAAATGGTGTCACTATGAGAGATTTCTGCTGTTGAGGCACCTTAGGGGCCCGGAACATGCGACATGGCACCCACAATCTATTTCAGCCAAATTTGTTATCCAAAATTCAAATGGTGCTCCTTCCATTTTAAGCCCTGCCGTTTTTCCATGTAGAGGTTTCTGACCACATGTGTGGTATCAGCACGCTCAGAAGAAACTGGGTAACATATTGTGGGGTTCATTTTCTCATACTATTCCTTGTAAAAGTAAAAAGATTGGGGCTAAAGCAGCATTTTAGATGAAAATTTACAATTTTTGCATTCCTCTGTAGCACCTGAAGTGTTAAAAAATTTCCTGACAACAGTTTTGAATATTTGAGAGGTGGGTATCACTTTTGGGGAGTTTCCATATATATGCCCTTCAAAGCCCATTTAAATCTGAATAGGTCCCTAAAAAACAGGTTTTCTAAATTTCTTGCATCTTCTAGCATCCTAACAAAATAAAATGACATTTGAAAAATGATGCAGATGTAAAGTAAAACGCTCACTGACAAAGGGATAAAATGTATCCCTTATTACAGTGGTCCCCAACCTTTTTTGCACCAGGGACCAGCTTCAAACAAATCCATTCTTCCATGGCCCGGCAGGGCGGGGATGGAGGTGTGGCAGGTGTGGGGCTTTGGTCATAAGGGGGCGGGGCTATGGTCAGGGTTGTATACCCCTGTATACATGGCTCCGCTCCCACCCTTGTATGCAAGCCTCCGCTCCCACCCTTGTATGGAAGGCTCCGCTCCCACCCTTGTATACATGGCTCCGCTCCCACCCTTGTATGCATGGCTCCGCTCCCACCCTGGTATGCAAGGCTCCGCTCCCACCCTGGTATGCATGGTTCCGCTCCCACCCTGGTATACATGGCTCCGCTCCCACCCTTGTATACATGGCTCCGTCCCACCCTGGTATACATGGCTCCGCTCCCACCCTGGTATACATGGCTCTGCTCCCACCCTGGTATACGGCTCCGCTCCCACCCTGGTATACATGGCTCCGCTCCCACACTGGTATACATGTCTCCGCTCCCACACTGGTATACATGGCTCCGCTCCCACACTGGTATACATGCTGCTCTCACCGGGTTACTGGTCGCTCCACACTGGTATACATGGCTCCGCTCCCACACTGGTATACATGCTCCGCTCCCACACTGGTATACATGGCTCCGCTCCCACACTGGTATACATGGCTCTGCTCTCCCCTGGTATACATGGCTCCGCTCCCACACTGGTATACATGGCTCTGCTCCCACACTGGTATACATGGCTCCGCTCCCACACTGGTATACACGGCTCCGCTCCCACACTGGTACACATGGCTGGGCACCCCGTCCTCACCCATACTTACCCTCCTCGCTCCGTCGCTGAACTTCCCTGCATCCCTGTGGGCCGCGGCAGCTTCCTCCTGTGCGCAGGGTGACTAGTACCGCTCATTAAGGTCATAAATATGGACGCCACGCCTATGGGAGTTGCGTTGCGTCCATATTCATGACCTTAATGAGCGGTACTACGTCACCGCTCAGCACTGGATGAAGCTGCCACGGCCGACAGGGATGCAGCGACGGAAGGTGAGTATTGAGTCTTCTTGAAGCCGGTGGCTGTAGCTGTCACTACAGTGCTACAGCCGCTGGCTCCATGTGTGACCAGCGTTCTGTGCAGTGGCTCCGCGGCCCGGCAACAGAACTGCAATGGCCCGATCCTGGGACGCGGACCGGCGGTTGGGGACCCCTGCTTTATTATAATAGTTACAGAATAATAATATACAGACACTGCATTAACTGATCACACAGTGATAGTCAAAGGGTAACAAAAAAGATAAACATATACCCCATGTCTCTACATATACAGTGGTGGCCAAAAGTATTGGCACCCCTGCAATTCTGTCAAATAATACTCAGTGTCTTCCTGAAAATGATTGCAATCACAAATTATTTGCTATTTTTATCTTCATTTAATTTGTTTGCAAGGAAAAAACACAAAAGAGAATGAAGCAAAAATCAAATCCTTGATCATTTCACACAAAACTCCAAAAATGGGCCAGACAAATGTATTGGCACCCTCAGGCTAATATTTGGTTGCACAACCATTAGCCAAAATAACTGCGAACAACCGCTTCCGGTAACCATCAATGAGTTTCTTACAATGCTCTGCTGGAATTGTAGACCAGTCTTCTTTGGCAAACTGCTCCAGCTCCCTGATATTTGAAGGGTGCCTTCTCCAAACTGCCATTTTGAGATCTCTCCACAGGTGTTCTATGGGATTCAGGTCTGGACTCTTTGCTGGCCACCTTAGAATGTCTCTCAAACCATTTTATAGTGCTTTTGGAAGTGTGTTTTGAGTCATTGTCCTGCTGGAAGACCCATGACCTCTGAGGGAGACCCAGCTTTCTCACACTGGGCCCTACATTATGCTGCAAAATTTGTTGGTAGTCTTCAGACTTCATAATGCCAGGCACACGGTCAAGCAGTCCAGTGCCAGAGGCAGCAAAGCAACCCCAAAACATCAGGGAACCGTGTTCTTTTCTTTGAATGACTCTTTTTTTTTCCTGTACACTTTATGTTGATGGTTTTTCCCAAAAAGCTCGACTTTTGTCTCATCTGACCAGAGAACATTCTTCCAAAACGTTTTTGGCTTTCTCAGGTAAGTTTTGGCAAACTTCAGCCTGGCTTTTTTATGTCTCGGGGTAAGAAGTGGGGTCTTCCTGGGTATCCTACCATACAGTCCCTTTTCATTCAGACGCCGACGGATAGTACGGGTTGACACTGTTGTACCCTCGGACTGCAGGGCAGCTTGAACTTGTTTGGATGCTAGTCGAGGTTCTTTATCCACCATCCGCACAATCTTGCGTTGAAATCTCTCGTCAATTTTTCTTTTCCTTCCACATCTAGGGAGGTAAGCCACAGTACCATGGGCTTTAAACTTCTTGAACACTGCGCACGGAAGACACAGGAACATTCAGGTCTTTGGAGATGGACTTGTAGCCTTGAGATTGCTCATGCTTCCTCACAATTTGGTTTCTCAAGTCCTCAGACAGTTCTTTGGTCTTCTTTCTTTTCTCCATGGTCAATGTGGTACACACAAGGACACAGGACAGAGGTTGAGTCAACTTTAATCCATGTTAACTGGCTGTAAGTGTCATTTAGTTATTGCCAACACCTGTTAGGTGCCACAGGTAAGTTACAGGTGCTAGTGATTACACGAATTAGAGAAGCATCACATGATTTTTCAAACAGTGCCAATACTTTTGTCCACCCCCTTTTTTAGGTTTGGTGTGGAATTATATCCAATTTGGCTTTAGGTCAATTATTTTTGTGTTTTTTCAATGAAGACAAATTAAATGAAGATAATAATACCAAAGAATTTGTGTTTGCAATCATTTTCAGGAAGAAACTGAGCATTATCTGACAGAATTGCAGGGGAGCCAATACTTTTGGCCACCACTGTAGGGTGAGGTGCATCCAGCACCATCACTTTCCCAAGTCTCGCGTCACTACGCATTTCATTGTCCAAAATACAAACGACCCATCAGGAGACATATATGCAATAACCTATATTTTTGGGGTATATGCTTGTCTTTTTGTCACCCTCTTTGCACTGTCTGTATATTATTATTCTGTAATTGTTAGAATAAAGGCTAAGCATTATTCATTTGTCAGTGAGCTTTTTAATTTTGGGAATAATTCAATTAGAACTTAAGTGAATTGCAGATGTAAAGTAGACATATGGGAAATGTTATTTAATAATTATTTTGTCCAGCATTACTAACTGGCTTAACCCCTTAACCCCCAAGGGTGGTTTGCACGTTTATAACCAGGCCAATTTTTAAAATTCTGAATACTGTCCCTTTATGAGGTAATAACTCTGGAATGCTTCTACGGATCTTGGCGATTCTGAGAATGTTTTGTCGTGACATCTTGCATTTCATAGAAGTAAGAGAAAACTGACTGGCACATCCATACTAGTGCGAATAGGTGCATACCAGGAGCAGCTACCTCCATAGACAATATACAAAAAAAGGTTGCACTCTATCGTGCCAAAGCATGTCAATGTGAAATATGAAACATGATAGCAACATGGCTTTTGAACATTAGGAAAAAATGAATGAGACACTTTGCACAAAATTTGGCCAAATAATGCCTGCCCATAAACCATTGTCAAGGTGGTCTCAAAACTTATGGGTCCCTGCCTATGTGAACATATTTCTATTAGGCTGATATCTGAATTCCTGGGTGAATGTGGAAACCTTTGTCAGTAAAGCCTGCATTTATGGGTAAGTAGGGACCTGCTGTAATTAAAATCACCACATGGTGATGGGCGGAGTGCTCGGTCATTAAGCTAACATGGAAGTAAGAGAAAACTGACTGGCACATCCATACTAGTGCGACTAGGTGCATGACATTTTTTGATCGCTTTTTATAGCGATTTTTGGGAGGCAGAATGAACAAAAACCAGCAATTCAGTAATTTCTTTTGGAGTCGGCGTTTATACCGTTCCGCGTGTGGTAAAATTGATAAAGCAGTTTTATTCTTTAGGTCAGTACGATTACAGCGAAACCTTATTTGTATAATTATTTTTGCATCGCTTTATTCTGCGAGCTATAACTTTTTTATTTTTTCGCTGATGATGCTGTATGGCGGCTTGTTTTTTGTGGGACAAGATGAAGTTTTCCGCAGTACCATGTTTATTTATATCCGTCTTTTTGATTGCGTGTTATTCCACTTTTTGTTCGACGGTATGATGATAAAGCATTGTTTTTTTGCCTTGTTTTTTTTTTAAGGGGTTCACTAAAGGGCTTATTTAGTGGGACAGTTTTAGAGGGGGGTCGTTACGGACGCGGCGATACTAAATATGTGTACTTTTATTGTTTTTTTTTTATTTACATAATAATAATGTGTTTATTGGGGAACTATATATTTTTTTAATTTATTTAGTGATTTTTTTTTTTTAATAGTTTTACACGTTTATTTTATTTTTTTTACATTTTTACTTTGTCCCAGAGTGGGACATCACTATATAGTGTCAGAGCACTCTGTCAGATCAGCAATCTGACAGGCAGTGCAGGAAGCTTGCCAACACCTGCTCTCAGCAGGCACTGACAAGCCATTCCCCTGCAGGACCCGGAAGGACCCCGCGGCCATCTTGGATCCGGAGGTCTGCAGGGAGGAGGCCCTCGGAACAACACGATCACATCGCGTTGCTCTGAGGGTCTCAGGGAAGCACGCAGGGTGCCTCCTACCTGCGCAATGCTTCCTTATGCCACTGGAACGCTGCGATCATGTTTGATCACAGTGTGCCGGGGGGTTAAAGTGCCGGGAGCTGTCCGTGACCGCTCCTGGCACTTAGTGCCGGGTGTCAGCTGTGAGAATCAGCTGACACCCGGCCGCGATCAACCGCACGAGAGCGCGGCTGATCGCGTATGACGTACTATTCCATCCTTGGGAATTAAGTCCCAGGTCACATGGACGGCATAGTACGACAGATGGAAGAAAGGAGTTAAGGATATAAAAATTGAAAGTTTAAAAAATTTAGATTTTTCAAATTTTGGCCAAAATTCTGGTATCAATAAACGCGGAAACAAATTGACCTAAATTTACCACTAACAAGGTACAATGTGTCACGAAAAAACAATCTCAGAATCACTAAAGAGTCCAAGAGTTAATACCACATAAAGTGACACAGGTCAGATTTAAAAAATTTGGCCTGACCATTTAAGGGAACCTGTCACCCCGTTTTTGGCTATTAACTCCCACGCTTTGATGTGGGCTCCGGCAGTGAGCCCACATCTTTCCCGAGTAATGTTGTCAGCTCTTTTGAACAGCTGACATGTGCCCGCAATAGCCGTGGGTGGAATCGCAATCCACCCGCAGCTACTAACTAGTTGGCGCTTCCGTCAATCACGCCGTTAATACCATACCAGCGACCCGCTCACATGATCGCGAGTCGCCGGTGTGTCGCCATGATAACCCGAGGTCTTCTGGAGACCTCTATGGTTGTCAGTGCCGGCTTACTGTGAGCGCCACCCAGTGGTCGGCATTCACAGCAAGTGAGTAATTCTGCTACATAGAGACGATCTGATCATCGACTCTATGTAGCAGAGGCGATCAGGTAGTGGCAGCTTCTACTCTCCCATAGAGACTATTGAAGCATGCCAAAAGTGAAAAAAAAAATGTTTTTAAAAATATTTAAAAAATAACAAAATATAAAAGTTTAAATCACCCCCTTCGCCCCATTCAAAATAAAATAAAAAAATCAAACATAGACAGCTACGTTCAGAATCGCCCGATCTATCCATGAAAAAAGGATTAGCCTGATCTCTAAATGGCGTAGCGAGAAAAAAATTCAAAGCGCCAAAATAAAGTTTTTTTGGTTGCCGCAACATTGCAATAAAATGCAATAAAAGGCAATCAAAAGATCATATCTGCACCAAAATGGTATCACTAAAAACGTCAGTTCGGCACGCAAAAAATGCGCCCTCACCTGACCCGAGATCACTAAAAATGGAGACACTACGGGTCTTGGAAAATGGGGCAATTTTTTTTTTTAGCAAAGTTTGAAATTTTTTTCACGGCTTAAATAAAAGAGAACCTAGGCATGTTTGGTGTCTATGAACTCGAAATGACCTGGAGAATCATAATGGCAGGTCAGTTTTAGCATTAACGAATATAGTAAAAAAGCCAAACAAAAAACAAGTGTGGGATTGCACTTTTTTCGCAATTTCACCGCACCTGGAATTTTTTTCACATTTTCTAGTACATGACATGGTAAAACTAATTGTGTCGTTCAAAAGTACAACTTTTCCCGCAAAAAATAAGCCCTCACATGGCCATATTGACGGAAAAAATAAAAAAGTTATGGCTCTGGGAAGGAGGGGAGCGAAAAACGAAAACGCAAAACCGAACAAAGCTCCGGGGGTTAAGGGGTTAAAATGGCCACAGTGTGGTTTTAGTGAAGCAATGTAAATTACTAACATGTTTTATCAAAGAAAATCTCAAGTATTAGGTTTAAAAAACACTTTATATCATTAGATGATTCCCTCAGATACCTTTTCTTTCAGTCATAGGGTGGTATCTTTTGGTCACGGATCAATCAGTGTACTTTTGAAATTATGCATGCCCACAGCATTGCATTTGATGGCCGTGACTGGCCCAAAGTCGTGGCAACCACGCATCAAATCATGCGCGTGCACACTGCCCATTCGCTCCATGAGCATGCGCTCTGACTCTGGGTGTACAGCCCCAGCTTCATGGCAGATGCGCTTATGAGCCGGAGCCGCTCTGAGTCAGTGTCTACATGACAAGTCAGTGTGCATGCTATGCTCGTCACTGTGTCCCCCTTCACTCTGCACTCTGGCGCATGCGTCCATCTGACATGTAGCTGGGTCTGTACACTCAGAGTCAAGAGCACAGAGTGGAGGGGGACACAGTGACGCACAAAACGTGCACACTGGCGCATCATGTAGACACTGTGGGCATGCCTAATTTCAAAAGTACACTGAACGATCTGTGATTGAAAAAATAAATTCACCACCCCTATGACAGAAAGAAAAGGTATATGACAGAATCATCTAATGATATAAAGTGTTTTTTATACTTAATACTTGGAGATTTTCTTTGACAAAAACATGTTAGTGATGCACAATGCTTCACTAACAGCACACTGGGACTAGTTTAATAGCCAAAAACAAGGTGATAGGTTCCTGTTTAACTTTAAAGTTGACTATCACTAAGGGAATAATCATGGAAACTGATATGTATGGAAATAACTAAACCAATTACATAAAACTGCAAAGAAAAAAATATAACCATATATTTCTATACATCATGGAAACATGTCCAGTTTTGATCCAAGTCACGGATCAAGTTTATTCATAGAATTCTATGGATCTGTGAAAAACATGTACAGCACTCGGAAGGCATCAGTGTACCATCCGTGTACACTGCATTGTAAAATATAAGAGAAACTTTGTAATTTCTTTATCCATACCAGAAAATTACTGATGACACGGTAAAAGCGGACACACTGATAACACACTGATGGTTAAAATGTACACACTGAGGACACACTGATGAAAAACACTGATGACGCACAGATGACACACTGATGGAAAACACTGATGACGCACAGATGACACACTGATGGAAAACACTGATGACGCACAGATGACACACTGATGGAAGACACTGATGACACTGGCACTATTTTTTCATGTATGTGTTTTCTACAGACGTGTGAAGGAGGCTTAAGGCGGATGGGCAGCATTGTGATGCTATTTACCTGCAGATTAATCCTTTATCTTCAGGAAAATAGCATTTTCAGAGGTGACAGGTTCTCTTTAATAAACTTCCTTATGTAGGTGTTTTGGAAAGTGTAATTCCCTGTAGATCATACATCAATATGGTTTTTCATGTAGGCACAAAGAATATGAAATCAAATATCTCCGCAGCTCGTGTAGTGACAATCCCAGTTTAGTAGCCACTGTTTATTTTATATAAATGATGGGTACAGGGTGCAATGACCACAGCTGCTACGCTCAGAAGGCACTCTACCGCCACATTGCCTTCAACAACACTGCAGCTCTATTCCCAGCGGTAGGGAAAATGTGACAATTTAGCTCAGTCATCTCAAATATCTAAGGCTTTGATTGCAAACACTTTGCGGTAATAGCTCTATCTTTTTAAAATGGATTGCATTTTTTTTTATCTTTATGACTTCACAAGAATAAACCAAACACTGTGTTCTTGTTAAAACCCAGGCTTTGAAAAAGAGAAATGCTTTTAGTGGCTGTAATTGCGGTTTGGTGTCTAAAGCTCAACTAGAGTTTTTATGTTGGTTGGAACACTTCTCTTAAACCAGCTAAAACATTAATCAGCACAAATCACTTACAGAAAGTGCCCCTGATACTTAGCATTGGGAAGCATCTCATGCTGAGGAAGTTTCTCTAAGTGGGAGTATGATAATGCTGATATATTGCTTAATACTGCACAAAAAAATGGGTCAGCGAGTAATGTGCTCTCAGCATGATGATACGAATGTTTTCTGTTTTATCTGCTTTTATATTAAAATGAGACCTATAAATTCAGTTGTATGCCCATTTAAAAGTATTAAACAAAAAAGAGGAAGTTTGCTTTTCGTGATATCCTCAGGCTAACACAATAGCTGGCAAGCCTTCAGAAGAGCCTTGGGCACAAAATGTACTTGGTGTCTATGACTGTGATATGCAGAGGACTGAAGTCCTGGAACGCAGCAACAGCCTGTGGGTGAAGTGTGTGTTGCATTTCATTAAACTCAGATGTAAGTTCGTGTGGGAGAGGTAACCTGAAACATCTGATACTAACACACAGGTATATATATATACATATACTTTGGTACTGTCATCACCCAGCTCTGCAATAACTACAGAATAAACAAGCTGCCACCACCAATGGATTATAGAAGCCAGATGGACACCCATTTCTGGCAACGTATGGCCTCACAAGGCATCAGGGATGCAATTTATAGAGCAAGAGGAAAAAATGTGGCAATGTTTATAAAAATATACAAAAGATATTACAAAGGGAACAAGACAATATAGTATATGCAATCATATAATAATAATAAAAGGGACAGACAAAAGAAAATTACTAGACCTGTGGAATAGAGCATATCTTTATGAAGGGGAGATCTCTGTTTGAAAATGGTACAATCCTACAGCCAGCTATACTTTCCAGCACTGAACAATGGCAGTAATTCAGAATCTGTCTTTATCAGGTAAAAGTCACATTCACATACCTCCCCTCAGTGACCTCAGATGGGAGCTAGTCAATAGTATGTGGCTCAGGTCCCAAAGATTAGGGGTTCCCCAGTCTTAAGGAAATCTGCCCCCATGGAGGTCCCAGGTGGTAGATATTAATGCCATATTACAGATCATAATTTTAGCTTTTGATAGATACAAAACATGGCATATATAATTTTATCCATATGGTAGATATTAATTTGGGGCATAATGGCCAGTAGCACCAAATTACAAGTAAATACATTGTGTTTGTCCCAGGGCCACGAGGCTAAAAATAAGTCTTTTATAACTATAGGACCTACCCCTGTCTAAAAAAAAAAACAATATTCATAAATGGCATCTGGTGCCAAAGCGTATGATTTTATTGCCTTGTGTTGCTTTTGAAGACAGAAAGAGTAATCCACACAGGAGAGAAAATTCTCACCTCCCAGCCTCTTGAACAGGCTTTGTGTCTGCTCTCTATCAGATAACACACTTCAATTACATCTCCACAGTGAAGGATCCGATCATAGAACAAAAAGGGGTCAGTGCTCTTTTTTCCATTTACAATGAGTTTCAGCTCTTTTTTCCATTTAGAATTTATAATGAAGCTATGCTTCTGTGCTCCATAGGAGGGTGACACGTCCACTCTCAAGAGATGGTTTAGAGATTGTAAAGGATTTACCATTTTGTGGCAGTTGTGACTTAATAGTAAAAATGGCATTTATGATTTCAGTCTCTTCCATTCTAACATGAAAAGAGGTTTGAAATAAATATTTATTACCACTAATCCCAAAAGTCTGTTTTTGCATGAGCGTACTTGTGGTTGTGTGACCAGTGCTTGATATTTCATATCTGCAGTACTACATGAAATGTTGCACCACCCTTTCCTTCATTTAAATTCAAAATAGTAATTATATAAAAGCTATTAATTCTTCAGTATCCTGGCTGTAATGGCGGTCTTCCAACCTCCTGTTCACCAGCTGCTGCAAATTTGAGAGTTTGCCATTCATAAGTAGATCCCTCCATTCACTCTATTTGCAAACATTTTATTAATCCATATGAAATTTACACACATAATAAAATGAATATGTTATATTCCCAACCCCTTCCCACCCCCTCAACCGCCCCTGATAAAGTAAGTGTAGAAGAGAAAATAAATAATAATTAGAAAGAAAAATATAAATAATTTTCTATATACACAGTACATATATGTGTACATACATTGTACATACATTGCTCAGTATTGAAATTGCATCACATGCTATCAATGAGGTTATTCATTGTTGTCTGATGAATGTTCTGCCACATTAAATGTACTTGGATACACATCATCAAGATCTGCTGCTGGCAGCATTCTTTGCAATTGACAATAAATGAGTCCAGAGCTGCTGCAGGCCATGGTAGCACATTCAGGTCACGCAGGCTGCACACAATTGCAAGAGCAACATATGGCAAGGTTTTGGGATGTTAAAAATAATAGGATTCTAGGACACTTTGGAGAAATGGCCACCACCAATTCAATTTAATGTCAATCTGTTAAAGGGGTGTTCCAAAGGCGAAAGTAAATTGTTTCTATTTGGTGCCACATTTAAGCTATTTTCTAATATACATGCTTTAAAAATTCCCTACCATTCCCTAATTACACTAACTAACTGCAATATTTTTTTATTAACTTCCTGTCTGATGACAATTCATTTGAGAGCCCTCAGTGCATGCTGGGATATTAAATCAGTCATCAAAGCAGGGGGCAGATGCTGCGGTCACTGTTACAGTCTCTGTGGCCTCCCTGAAACAAAGTGTCATCAGTGACATTTGTTTGAGGGACGGAGTTAATCACTGCTTTGGCTTTATGCTTTATGCTGTGCACAGTGACAGTGCACACTTTCTTATTGGCTCAGATCTGCTATAATGAGCCAGCAACACAGCGGTGTTACAATACCCGGTCTGCAGGAGATCAGCGCCACCTCCTGCCAGGTACTGTAACACCACTGTGTTGCTGGCTCAGTACTGCAGATCTGAGCTGACAAGAGAACGGGTGTTGTCACTGTGCACATCGCACAGGGCACAACGTAAAGCCAGAGCAGGGAATAGCCCCGTCTTACTTGTGCCTCACCTGTGACCTTTTATTTAGTCTGGGTGTCACAGGGTAGTAATAGAAATACAGGGGACGAGGAACCTGGGCCCCTGAACTGCCCCTAAAACTAAGGGAGGGCCCTGTCTTTCCTTAACTTGGGATACACTTGAAGGTAGTGAGGCCAAAGTCATCGACCTGTCCCTATCTCCTGTTTAGCCCTGAGCTAAACCCCAACACCCTCCCCAGGAGGTGAGACAGGGAATAAAGGAAACTACACCTAAATAACCAAAGGAAGGAAAGACAGACACCTAGGGGTTAAATCAACTAAACAACAAAAACTTAGCTTTCTCTGCTGCAATGCACCGCACAGCAGAGTAAGGCACCAGATCAGGGAAATAGCAGAAGGACCACTGTGCTCAGCAAGCTCCTGACTCCAGCTTGGTTGGTCTCAAAAAGCAGAAGTATCACCAACAGTCAGCTGACGCCTCAGGTGACCTTTTAAAGGTTAGTGGGAGTGGTCACCACCTTCCCCTGACAAATCAGCATCAATGTAATTACACCAGCGGTCACCGGGGGAAAAGACTGACATTAACCCCCGATGGCCTGAAAGGCAAAAGTTTTTAATATGCAAAGAAAGATCTGCCACAAATCCAAAAGTGGATTGTGACACTGGGCTATGTGTTGCATGACAGCAATTCAGAGACAAGTTACACAACCAAAACGTCTCTGGAACTTGTTTTTCTGCAACAACACACAGCTGTGATTTTGCTGGAAAAAAAAGTGGCCAAATCACAGATAAGTCACATTCAAGTCATAGTTGTATGACTTGCATTTAAGTCTATGGCAAGCGAGTTGTGTGACTTGTAACCAGCAAAACATTGAAACATTTGCGACACAGTCATTTGTATCTTGCATTGAGACACCATAAAAAGTTTATTAGATGCTATGTCGTAGTGCATTATTACGATCTCTATTCTTTCTTGCGCATTAAAATTATTTAAACACTGTATATTACACTTTCTATATTTCCTGAGTGAGATGTCTGAAATTACATTGTGAATTCTCATTATTGAATGATCCAATGTTCCCTTTAAATCATGAAAAATGTTACAAACCATTCAGTAAGATAATTCCATAATACCAAATCCAAACCAGTCAGAGAATTATATTTTTAAACAATACATTATTTTAAGTATGGATTTTTTTACTTTGACTTTTGGTCTATAGAATTCAACTCCTTTACTATTTTACCTAGTGTACTTAACCCAGTGCTCCTCTTTTTGTCTATTTCTAACTTATCTATCTCCCTCCTTAAGAAAAAAGAACATTCCTCCCTTCTAAAAACTCCAGGAATGTAAGAATCACATCCAGCTTAAAGGCTGGAGTTATGTACAACAATGCAATTATACATACCATATCGATGTACTTTGTTAGCCAATAGTTTACATTGTTCTCTATTTAACAGTCAAAATAGGTAACACCTTAGAATAGAAGGTCGATGTGAATACTTCTCCATCCAATTATGACAAGAGCATTCTTAAAGTGATACCTTTATTGGCTAACCAGAAAATTATATGTTCGCAAGCTTTCAGAGCGCAGAGGCTCCTTCTTCAGGCAAGATTACATTTGGAATAATCTTGCCTGAAGAAGGAGCCTCTGCGCTCTGAAAGCTTGCGAACATATAATTTTCTGGTTAGCCAATAAAGGTATCACTTTAAGAATGCTCTTGTCATAATTGGACGGAGAAGTATTCACATCGATTTTTCTGGCTAACACGGTACCACAATATAATTTATTATTGTACACCATAGAATAGAAGGTGTAACTTGAGTGCTACAGCTGTTGTATCCACTCACCATGCAAGCTTTCAATAGCTTTTCTAATGAGATAGGTCTCCCATATTCTACAGTTAAGAACAGCTAAGTCGCTAACGAGATCGCTACTGCGTCATAAATGGTGACGCAGTAGCAATCTCGTTTAGTGTGGCATACCCTTAAGCCAAAACCAGGAGGGTGAGAAATACAGATGTGGTGACAAGTTTCTATATACTTTTCCTCTAATTGCTCCACTGCTGTTTCTGCATTACAAATACTGATGTGAAATATTGACCAAATACTGAACAAGACCTAATAGTTTACTTCACCAAAACCACTTAAAAAATTGCAGCGAAAAATGCCATTGCAATATCTGCAGCTTTTTTTTTATTCTTTCATTGCTTTCTACGGGTGAAAACACGCTGAAAGAAGTGACACGCTACAGATTTAAAAAGCGCTACAGTTCTGAAATTCAGTCAGAAAAAAAGAAGCGCATGCAGGAGATTTCGGAAATCATATGTTTTGCTGGCACTTTTAAAATCAGCTTTTGGTCATGTTCATATGCAGAATTGTTGCAGCTTTTTCTTCTGCAAAAAAGAAGTTTACAGCAATTTACAGCACAAGCAAAAACTGAGACTTTCAGAAATCTCCTGCACACCCTTTTATTTTCTTCTGACTGAATTTCACAACTACAGTGTTTTATAAATCTGCAGCATATCACTTATTTCAGCAATTTTTTTCACCCGTAGAAAGCTATGAAAAAGTAAAAAAAAAGCAGCAAGTGTCACAACGTTGTTTTTCGCCGTGTTTTTGGTGAATAAATAACTTTATTAAACATGTACTGTAGACAAAATGCATACTGTTGTAAAGGTTCGTCAGATGCAGTAAAGAGCAGGAGGCAGAGAAGGGGTTATCAAGAATTTATTTAAACAATTTCTGAGCAGGTATTCGGGGAAACCTCCACACAGGGAGATGATTAAGCTAATTACACACAAGGAATGTACTGAATGCACATTACACAATAAACGAAATAAGAAGGGTAGAAATTAAGGTAATAACTTATCAATTGGAGTCCTTGTTGGGGAACGGTTGGAACAACCCTCGACGACGTCGCAGCCCACGGACAAAGTCTCTGCCGCTGCTGCGTAGGTATGAGATGCACTGTCTCCTGACCGTGCCGAATTATCTGGATCTGTTGGCCTTGGGTCCGTTGATCTTGGGTTCGTTGGTCTTGGATCTGTTGGCATGTGGGTACAGTCCCTTCTGCTGGTTCCTTGAGGGTGACGCTGTACACCGGGAGCACAACGCCATACAGGCCGCAGGGGTGACAAGGCCTCACATGGAATCACACAGCTTAGGAAAAGACGGGACATCTGCTGCACTGAACGTTATGGACAAGGTTCGTGGAGGGGCACCTGGTAAGGGATGTAAGAGTCGGTCAGTCTGTAAGGAGCTCGCGTCAGTCCGCTGTGTCCAAAGTGCTGCCATTTCCGGATCATCTGCACATACCCTAAAAATGGGTGTTTTGAAAGCAGTGTTTTTACTGCCAAGAGAGCAGGCTTTGGGCTGCAAAAAAAAAAATGCACCAAAAACAGGGCCCCCTTTGTAGGTGGGGGCGCAGTGCGATGGTGTTACGCTGGTGGTACCGCACAAGAGGCTGCGTGAGTGTGAGTTTGAGTGTGTGAGAGTGTGTGAGTGTGTGTGTGTGTGTGTGGTGCGACGGTGTTCCGCTGGTAGTACCGCTCAATAGGTTGGTACCAGTTTCCATATTGAGACACCCATCACTTGGGTGTCCCAATATAGCGGTCGGTGAACTTCCTCCGCTTGGAATTCTGGGATACGGTGACATCTGAACAGAACATCTAGCCATCTTTCAAATTCCATATTTCAAATTACAGATTTCTAATTACAATACTCTGAATTAGACTAGAATTGGACTGGAATTGACTACAAGGTAACAGAATATACAATCACTATGTTTCAGTTACTTTTCACCTTCACCCCATACTACTTTCTTTCTTCCTGTCTCCAATAATCCCTCCACCTAATAAAGAATTAGACATTTCTCCCTCCATCATCCCCAGCCTTCTCACCTCCTCCTCAGAACTGTTCCTGCACATACAATCTTTTTTCTCCAGACACACATGGCCACATCATGTCCTATCCTGCTCCCACCTTCTAATGCTCTGTCTGCTACTCCTCATTGCTGGTGACGTATCCCTAAATCCTGGCCCTCCTCAACACATCCCCACACTCCTTTCTAACACCCTGCCACGATCCTCTACACATTTCTGCAACCATGATAACCTCATACCCATTCAACCAGCCCCCACTCTCCTGGTCCCCTTACCTGGAGCACTGTGGAACGCATGCTCTGTCTGCAACAAACTGTCGTATATCCATGACATCTATATCACCAACAAACTCTCCCTCCTTGGCATCACCGAAACCTGGCTCACCCCCTTTGACTCAGCCTCTCCAGGTGCACTTTCCTATGGTGGATTGAATCTCTCTCACACCCCTCGCCCCAGCAACAAACATGGTGGAGGAGTTGGTTTTCTCCTGTATGATACCTGCTCCTTTACCCCAATTCCGCTACCACCTTCTGCTACTCTTCACTTGTTTGAGGTGCACTCCGTCCGCATTTATTCCCCCTCCAACCTCCAGCCGGCTGTCATCTACCGCCCCCCCCCAGAACTAGCCATCTCCACCTTCCTCGACCACTTCACCACCTGGCTACTTCATTTCCTTTCTACTGACACCCCCACTATCATCATGGTTGACCTCAACATCCCCATTGACGCTTCCACCCCAGAAGCCTCTAAACGTTTATCGCTCACTGACTCCTTTGGCCTCACTCAATGGTCTTCCGCGGCCACTCACAAAGATGGTCACACACTGGAACTCATCTTCACCCGCCCCTGTTCCCTTACTAATCTCACTAACTCACCCTTCTCCTGTCTGACCACAACCTACTGACAGTCTCTTCCCTCTCCTCTGCTATTGCGCAACCCCACGCCACAAACTCACTCACCGTCGCAGAAATCTCAAACACCTCAATTTACAATCACTCTCTGAGTCATTTCTCCCTCTAACAGACATGGCTTCCCTTCATGACACAGATGCTGCTGCCACTTTCTATAACACCACAATAACAGCAACACTTGATTCGGCTGCCCCCCTCACACATTGGAAAACTCATACAATCAACAGGCAGCCCTGGCTGACTAGCCTGACCAAAGAACTGAGACGGGCTTCCAGGGTCGCTGAGCGGAGATGGAAGAGCTCCCGTTTTGCCGAGCACTTTATTGCATACAAGCAGTCCCTCGCCAGCTTCAAGTCCACACTCACTGCTGCAAAACAAACTTACTTCTCATCTCTCATATCCTCCCTGTCTCACAACCCTAAACAGCTTTTCAACACCTTCAATTCTCTACTCCATCCCCCGGCACCTCCTTCCTCTACTCTCATTTCTGCTGAAGACTTTGCCTCTTTCTTTAAACAGTAGATCGATACAATCAGAGAAAGCTTTGGCCCGCAGACCCCAATGCACCTCCTCTTACCTGCTCAGCCCTGTTCCTCCAAAACCAGCTTCACCACCATCACAGAAGACCAGCTCTCCACCCTCCTGTCAAGATCACATCTCACTACTTCCCTAAAATTGCCAAAGTCTTCATCCCAATCGGGCCAGGTTTGATATCCATGCGACAGGCAAAACATACTGCATCCGCTGGTACCTCTCGTGTCCTGATCCGATCGTCCTGGAGAAAGTTAACCCCTTTGCTAGATATTGGGAATGAATTCTGCAGGGAGCTAAGGGTGGAGATTGTCAGTCCACCCTCGGACACCGAGGGGAGGGACCTAGCAGGTTTAAGAACTGTGAGCTAAGGGCAGACCACGACCATTCTCACAGCAGCAAAAAGCAACAAGGGACAGACCTGCCAAGGGAGCAGCGGCACACGTTTTGGGGGACTGTCCAGCAACTAAGACTTTCACCTGTGGATCGCAGAGCTCCCTGCCTCCACATGTCCCTACAACCTGGTAATATTGACCTCTAGTTAATACCTCTAAGCCTTGTACCATTATTGTTGTATTTTACTCTGACTGCAAATCCATTGTAATTCCGTTGTATAGCTTACTGTATATTTCTGTAATTATCTAGTGCGCCCTTAAGGCAATTAAACCATAAAATTAATCTTGGGCTGATGCTTTTACTCTGATCACGAATCTTAGACTACCCAGTGGGTAACAGGACACCCTCCCCGGCGGCCATTTGCTCTAGGTGCAGTTCCCTTACTGACCTGAGAGACAAAGGGGGCGCCGGAGAGCTGTGCCTGTGGAGTTACGTCACATTGGTGACGTGGAAGGATGGGGGTCGTCCTTCACAACTACTCAGTCCTCCTTCTCCTCGACCTGTCTTCTGCCTTCGACACTGTGGACCACTCCCTCCTGCTACAGATTCTCTAATTTCTTGGCATCACAGACTTGGCCCTAACCTGGATCTCATCATATCTAACAGACCGAACATTCAGTGTCTCCCTCTCCCACACCACCTCCTCACCTTGTCCGCTGTCTGTCGGTGTTCCCCAAGGCTTAGTTCTAGGACCCCTACTCTTCTCCATCTAAACCTTCAGCCTGGGACAGCTCATAGAATCCCCCGGTTTGCAGTATCATCTCTATGCAGATGACACGCAGATCTACCTATCTGGACCTGACCTCACCTCCTTACTGACCAAAATCCCGCAATGTCAGTCTGCTATTTCATGTTTCTTTTCTGCTCACTTTTTAAAACTGAACATGGACAAAACAGAATTCATCATCTTTCCCCATCTCACTCTACCCCTCCAATAGACCTATCCATCAATGTCAATTTGTGCTCACTTTCCCCAGTCCCGCATGCTCGATGCCTCGGGGTGATCCTCGACTCTGCCCTCTTTCAAGCCACATATCCAAGCCCTTGCCTCCTCCTGCCGACTCAAACTCAAAAATATTTCTCGGATCCGTACATTCCTTGACCATGAAACCGCAAAAACACTAGTGCACGCCCTTATCATCTCCCCCTTGACTACTTCAACCTCCTACTCTCTGGCCTCCCCTCTAGCACTCTGGCACCACTCCAATCCATCCTACACTCTGCTGCCCGACTAATCCACCTATCTCCCCGTTATTCCCCAGCCTCTTGTCTATGCCAAGCCCTTCACTGGCTTTCTATTGTCCAAAGGCTCCAGTTCAAAACCCTAACTATGACCATGACATACAAAGCCATCCACAATCTGTCTCCTCCATACATCTGTGACATGGTCTCCCGGTATTTACCTACATGCAACCTTTCATCCTCTCAAGATCTCCTTCTCTACTCCTGTTGTGAATGTGCTAGAAATGAATTCTGAGCAGAAGCTCCCTCTGGTGGTTACAAACAGTACTGAACTATCCAATGAAGATTGTGAAGATTGGCGATCAGGTGTTACTGACTGGTCTTATATAAGGGAGGTTCCCTCCCATCAGGGTTGCCGGTGATCAATTGTTCTGGTCTCATCTTTGATTCCTGTTCACTTTGTAGCCTGCTGTTTCGTGCCTGCATCTTCTGCTAACAGATAAGACATTTTCTTCTTTTTGTTTTTTGTGCTTGCTTTTTGCATTTTGTCCTGCACTTCTGTGGGGGTCTGCCGGGTCCCCTCCGGGGGCTTGTGCTCCTCTCAGTTTAGTTCAGCCACTGTTGTTTGTTCATTTGCCTTTTCCAGTTTTTTCAGTGGCTGCTGTTTAGTTTTTGTTACACCAGAGAACTAATTTAGGTGGTAGAGGTCGTGTGATCTCAGGTGTTTTTGTAATTAGTAGAGTTGGTACTTTTCAGGGTTTTTTGGGGTTGCAGTAAGTGTCCTTCCTATCCTTTTCTATTTAGGAAGTTTGGGCCCCAACGTTTGCTCATACTATTTTCTGTCTGTGTCAGTATTTCCTCTTGTCTAACCGCCATTACATGTTTGGGGGCTTTCTATGTTCTTTGGGGATCTGCTCCGGGGCAGATAGTTTTCCTCTTTCTGTCTTTAGGTGTAGTTAGCTTCTCAGGCTGTGACGAGGCGTCTAGGACCAACGTAGGTACGCTCCACGACTGCCTTGTGGTGGTTAGTCAGGGTACTGCAATCCCATAGATTCCAACCTCTCTGGTGTATTTCCTTTTTTGCTTGCTCTCCTCAGCTACCAAATCATAACATACTCCTCTCTTATCTCTTCTTCACACAACCGCATACAAGACTTCTCCCGTGTTTCCCCCATACTCAAACTCTTTACCCCAACACATCAGACTTTCCCCTACCAAGGAAACCTTAAAAAGAACTTAAAGACCCACCTCTTCTGACAAGCCTACAACCTGCAGTGATCCTCAGTCTACTGAACAGCCGCATGACCAACTCTACCCTCCCCTAGTGTATCCTAACCCATCCCCTGTAGACTGTGAGCCCTCGCGGGCAAGGTCCTCTCTCCTTCTGTACTTGTGTGTGCCTTGTTTTGCTCATTTATTGTACTTGTCTATATTTGCCCCTTTCACATGTAAAGCGCCATGGAATAAATGGCACTATAAAAAATGTATAATAATAATAACAGGAAATTAAAACATTACAAGGTAATTATATAAATAGATGATTGGAGTATATTAAGAAGCTAAAGACTTTGATGGGAGTGCTTCGTTAAGTACTTAATATGAAGCTGCTGCATTCATTTTTACCAACTATGAACTTGTTCCTCTTCTTGTACATTTCACTTCCTCAATTACTTAGCATGCAGCCGTGTGTTAGGGTTGGGGGGGAACTTGAGATAGGGTCACACCCCTGGCCTTTTTCTTTAAGAAAAGTCTGAATTATTTTAGGGATTTGCCATGAATTTCCATTCACTCAGGACATCAGCAGTTTTTGAATGCATCTTGACATCAGGAATGCTTGGGCTTGCTATCTTGTGCAGAATAATTTTTACCCAAATTTGTACTTACCAGAATCCATGATGCCTTCAATAAAAAAATATCACCAAATGTTCATATATAGTTTCACAGATCCAGACTTCTGGTTACCTGCTGGTCACATGCAGGCACAATATTATACATAAGATTCAGCACTGAGGGAATATTCTTTTTTATACTGCAAAACAAATAAAACTTAATCCCCAGACAATACTGGCAATTCTCCCACTTGGAAATCTGTTTCTTCCCACTGGCGACAATAACTTTGTGTTACTGCCTATAGTCTCACACATAGCTCCCACCATTTATGAGACATCAGTTTCTCACGTGAACCAACACCAAGGACTCTCTCCTTTTAGCTGGAACACTGCTCACAAGGGCTCCTTCATGTCCTATGTCAAGGTTAATGCCGTTCAGCCTACAAAGGATATCCCCATGACTGGTCCATTTCAAGGGTTCTGCCTCTTTATCACTGTTCCCTGTATCTCAAAGATTTGGACCTCAAGGACTCACATATTTCTAATGTGAGCAGGTTACAAGATGCAGTAACGGAAGGCGGCAGAGCAAGGGTTAACATAGAATTAACTTCAACAGGGAATACTCCGCACAGGGAGAGAATACAGGTAAAACAGGAGTGTAATAAGTTATGCAGAGTGGGATAAAACAGGAGTAGGGGATTTAAGGGGGAATTCAGTAACAATAAACTTATCAGTCCGACGACATCCAGAATGTGGAATCCTAGGTTCAAACGGTGGTGCCAAGGCCGTGGCACGAGAGGGGACCGGCGTGGTCATGAAGGAGATGAGGAACCGGTTCCCGGTGGTGACGGTGTGTCCTCGTTGACTTGAAGGGAGTCCTGGGTCCATGAGCGGTAGTGCAGGAAAGTGAGCAGTCTTTGTCACCGCCGGAGCCTAACGTTGCTCGGCAGCTGTATAAGGGTAAGTTGGGATACAGTTCACAGCGGGTCCCCTGGTTTCTCTGCCTCGGCACGTGCGCGTCAAAACTCTGTCTGGGGATTTTGTCACTCTCGGTCAAGGGTGCCAGCACACCATTTACAAGTCTCTGTCGACAGTCTGTGTGGGGAATATTGCACACCTATGGCGTGGGCCTGCTCCATCTCGCTGCTCAGAGGACGGAGCACCAAAACTATCCCTGTGCGCGCCACATGGTCCCGCCAATTCTCTGCTGTTTCCCGCACGCTGCGGCTTTTTAAGCTTAGCTGCACCCACCGTCACTGAGTGCAAAGGTCGGTCTGAGGTTTTATTCTTTCCCCCGTATAACATGGGTGACAGCCCCGACAGTTCCGGATCCATCACGGAAGAGGTACGTCCGGTCCTTCTCCTTACACATCCCCTCCCTCTTCCCCTGGTTGCAGGTAATTAGCGATCTTACTACAAGACACTTTGAGCACTCTGTAGGTCCTGTACACACACACGTACTGGCAGTTACACATTTTCCACATATACCCTGATATTCATTAGAGCTCTATCTTGACTACTTCTTCCTCTGTGTACTTAACACAGTCTAGTAAAGACAAAGTCTTCATTTCCACGTCTGCAAGGCAATCACACTTGTCTGCAGTCTATACCATCACACATCAATCCTCCCAACCCCTCATAGGAATAGGATCACACTCACCAATGCAAGTCAATGAATAAGAGAAAAAAATCGAATGGCACACAGACCATGCGTGGGCCGCCTGATTTTTACACACCCAATTCAAAGTAAAACCCGACATTTCATCAGCCAAGTACAGTAAATTCACAGCCCGAACCGTCAAAATAGAATAGACAGATATATGGAATAAATATATAAAATAGATAGGATAGATGTCCTGTACATATTTAATGTCATAAACCCCCTACATATAATAAACTAGCATCTTTAGTACCTTTCATGTGGCACTAAAGGGTGTTTAGCTTTATTTAACCTATTAAATAAACAATTACAAAAAATGACATGAAGTCTCCCTAGTTTTGATAACCAGCCAAGGTAAAGTAGACAGCTGCGAGCTTATATTATCAGGCTGGAAAAGTCCCAACTACAAGCCCCAGCCAACCCAGAATTTGTGCATCACATTTGATGCGCCAATTAAGCTGTGTAATGTCAGCTGTCATCAAGCCCTGATGTTAGTAATAGAGAGTCCGTCTATCAGACAACCCTATTACTAACCCAGTAAGTTAAAAGAAAAAAAAAAACACAAATTTTATTTTAAAAACACTTCCCGACTCTAGCCCTGTTTCACCAGTTTATTAAAAAAAGCCATCCAGTCCAGGGATTCTGACGTATTCCACTGAATCTGAAGTAGTCCACAAATAGAAACTTGAAAGACATAAAAAAGAAAGAGGTAAAGAAATAGAAACAAGAAACACTCCCTCATTCACCAATTTATCATTAAAAAATAATCCCCACAGCTCCAATGTAATCCATGGCGTTCTCACGATGTCTACCAATTTTGTACTGCAATCAACGGAGCCTCATATTATTATTATTATTATTATTTATTTCTATAGCACCATTCATTCCATGGTGCTGTACATGAGAAGGTGAGAAGGGGTTACATACAAATTACAGATATCACTTACAGTAAACAAACTAACAATCACAGACTGATACAGAGGGGAGAGGACCCTGCCCTTTTGGACTTACATTCTACAGGATGGTGGGGAAGGAGACAGCAGGTTGGTGGGTTGCAGCAGTTCCGGTGTTGGTTGAGGCGATATCTCTGGTAGTGGTGAGGAGGTAGCAGGGTCATTGCAGGCTGTAAGCTTTCCTGAAGAGATGGGTTTTCAGGTTCCGTCTGAAGGATCTGAGAGTGGTTGATAGTCGGACGTGTTGGGGCAAGGAATTCCAGAGGATGTGGGATATTTGGGAGAAGTCTTGGAGGCGGTTGGGTGAGGAGAATAAGTGTGGAGGAGAGAAGGAGGTCTTGGGAGGACCGGAGATTACGTGAGGGAAGGTATCGGGAGATTAGTTCAGAGACATATGGGAGAGACAGGTTATAGATGGCCTTGTAGGTCAGTATTAGTAATTTGAATTGGATTCGCTGAGGGAATGGGAGCCAGTGAACAGATTTGCAGAGGGGAGATGCGGAGGAGTAGCGAGGAGAGATGAATTAGTCGGGCAGCAGAGTTAAGGATGGACTGGAGAGGTGCGAGGGTGTTAGCAGGGAGGCCAGAGAAAAGGATGTTGCAGTAGTCGAGGCGGGAGATGATGAGGGCATGCACAAGCATTTTAGTAGATTGAGGGTTGAGGAAGGGACGGATTCTGGAAATATTTTTGAGCTGGAGGTGACAGGAGGTAGAAAGAGCTTGGATGTGTGGTTTTAAGGACAGGGCAGAGCCAAGGGTTACTCCGAGGCAGCGGACCTCCAGTACGGGGGAAAGCGTGGTGTTGTCAATTGTTATAGATAGGTCAGGTAAGGAAGATCTGTGGGATGGGGAAAGATGATGAGTTCAGATTTGTCCACATTGAGTTTGAGGAAGCGGGAGGAGAAGAAGGAGGATATGGCTGATAGACACTCAGGGATTCTGGACAGCAGAGAGGTGACGTCTGGGCCAAAGAGGTAGATCTGAGTGTCATCAGCATAAAGGTGGTACTGGAATCCGTGGGACTTTATGAGTTGCCCCAGGCCAAGTGTATAGATTGAGAAGAGTAGGGGTCCTAGAACAGAGCCTTGGGGGACTCCAACAGAGAGAGGGTGGGACGAGGAGGTAGTGTGGGAGTGGGAGACGCTGAATGTGCGGTTGGAAAGGTATGAGGAGATCCAGGATAGGGCAAGGTCCTTGATGCCAAAGGAGGAGAGAATCTGTAGTAGAAGGCAGTGATACTGAAAACGACTCTTTATAGGTCACTCCCGGTCATGCCTCACGAGCGATGACTTCAGTATCTTCATAAAGCCATCGCTCAGGTGTCATGACCAGGAGTGACTTTTGAAGTGTCGTTCTCAGAATGAAGTTCCATAGGTTGCAGCTTGGACGATTGGGACAAAAAAATATTGCAACGCAAAACAAGGAGGATATATTGGTTGGAATCTCTTAACCCGAAAGGGCTGAATGCGCAGTTTAACTACTCCAGTTTCATCTGGTCTTTACTCTTTATGACAAGCTGTAAGCCAGTGTAGGACCACCCTAGTGTATAGAACCTAGGAGTCAACAATTGTATATATGTGTCACCCATTTGGAGTGTCTCAAATTAATAATTGTTTACTCTCATTGGTTTGGGGATTTCTGTTATCCATATGCTATTTATTGTGGGTATATTTTGTAAATTTCCCTTACAGAGCACATGAGTATGTTTGCTCAATAATACTTCCTTTTGATTTTATTCTTATTCATCTTTTGGGAGTTTTTTTTGTCTAAATATGATCAATAGTTTATGTTTTATATTTATTAGGTGTGACCTTTTAAATATTCACCATCTTGATATTTAGAGGTTGCAGTGCACATGGCACCATATTTTGAAATTGTAAAGTGTACCATTTGATTGTTGGTGTGCTTCACGCTATAAGCTTTGGGTGAGGTACTTTTTGATTCCAATCCTGATTAAGGACGGCATTTCCAGCATATTTATGTTATAGTGTAACCGTCGAGCGCATGTTGCATTCCAGGTTCTCTTGCACATTATATTTACTGTGCATGTGCGTGTTTTGGTGATCGTGGGGCGCAATATGGCCTTCACACTTAGTAAACCGGATATGATCTCATACACTTCCTTAAGATGGCGGCGCCCCTCGATGCACACCGCACACATTATCCTCGTGGCCAGAGAATCACTGCATTGTCAGCATGGGAATAGTCCCCTGATGAACCCCTGAAGACTCTGGGAGGAAAATCCTGTCGCCACCTCTCCTAAGAGGTGGGACCCCGTCAATAACTCTAAATCTCAGCTGACTGACCAAGTGTCCACATTTTACAAAGTGCTTAGATACCGGCAGTTCCATCATCTTCGTCCTGATAGTACTTTTGTGTTTACTTATCCTAGCCTTAACTTCCATCGTTGTCTCGCCTATATACATGAGTCCACACGGACATTCAATTGATTATCGTTGTATATTCTGTATATATGTCTATTTGTATTATGGGCGGTTCCTGGATGGTGATTGGCTCCTCCACACCATTTAAGGACACCATTTTGCCTGTTTTTGTATACTTGATAAAGGCCTGAAAATGGCCGAAACGTCGTATTTTATGGTGGCTGAATAAAGACTTGTTATACTTCACCTGGATTGGATGCTGTCTCCTTTAGTACAGTCAGGAAGTAGCCTGCATTCTGACCGAGTTCCCGGCGGATCAGAGAGGGAGTGTGGGGAGGGAGCGATGGCCGGGGCGCAGACAGAGAGAGGGGTGTCTTTCTCCGTCATTGTGCTGAATGCTTGCGGCCTGATTAACGTGCCATGTAGTTGTAGGCATTTAGCAATGTCATTTTTTTCTCTCAAAGTGCGCCCCCATAGGGAGGCAGGAGGTAGGGTCTATTTTTACCATTGCAGTGGAAGTTTTGCAGTTCATTTATTCATAAAGAGAGAATCACTAATGAAACAATAACTATAAAAACTGAAACGTTGAAAAAACTATGAAAATCGAATGAGAAACATTAAAATCACACTGTTTTTTGTGAGCAAGAAAAATCATTAACGTCTGAATGAGGTGTCATAAAGAGGAGCACAAAACCCATGAATGAGTTTTTAAACTGTTACCAAGACACCAGCAACATTAGTGGCCACAGCACTATATTAGACAATCGGATCATCTGAAGCACCTTTAATGTGAACTACAATGTTTACAAGCAAATTATACTTAACCTTGGTTTGGAAGCAGCTAGGCACTAACATATGTAGGCCCCCAATAGAATAATAAAATAAATCATCTGTGAAGTGTGTAAAACACCAGCTCTATGTTCAGTTCTGCATACAGATGAAGGCAAACCCAAAGGAAACATAAAAGAGAATTATTCTGATACTGGAGACAGACACAAAAAGACCAAAGAAATATGTCAATTATATGTTCTCTAACCAAAGACGACAGTTAGAGGTCAAAAATTCTATGCACTGAATCTGCAATAATAGTATTAAAGAGAATATTGAATATACGGAATATATGCATATTTATTCTAATTGTTCATAATTAAAACCAAACATTGGGACATTCAGATCTAGACCAGGTCTGACGTGGCCTCCTATATATAAACAAAAGAGTAGAACAACCAGACATTTTTGTACTCAGAACGTAATGTACAGACAGGTCTAAAACATATACAGTCACATATACCCCAGGTACACAATGAGTCATACTGTGTAGATGTTACATGCTTCGAATAGTTTGCTATGTACAAGGAGTCTCAGTTCTTGCTTCTGGTTATGTGTCATATTAGGTGGCACAATAGAAGCCCTTAATTTACAAAGATAATATTTTTGGTTAGTGCAAGTTCTATATATGTACTGTATATAATGCCATGAAAAAGTATTCATATGCAATGCATGTGTCTGGATACAACGCACAGAGAACACGAGGTGGGAACAGTCAGTTCTATTTATATACACAAGTAACTCTACGGTGATTTAAAGTAACTCTAAACAATTAGTGTTAGTAACTATGTAAATCGACATTAAAACGAACATCTATAAGTTTGGAGTAGCAAAGAAAGTCTTTCACTAAATAACGTTAATGTTCTTTTCACAAAGGTGGTGCGCCCAGTCGTGGGAGTCTCCACGTAATTTCTCTCTGCAGCTCTGCTCTAGCGGGGGGGTCACCGGGTTTTCCCACAAGGCTGGAAGTCTTTCTTTGAGCTGGAAGTGATGGCCCTGCTCACTTGCGCTATTCCTCCGCAATCGCAGGTATGCCTCTCCTGTCGCAGTCTCCTCATGGATCTTCTCAGCTTTTCATTGGGATTTTATGTGATATACCAACACAAAGTAGCAAGTATTTGTGATGTGTAAAGGAAATGATACATCTTCTCTAAATATTTTAAAAAGATAAATCTGAAATCTGCAGATCTTTTGGGGTATGTATTATCCAGCTTTGCACATCTAGAGAATGACGTTTTTGCCCATTCTTATTTGCAAACTAGCTCTAGGTCAGTGAGATTGGATGGAGGGGTCTGTGAACTGCAATGCTCAGGTGTTGTCACAGATTCTCAATGGGATTCAGGTCTGTGCTGTGACTGGGCCATTGACACACATGAATAAGCTGTGATCTAAAACATTACATTGTAGCTTTGGCAGTAGGTTTAGGGTTGTTGTCCTGCTGGAAGGAGAATCAATGCCCCAGTCTCAAGTCTTTTGCAGCCTCTAGGATTGCACTGTATTTAGCTCCATCCATCTTCTCATCAACTTCGACCAGCTTTCCTGTCCCTGCTGAAAAAAAGCATTCCTGCAGCATGGTGCTGCCACGTTTGATGGAGGGAATGGTGTGTTCAAGGTGATGTGCAGTGTTACCCACATCACATAGGGTTTGCCCAAAATGTCCTACTTCGATCTTATCTGACCAGAGCACCTTCTTGCACATGCTACTTGTGTCCCCTACAAGGCTTTTTTGAAAACTGCAAATTGGACTTCTTAGGTCTTGCTTTCAAAAATGGCTTTTTGCTTGGCACTGTTCTATTAAGGCCATATCTGTAGAGTAAATGACAAATGTCTTGTGGACAGATTCTTGCAACTGAAATGTAGATCCCTGCAACTCCTCCAAAGCAACCATGGGCCTTTTGGCTGCTTATCTAATTAATGCTCTCCTTCCTTGGGATGTCAGTTTAGGTGGACAGCCATGTCTTTGTAGGTTTGCAGTTGTGCCATACTCCTTCCACTTTTGGATGATGGATTGAACAATGCTCCATGAGATGTTCAGAGCTTAGGCTACTTCTTATTATCTAGCCATACTTTACTCCCTGACATGTCTGATGTATTCCTGTATTTTCACGATGCGGTTTGATCCCTAATGTTCTCAAACAAACCTCTGAGGCCTACATCAAAAAGTTCTAGTTATACTGCAAACATATTACACACAGGCGGACTCAATACACTCATAATGTGGCTTCTAGAGACAATGGGTCACTCAGGATCTTTTTTAGAGGTATCAGACTACAGGGGCTGAATACAAATACAAATTATCAAATTATTACTTTTTAAAATAATTAGAAACCATTTATCATTTCCTTTAAACTTCACAAATGCTTGCTACTTTGTGTTGGTTTCTCACAAATCTTAATAAAATACATTTTCAAGTTTGTAGGTGTAACATGAAAAAAATGTGGAAATGTTCATAAGGTATGAAGATTTTTTCAAGGCATAGTATGTAGCTCATTCAGGCATAAACTATTATGACCACAGCCTCATAACCTTAAAGTGTTTAAATGGCCATATAATATTGATGACCTAGTTTTAGGTTTCAACAGAGGGCACCCCCATGAATCAGCTGTTATTAGCCCTGGCCAGAGCTAGATGTTGTAAAAACTGAACAAAACAGCTCCATTCAACTTCTGGCTGCAGCAGAATCAAATACTTTTTAAAGGTTCAAGTCTAATTCTATGTCTGTATTTCTTAACGTACAAATATATTGTTCAGTCCAGACATTTTAGGAGCTGCCCATAAAGCCATTCACAATATACAAAAAACTTGCACTCTATCGTGCTAAAGCAGAAAAAAATGAAGACCACCTTGACATTGATTGATGGGCATATCAAAAAACTGACCGGCACATCCAAACATAGATTCAGTGTGAACAGGTGCTAAACCTAGAGTCACCAACTCATATACATACAAGAAAAAAAGGTAGCACACTGTAGCGCTATAGCTTGCAAACACGAAATATGAAAAATATGAAAAATGAATTGCATCATTACCTTAGAAATATGAAAAATTGAGAAGTCTTAGCGCATAAGATGGCCAAATTATGCGAGCCTGATAGCCACGTCAAGGCTCCTCTCGTATATCAGGTCCTAACTAATGCCTATCCTCGCTTTAGAAAAGTCTGTCTGCATGGGAACATATGAGTCCTCTCTTCAGACTAAAATCTACATCTCTGTGGAGGGGTGATGAACCTGTTGTAATTAAAAAGCCTGTGACCACCAGGTGGAGTGCTCAGGTAGAAGGTAAATGAATACATATCAAAAAACTGACCGGCACATCCAAACATAGATTCAGTGTGAACAGGTGCTAAACCTAGAGTCACCAACTCATATACATACAAGAAAAAAAGGTAGCACACTGTAGCGCTATAGCTTGCAAACACGAAATATGAAAAATATGAAAAATGAATTGCATCATTACCTTAGAAATATGAAAAATTGAGAAGTCTTAGCGCATAAGATGGCCAAATTATGCGAGCCTGATAGCCACGTCAAGGCTCCTCTCGTATATCAGGTCCTAACTAATGCCTATCCTCGCTTTAGAAAAGTCTGTCTGCATGGGAACATATGAGTCCTCTCTTCAGACTAAAATCTACATCTCTGTGGAGGGGTGATGAACCTGTTGTAATTAAAAAGCCTGTGACCACCAGGTGGAGTGCTCAGGTAGAAGGTAAATGAATACATATCAAAAAACTGACCAGCACATCCAAACATAGATTCAGTGTGAACAGGTGCTAAACCTAGAGTCACCAACTCATATACATACAAGAAAAAAAGGTAGCACACTGTAGCGCTATAGCTTGCAAACACGAAATATGAAAATATGAAAAATGAATTGCATCATTACCTTAGAAATATGAAAAATTGAGAAGTCTTAGCGCATAAGATGGCCAAATTATGCGAGCCTGATAGCCACGTCAAGGCTCCTCTCGTATATCAGGTCCTAACTAATGCCTATCCTCGCTTTAGAAAAGTCTGTCTGCATGGGAACATATGAGTCCTCTCTTCAGACTAAAATCTACATCTCTGTGGAGGGGTGATGAACCTGTTGTAATTAAAAAGCCTGTGACCACCAGGTGGAGTGCTCAGGTAGAAGGTAAATGAATACATATCAAAAAACTGACCGGCACATCCAAACATAGATTCAGTGTGAACAGGTGCTAAACCTAGAGTCACCAACTCATATACATACAAGAAAAAAAGGTAGCACACTGTAGCGCTATAGCTTGCAAACACGAAATATGAAAAATATGAAAAATGAATTGCATCATTACCTTAGAAATATGAAAAATTGAGAAGTCTCAATTTTTCTTGTATGTATATGAGTTGGTGACTCTAGGTTTAGCACCTGTTCACACTGAATCTATGTTTGGATGTGCCGGTCAGTTTTTTGATATGTATTCATTTACCTTCTACCTGAGCACTCCACCTGGTGGTCACAGGCTTTTTAATTACAACAGGTTCATCACCCCTCCACAGAGATGTAGATTTTAGTCTGAAGAGAGGACTCATATGTTCCCATGCAGACAGACTTTTCTAAAGCGAGGATAGGCATTAGTTAGGACCTGATATACGAGAGGAGCCTTGACGTGGCTATCAGGCTCGCATAATTTGGCCATCTTATGCGCTAAGACTTCTCAATTTTTCATATTTCTAAGGTAATGATGCAATTCATTTTTCATATTTTTCATATTTCGTGTTTGCAAGCTATAGCGCTACAGTGTGCTACCTATTGATTGATGGGCAGACATAACTTGGCCAAATTGTGTGCGAAGTGTCTCATTTTTTTCTAGTATTCAGAAGCCGTATTGCTATTCATATTTCATATATTTCACATTGACATGCTTTAGCATGATAGAATGCAACTTTTTTGTATATTATATTACATGGAGGTAGCTGTTCCTAAGTTAACACCTATTCACACGAGCTAGGATGTGCCAGTCTTTTGTTATTCATAAAGCCATTCAGACATGGATTTGTAAGTAATTACACCAGTCTCCTAGGTCAAAGAGGTTGATTTATGGAGCATGTGCTTAACATTGGCTGCATTAATTTATTGATAACATTATAGATCACATCGGCAGTATTTGCATATTTATCACAGAATACACTTATGATTACCAGCTATATATATTATTCTATATTAGCTGATTCAGTCATAGAATGATAAAATACATTGGTCATGATAAACTAGCATATATGCCTGCCCTACATATCTATTACAGTGGGCTGATTGTCCATGAAATGTATGGCCATTTAACCCCTTCACCCCCAAGGTGGTTTGCACGTTAATGACCGGGCCAATTTTTACAATTCTGACCACTGTCTCTTTATGAGGTTATAACTCTGGAACGCTTCAACGGATCTTCGCGATTCTGAGATTGTTTTCTCGTGACATATTGTACTTCATGTTAGTGGTAAAATTTCTTCGATATAACTTGGTTTATTTTTGAAAAAAACGCAAATATGGCGAAAATTTTTAAAATTTTGCAATTTTCAAACTTTGAATTTTTATTCCCTTAAAACAGAGAAATATATCACACAAAATAGTTAAGAAATAACATTTCCCACATGTCTACTTTACATCAGCACAATTTTGGAACCAAAATTTTTTTTTGTTAGGAAGTTATAAGGGTTAAAAGTTGACCAGCGATTTCTCATTTTTACAACAAAATTTACAAAGCCATTTTTTTTAGGGACCACCTCACATTTGAAGTCACTTTGAGGGGTCTATATGGCAGAAAATACCCAAAAGTGACACCATTCTAAAAACTGCACCCCTCAAGGTACTCAAAACCACATTCAAGAAGTTTATTAACCCTTCAGGTGCTTCACAGTAACTAAAGCAACGTGGAAGGAAAAAATGAATATTTTACTTTTTAGCCACAAAAATGATCTTTTACAAACTTTTTTTTTATTTTCACAAGGGTAAAAGGAGAAAATGGACAGATAAGGTTGTTATGCAATTTCTCCTGAGTAGCCAATACCCCATATGTGGGGGAAAACCACTGTTTGGGCACACGGCAGAGCTCGTAAGGGAAGGAGCGACGTTTGACTTTTTCAAACTAAAATTGGCTGGAATTTAGATTGGATGCCATGTCGCGTTTGGAGAGCCCCTGATGCGCCTAAACAGTGGAAACCCCCACAAGTGACACCATTTTGGAAACTAGACCCCTAAGGTACTTATCTAGATCTGTTGTGAGCACTTTGAACCCTCAAGTGTTTCACAAAAGTTTATAAAGCCTGGGTGTGAAAAAAAAAAAAATCAATTTTCCACAAAAATGATTTTTTAGTCCCAAATTTTTGAATTTTCCCAAGGAAATTGGACCCCAAAAGTTGTTGTCCAATTTGTCCTGAGTACGCTGATACCCCATATGTGGGGGGGAAACTGTTTGCGCGCACGCAGGGCTTGGAAAGGAAGTAGTAACGTTTTGGAATGCAGACGTTAATGGGGGTCATGTTCCGTTTGCAGTGCCCCAGATGAGCCTAAACAGTGGAAACCCCCCACAAGTGACCCCATTTTGGAAACTAGACCCCCTAAGGAACTTATCTAGATATTTGGTGAGCACTTTGAACCCCCAAGTGCTTCACACAAGTTTATAATGCCCGGGCATGAAAATAAAAATCCTATTTTTTTTCCCACAAAAATTATCTTTTAGTCACTAATTTTTTATTTTCCCAAGGGTAACAGGAGAAATTGGACCACATAAGTTGTTGTACAATTTGTCCTGAGTACGCTGATACCCCATATGTGGGGGGGAACCACTGTTTGGGCGCACGGCAGAGCTCGGAATGGAAGGAGCACCATTTGACTTTTTCCAACCAAAATTGGCTGGAATTGAGTTTGGATGCCATGTTGCATTTGGAGAGCCCCTGATGTGCCTAAACAGTGGAAACCCCCCACAAATGACCCCATTTGGGAAACTAGACCCCCTTAGGAACTTATCTAGATTTTTGATGAGCAATTTGAACCCCCAAGTGCTTCACACAAGTTTATAACGTAGAGCCGTAAAATTTAAAAATCATATTTTTTCCACAAAAATGATCTTTTCACCCCAATTTTTATTTTTCCAAGGGTAACAAGACTCCAAAAGTTATTGTGCAATTTGTCCTGAGTGCGCTGATACCCCATATGTGGGGGTAAACCACTGTTTGGGTGCATGGCAGAGTTTGGAAGGGAAGGAGCGCCGTCTGACTTTTTCAACGCAGAATTGGCTGGACGCCATGTCGTGTTTGGAGAGCTCTGATCTGCCTAAACAGTGGAAACCCCCATAAATGACACCATTTTGGAAACTAGACCCCTCAAGGAACTTATCTAGATGTGTGGTGAGAACTTTGAACCCCCAGGTGTTTCACTAAAGTTTATAACGTACAGCCGTAAAATAAAAAATCCTTTTTTTTTTTTACAAAAATGATTTTTTTTCGCCCCCAATATTTTATTTTCACAAGGGTAACAGAAGAAATTGGAACGCAAAAGTTGTTGTCCAATTTGTCCTGAGTACACTGATACCCAATATGTGGGCGAAAACTACTGTATGGGCACACGTCGGGCTCGGAAGGGAAGTAGTGACGTTTTGGATTGCAGACTTTGATGGAATGGTCTGGGGGCGTCATGTCACATTTGGAGAGCCCCTGATGCACCTAAACAGTGGAAACCCCCCACAAGTGACCCCATTTTGGAAAATAGACCCCACAAGGAACTTATCTAGATGTGTGGTGAGCACTTTGAACCCCGAAGTGCTTCACAGAAGTTTATAACGCACAGCCATAAAAATAAAAAATCTTTTTTTTTTTTGCAAAACTGATTTTTTCGCCCCAATATTTTATTTTTACAAGGGTAACAGAAGAAATTGGACCCCAAAAGTTGTTGCCCAATTTGTCCTGAGTACGCTGATACCCAATATGTGGGAGAAAACTACTGTATGGGTACACGTTGGGGCTCGGAAGGGAAGTAGTGACGTTTTGGATTGCAGACTTTGATGGAATGGTCTGGGGGCGTCATGTCGCATTTGGAGAGCCCCTGATGCGCCTAAACAGTGGAAATCCCCAACAAGTGACCCCATTTTGGAAAATAGACCCCACAAGGAACTTATCTAGGTGTGTGGTGAGCGCTATGAAGCCCCAAGTGCTTCACAGAAGTTTATAATGTACAGCCGTAAAAACAAAAAAAAAAAATTTTTTTTGTACAAAAATGATATTTTCGCCCCCAGTTTTTTATTTTCCCAAGGGTAACAGAAGAAATAGGACAAATTGCACAATAACTCTTGGGGTCCAGAGTACGCTGATACCCCATATGTGGGGATAAACTACTGTTTGGATGCATGGCAGAGCTCAGAAGTGAAGGAGCACCGTTTGACTTTTTCAACGCAGAATTGGCTGGAATTGAGATCAGACGCCATGTCACATTTGGAGAGCCCCTGATGTGCCTAAACAGCGGAAACCCCCCAATTCTAACTCCAACCCTAACCCCAACACACCCCTAACCCTAGTCCCAACCCTAACCACAAACCTAACCCTAACACACCCCTAATCCCAATCCTAACCCTAATCCTAACTTTAGCGCCAACCCTAACCCTAACTTTAGCCACAACCCTAGCCCTAACCCTAATGGGAAAATGGAAATAAATACATTTTTTTAATTTTATTATTTTTCCCTAACTAAGGGGGTGATAAAGGTGGGTTTGATTTACTATTTATAGCGGGTTTTTATGATTGGCAGCTGTCACGCTAAAAGACGCTTTTTATTGCAAAAATAGTTTTTTGCATCGCCACATTTTGAGAGCTATAATTTTTGCATATTTTGGCCCACAGAGTCATGTGAGGTCTTATTTTTTGCGGTACGAGTTGACGTTTTTATTTGTACCATTTTTGAGCAGGTGACATTTTTTGATCGCTTTTTATTTCGATTTTTGGGAGGTTAGAATGAACAAAAATCAGCAATTCATGAATTTCTTTTGGGGGAGGCGTTTTTATTGTTCTGCGTGTGGTAAAATTGATAAAGCAGTTTTATTCTTCGGGTCAGTACGATTATGGCGATACCTCATTTATATCATTTTTTTATGTTTTGGCGGTTTTATAGAATAAAAACAATTTTATATAAAAAATAATTATTTTTGCATCGCTTTATTCTGCGAGCTATAACTTTTTTATTTTTTCGCTGATGATGCTGTATGGCGGCTCGTTTTTTGCGGGACAAGATGACGTTTTCAGCGGTACCATGTTTATTTATATCGGTCTTTTTGATCGCGCGTTATTCCACTTTTTGTTCGGCGGTATGATGATAAAGCATTGATTTTTTGCTTCGTTTTTTTTTTTTTTTTAAGGGGTTCACTAAAGGGGTTAACTAGTGGGACAGTTTTATAGGGGGGGTCGTTACGGACGCGGCGATATCAAATATGTGTACTTTTATTGTTTTGTTTTTTATTTACAGGAAGAAATGAATTTATTGGGGAATATTTTTTTTTTTTTTTATTTATTTTGGATTTTTTTTTATAACATGTTTATTTTTATTTTTTTAACTTTTTTACTTTGTCCCAGGGTGGGACATCACTGTATTTTATCAAATCGCTGGTGTGACAGTGTGCACAGCACTCTGTCACACCAGCGATCGCTCAGGCATAGCTGCAGGCTTCTCAGTGCCTGCTCTCAGCAGGCACTGAGGAAGCCGCCTCCCTCCAGGACCCCGGCGCCATCTTGGATCCGGGTCCTGGGAGGGAGGAAGCCCTCAGAACAGCGCGATCACATCGCGCTGGTCTGAGGGTCTCAGGGGGGCGCGCAGGGAGCCCCCACCTGCGCGATCCTCCCCTGTGCCCCCAGTACACCGCGATCATGTTTGATCGCGGTGTGCTAGGGGTTAATGTGCCGGGAGCGGTCCGTGACCGCTCCTGACACACAGTCACGGGTGTCAGCTGTGATAATCAGCTGACACCCGGCGGCGATTAGCTACGCTCCCCTCAGGAGCGCAGCTGATCGCCTATGACGTACTATCCCGTCCATGGGCAGAATGGCACGGGTTTTATGGACGGGATAGTACGTCTAATGTCAGAGAGGGGTTAATCAAGGAACCCTATTTAGAC
>JARQOD010000005.1:184374956-184475935 GCA_033576555.1 Oophaga sylvatica | reverse complement strand
CCAGCAGTGTCGGCACTCGCGGTCCCAGAGCTCACATGCAGTGTTGTGACATGTGATCCTGGCACCCAATCAGCGCCGACGTCACTGTCCCCACCTCCTGTCCAATTGAGTATGAAGAAGATGTAAGAGATCAGCTGATCCCTGGCTTCCTCTTCATATTCGATTTGAACAAAGGCGGAGACAGTGACGCCAGCACTGATTGGGAGGCGGGGTCATGTGTCATCACCGCACGAGAGCTCCAGGGGAAGCGACTATAAGCTTCACTATTTTATGTTGGCCAAACATTTTGATCAAGAAGGTGTTGTCCTAGTAGTGGGGAAAACACTTAATTTAGTTAATAGGTGCTGAAATGCTGTAAAAAATTGTGCAACATCAAAAAAATCACCAAATACTCATCATAGGAAAGCAGCCTTACATGTATCAAAACTTACAGTATGCCGCATGTAACGCTGCCGCCGGCGCCCCTGCATGGTGTCCCCTTCCCCCTCCATGAAGAGATGTGTCTCCCGGTATGTCTCACCTGCTACCTTCAGCTTTCTATGTGTGCGTGCCGCAGTCCAGTGGCGCGCTTAGTGTGTGCATGCCCACTTTTCCCATTCTTAAAGATAAAGCACGTGCATTATGCTAAATGTGCTCTGTCTGTTGCTGAGAGGCATTTAGCATAGTCAGTACACCTATAAGATGGCTCCCAACAAACAGCTGGGAGTTATCTTGTTTAAAAGACTCCCTCTCCCCTAGGAAGCCGCCAAGCAACGTAGTGAATCAATAGTAAGCTGTACTGCTAGTGAGTTGTGAGGCTTGGACAGAGCCTGAATGTTATCTCCTGATCCCGATGTGGCCAGTCCTGTGTCCGTAGTACCCTGGTCCCAGTATGGCCGGTTCCCGATTCTCGTCCCCTGGTCCCACAGTAGCCAGCACCTGACTCTCGTCCCCTGGTCTCAGAGTGGCCAGTGCCTGAACCTCATCACTTAGTCCCAGAGTGACCAGTCCCTGGACCCTGTCCCCTGGTCCCAGACCAGCAAGTCCCAGAACTCTGTCCCCTGGTCCCAGTTTTGAAGCCAATTAGGGCTGATTAACCCCTGAAATAACTAAGTTGTTGCAAGCGTGTCACAATACACCCTAAGTAACCATTACACCCCAGCAATGAGAATAGCGGGTCCAAATGGTTACCATGGAACCCTGAGGTCATGTGATGACCCCAGGGTATGGGTGGCTTGTGAGATCTAGCTATAAGCTGATAAGCTGAGTCTCAAAGGTACAGTCAGTGAGACACTAACAATCTCATGCACTGCAGTACACGAGAACTACAGTGTATGAGACTGAAAATAATACATATCCCACAGTGAGACTAAGCAAAAAAGAGAAAAAAAAGTTACGGTACATAAGATATGTAAAAAAGTAAAAACAAATAAAAGATCACACAAATAACCAAAATTTGTTTCGCCACACAAAACACAGCGTTTGTGATAAACGCTAAACCGTGCTGCAAAAAACAAGCCCTAATATGGCTCATTCGGCAAAAAAATACAAAGTTACAGCTCTCAGAATATGACTGTGCAAAAACAAATTAATGTTTGTAAAATATTGCTTTTAGTGTGTAAAAATAGCAACGCATAAAAAAATATATACATCTTGTATCGATGTGATCGTACCGACCCGACAAGCAAACTGGTCTTACCAATTTTACCGCACGGTGAACAGTGAAAAAATAAAAATTAAAACAATACTTGAATTGTTCTGTTGTGTTAATTTTGTGTTGGAAAAATCTGAATAAAAAGTGATCCAAAAATATTATATGCCCCAAAAAATCTGCAACTCAAAAAATTTAAAAAGCTCCAGTTTTCAGAATATGGTGACGAAAAAAAACTACTCTTTAATAAAAAAACAAACATTTTTACTGTATGATAGCAGCAAAAGCTAAAAAAACAAACATATTATTCTAATATCGCACAGACCCAAAGAATAAATCCACTTTGTCACTTATATCGCACAGTGAACAGAGCAAAAATAAAAATAAGAACTTTCTTAAACTGCTGTCTATTTGTTCATTCTACCTCCCAAAAATCAGCATAAGGTTTGAATCACATTTATCCTGCGCTCTCCGCAGATTGAAACAAAACCCCAGACGGAGCCACTCACTTATGAGGCTGATGGAGACACTTTGGACTGGTCTGTGTCCCATCATTTTAGGCGCCTTTTTAGCGAACAAATGTGGCTGACCACAGATCTGCACATGCCTAAAAAGATGGAGACCACCAGAGCAAATGGCAAACAGACTTCTAAGGGTCTCCATCTGACTCATTATGGTGGGTGGTTCCATTGGGGGCTTCAGCTTTTTTGTGGGATTTACACGGAAAACACTGTTCAGCATAGAACACAAGAATGTGATCGAGCCTAATTCTGAAAGCGATCAAGAAAATATTATATACCATAAAATGTTACCAATAAAACCCCTAATTTTATCAAGCACAAAACCAGCCCCCACACAGATCCATCATCTGTCACTGGAAATATCGAGTTCCTGACGTTACTGCTTGAACAAAGACTCTGGAAAAGAAACACCGCTGCGCTCCCAAATCTAAATGTCCCCCCCTCCTCCTTAGCAAGCCCCACTGTGTCTAAACCACAGTAAGCAGACACAAGTTTGACATTATTGTAGTGGGGAGAGAGCACTTAATTTATGGGGTATGTCGCCAGAACCACAAGCTGGGCATAGTGTATGGGGGTCAGGGTCGGCTCCAGGTTTTCGTGGGCCCCTTTAACACATACCACAATTCATGATGCACAGATACGGCAGAGAAATACAGGTATAGTACAATGCCAAAGATTTCACTTACTTCATTCATTACATGAGTGATATCTATTGTAAATTCTACAATAGCTCAAAAGACAAACAGTATAGTCCTCCATACAGTGTTATGGGCACCACATAGTGCTCCATACAGAATAATGAGCTCCATATATTGCTCCATACAGTATTATGGGCACCCCATAGTGCTCCATGCAGAATAATGAGCCCCATATATTGCTCCATACAGTATAATGAGCTCCATATATTGCTTCATACACAATTATGGGCACCACATAGAGCTCCATACAGAATAATGAGCCCCATATAATGCTCCATATATTATGGGCCCCATATAATGCTCCATATATAAGGGACCCTATAAGATGCTCCATATATAGTAGGCCCCAAATGATGCTCCATATATAATGGGCCCCATATGATGTTCCATATATAATGGGCCCCATATGATGTTCCATATATAATGGGTCCCATATGATGCTCCAGTATATGATGGGCCCCATATAATGCTTCATATATAATGGACCTATACATGATGCTTCAGTATATTATAGGCCCCATATAATGCTCTATATATAATGGGCCCCACATATGATGCTCCAGTGTATGATGGGCCCCATATAATGCTCCATATATAATGGGCCCCATATATGATGCTCCAGTGTATGATGGGTCCCATATATGATGCAATTCATTTTTCATATCTCGTGTTCCAGGTACACATAAATTGGCCATTTTATGCCCAAGCCTTCTCAATTTTTTTTATATTTCTAAGGCAGTGATGCAATTGATTTTTCATATCTCGTGTTTGCAAGCTATAGCGCTACAGTGTGATTCCTTTTTTTCTTGAATGTGCATGAGTTGGTGACTCTAGGTTTAGCACCTGTTCACATTAGGTCTGTTTTTGGATGTGCCGGTCAGTTTTTTGATATGTATTCATTTACCTTCTGCCTGAGCACTCACCTGCTAGTCACAGGCATTTTAATTATACCAGGGTCAATACCCCTCCACAGAGATGTAGATTTCAGTCTAGAGAGAGGAATCATATGTTCCCATACAGATAGACTTTTCTAAGCGAGGATTGGTATTAGTTAGGACCTGGAATATGAGGAGCGCCTTAACATGGCTTCCAGGTACACATAAATTGGCCATTTTATGAGCTAAGCCTTCTCAATTTTTTCATATTTCTAAGGCAGTGATGCAATTGATTTTTCATATCTCGTGTTTGCAAGCTATAGCGCTACAGTGTGATTCCTTTTTTTCTTGAATGTGCATGAGTTGGTGACTCTAGGTTTAGCACCTTTCACATTAGGTCTGTTTTTGGATGTGCCGGTCAGTTTTTTGATATGTATTCATTTACCTTCTGCCTGAGCACTCCACCTGCTAGTCACAGACGTTTTAATTATACCAGTGCCATTACCCCTCCACAGAGACGTAGATTTCAGTCTAGTGAGAAGATTCATATGTTCCCATACAGATAGACTTTTCTAAGCGAGGATTGGCATTAGTTAGGACCTGGAATATGAGGAGCGCCTTAACGTGGCTTCCTGTAAGGTTCTTTGTCTCTGTTGACATGTTCCTTGAAACTCAGTTTTCCGTCGGCCATTTTGCTTTCTGTCTTTCTGCAGCTCTTGCCTCAGTTAATATGGAGTTTCCAGTTTTCATGTTCCCGCCCTGATTCTTCCCTCTTGCTTCTTAAGCAGCCTCAGCTGAACAATCAGTGCTCCTGAATCAAGCCTCAGTCAGTCTGTGACCTGACTCCTGGAAACCTTGGACTTGTACTCCAGCTATTCCCTACTGAGGAACCTTGGAACACTTTTGGACTCTGGAAACTGCTGTTTGGTGAATCCATGTTTGCAGAGGAATTACGGTACAGAGAAGAGATCCTGAACCTGCTTTGGAGATTTATTGTAGTGCTTGAAGTTACTCTGGCCTGCTGTGTCTCCTGTCGCTGTTCCTGCAAACTGTGTGAACTTTTCAGCTTGCTTGTATGAAGTAATACAAGTCATTTCATTTCAACCTATGTCTCCTGTGTTTTCCTCGCACCCAAGCACAAGACGCTATAGGAACTGTACACTATACATGACAAGATTCAGGAGCCAATGTTTAGTGTCTGCTGGGTCTGAGAAAGCCGTGTCTGCTGTGACTGTGGATATCAGATGTCCGTTTAATACCTTATGTGATGACAGTGGTTGTGACTTCTCACAACCATTCCAGGTGAGCGCATTCCCTTAAAATTTTACTCTGGAGTGTTACCACAGGTAAACACTATTGTTTTGTTTTTTTTTCCTTTCCTCTTCTCCTTCCAGCACTTCTGCCTTAAAAGATCTGGAAGATGGAGGCCCGCATAAAGGAACTTGCGGAGTGACTGATACAATCCTTTCAGATGTACAGACTTTAAAAACCCATTTTGCAAGCCTACAGGACCTCACTAATCATAATTTGCAAGTGTTTGGACAGACTACCAGGAATCGCGTGCCAGGATTGAGGCTCTAGAGGAACGAGCCCAGGCCCTGCCATAACCCCGAGTTCTGGGATCCCCAAATTACCTCCTTTTCGTTTTTGGCGGTGAACGTGAGAAATTCAGGGGATTTATTAATCAATGCAAATTTTTTTTTCTCTGCACATGCTTCACAATTTCCCACTGAACGATCTAAAGTGCTTACTATAATCATGTTGCTTACCAATAAGGCTTTGATGTGGGCAAACCCTCTGATTGAGACTGAGGATGATTGTTTGAATCACCTTGATGCTTTATTTCAGCCATGGGGCAGGTGTTTGATGACCCCAATCGAGGTGCAACAGCTGAAGCAGCCATGTTAACTTTGCGCCAAGGTAAGCGTTCAGTAGCCGAATATGCCCTGGATTTCAGGAGATGGGCTCTTGATACCACTTGGGACACTTCCGCTAAAAAATCTATTTTTCGGAAAGGGGGTTTTCTCCACTGATTAAGGATGAACTTGCTCGTGCCGACCCTCCCACTGCGTTAGGTGACTTTATTAACTATTGTATCCGTATTGATGCTCGTCTGACTGAACGCAGACAAGAGAGATGGTTCGAAAAATACGCACTAAAACCTTTTACTACCTCCCTCCTCAGCTAAGGAACCTTTGAGTAGGATCACAAGGGAACCAGAACCTGAACCCATGCAGGTGGGATCTTTACAAAGACGGGTTAGTGATGCACGCAAAGAACATCGTATAAAGGAAAATCTATGTTTCTACTGTGGTAAGTCAGGGCACTTCATTATAAACTGCCCCCAAAACGTTCTCGTAAGACTACTGCAGCAGTCATTCACTGTGAGTGTTGCGAGAGGAGCTCTGTCATGTCCGAGCCTCAGGCTCCAGAGAGATCTGCTGCAAGAGAATCTGATTTCTCGGACTTAAACTCTGTTAGTTCTGGGGACGATGACGGTATAAACGCGCAATTTTCAAGTTTCTTCGCTTTTTTTGTCCCCAGCTGATTGTAAAAGAAACAATTACTCATTGCTTCCTTTCCATCCTCTGGGTTTTTGACTCAGTCGGGGTCTTAGCTCGCATGATCGACTCAGGAGCAAGTGGAAATTTTTGGATATCCTTTTCTCTGAAAAGGGGATACGTTCAGTGAAGAAGGCTACTCCAGTAAGATGGAGACTGGGATGGCTCTCCTGACTTTGGGCCAGTGGATCAAGAAACAGAGCCTTTGAGGGTCCTTTGGGTAAAGATCTCAGGAAAAATGTCTTTTTTGCTTATCTCTTTCCCCATTTCCCATTTTTTTAGGGTACCATGGTGCAGGCGCAGAATTCCTACGATTAACTGGGAGACAAGGGAAAATTACACTTTCCGGAGAAACGTGGTCGGGTTTCAGCTTGCTCTGTTCCAAAAAGGAAATGTCAGCCCTGAACTACCAGCTGTACACCGGACTTGGGATTTTTGGACAAGGAAGCTGATCACTTCCCCCCTTCACCGTCCATATATTGTCCATTGAATTTTGCCTGGAGCCGGTACCTTTTGGTAAGTTTTCCCCAGCGGGGCCCCGACTAAAAGTTTTTGAAGGATTATATGACGAAATTTAGCCAGGGCTTATTACCCCTTTCATCCCCGCAGGTGCACCCATCTTCTTTGTGAAGAAGAAAGAGGATCTCTTGGAACCTGCATAGACTATGGGAATCAATAAGGTTTACTATTAGAAACCTTTACCAATTGCCTTTAATCCCTAGTTGTTGGAGGGTGCGGCATGCCAAAATTTTCTCTAAATGGATCTCCGTGGGCCTAACTTGGTCCTATTAGCCTGGGGATGAAGGAAGACTCTTTCAGGTATGCTTGGCACTTTGAATATTATTATGCCTTTTGGTCGAGTACCGCCCCAGCCACTTTTCCAACACTTCGTGAAGATATTTCAGGGATCCTAGATACATTTGTGGTGATTTTTCGGGATGTTTCTAATTTTTTTCTAACCCAGAGGAACATCATGGACAGTGAGAATGGTTTAGAAGCCTAAGACAAAAACATCTTACATAAACTTAAAATTGTTGAATTCCATAGGACGAAATTCAATTTCTGGGGTAGTACTTCTCGCAGGGTTAGTATGGATGGAAGCAAGACCCAGCCATCAAGGATTGGCCAAAATTCCTAAAATGTGAAGGAGGTGCAGCGTTTCATCGGGTTTGCAACTTTATAGAGTTTCATTAAGAATTTTTCTAGTAGTGTCCCTTCACCCAATTACCGAAACAGTCTAGTTTCCCTGGACCCCCAAGCTCGGAAGCTTTTCCTGTTTTAAAGGATAAATTTACCACGCACTATTTAGTAATCCCAACCCGAGTTGCCTTCTAATAGGGTGGATGCTTCAACTGTGCCGTTGGAGCTATACCTCTCAGAGAAAGGTGAGAAGTGTCTTGTCCCTGTGCCTTCTTTTCCAGCGTTTCTTCGGGCTGAGAGGAAACTAGTGTGGGCAATGAGATTTGTTGGCCATTTTTGCCGCCTTCAAGGAATGGAGACACCTTCTTCAGGGAGTGACAGCAAAAAGTGTCCCTGACAGACCATCGTAACCTTGAATTATAGGTCGGCTAATGCCTGACCCCGCCAGGCTCCTGGACTTTTCCTAAACCAATTTATTTTTTTCATTTCTTTTTAAAACAGGATGGCAAGGAAAGGGTATGCACTCTCTAGGATTATTTAGCAGAGCACGCCATTCTCCTCCTAAGGACTTTTCTTCCTGCTCTTGAATCCTCCCAGGAATCTAATCAAGACCTTTAGGACATAAGGAAGATACCATGCGGATTCTTTGTTGGCCAACCCCAAGGAACGTAAGTTTGTCTTTGATGGTGTGTGGTTCAGGGAAAAATTGTAATACCTGAAACGTCAATTGAGATATTGCAAACTTCCCGATTCCAAGATGCCGGGGGATAGGGGAATTCAAAGACACAAGAATTTCTTTCTCGTTTCTTTTGGTGGCCCCCTTACAGGAAAGATGTCTTAAACTATGCACTTCATGTGAAGTATGTGCAGTGCAAACACCTCGCTCCCCACCAATGGTCTGTTGCAACCTCCCTTTCCCACCCGTCCCGCCCGTGGGGATCCATTTCTTGGATTCATTGTGGAGTTACAACCTCTCAAGGGGAACCCATTCTAGTGGTGGTTGCCGTCTAACAAGGGCTCATTTTACCTTGTTCGGCTTACCCAGTGCAAAACAGACATCAACTTGATGATTAAAATGTTTCGCTTCATGGAGTACCGGATGGGTCATTTCGATCGGGGGTGCAATTCACTTCAATTTTGGCAAAATTTCTGTGCGCATGGACATTAAAGTAAACCTTTCTTCTGCTTTTCATCCCAGACTAATGGAAGACAGAAGAACAATCAGCCCTGGAGCGATCTCGCGGTTTATTGCCCCTACAGGATGATTGGGTGGTTACTTCCACTGGCTGGTTTCTTTTAACAACTCTCAGAGCGCCTCCCTAACAGTCTCCTTTTACCCCCAATTAGGTTATCTCCTTACATTTTCCTCGATTTCCCATGATCGCCCTTGCGGCAGTGGCTGAAAGAACATTCTTTACAAAGATTTGGATCTTTAAAGGAAAATCTAGAATTGGCTCAGGAAAGGTACAAGAAAGCAGCGATAAATTTCGTAAACCGCACCAGTTTCAAGGTAGGAGTTTTGGTTGGCGTCAACCCAGAAATCTTAAATTAAAGATTCCTCGTCTAAATTGGGACATAAGCATTGGACCTTAAAGACAATAAGTTATAAGTGGTTGCTTGTCGTCTTCAATGCCCAGAACTATGAGAATCCACCCTGTCTTTCTTGTATCCCTACTAAAGGCTGCAACCCCCAAATACTTTCCTGGACGTTCTTCTCCTTGCCCTGACCATGCTGGTCGTGGTCAGGAGAATTTAGGTGGAAAGGATTCTAATTCCAGGTTGTACAAAATCAGTTGCAATTATTTGATTAAATGGCAGGGCACCCAGTGGAGGACAACTCATGGGAACAGTCAATAATGTAATCTCCTCGCCTGCTCCGCCAGTTTCTCAGAGGTACCCTGAACCCTGGTCTGAGGTCTCCGGAGGTTGTCCCTAAGGGGGAGTAATGTAAGGTTCTTTATCTCTGTTGACATGTTCCTTGAAACTCAAGTTTTCCGTCGGCCATTTTGCTTTCTGTCTTTCTGCAGCTCTTGCCCTCATTAATATGGAGTTTCCAGTTTTCATGTTCCCGCCCTGATTCTTCCCTCTTGCTTCTTAAGCAGCCTCACAGAACAATCAGTGCTCCTGAATCAAGCCTCAGTTCTGTGACCTGACTCCTGGAAACTTGGACTTGTACTCCAGCTATTCCCTACTGAGGAACCTTGGAACACTTTTGGACTCTGGAAACCTGCTGTTTGGGAATCCCATGTTTGCAGAGGAATTACGGTACAGAAAGAGAATCCTGAACCTGCTTTGGAGATTTATTGTAGTGTTGAAGTTACTCTGGCCTGCTATGGTCCCCTGTCGCTGTTCCTGCAAACTGTGTGAACTTTTCAGCATGCTTGTATGAAGTAATACAAGTCATTTCATTTCAACCTATAAGTATTCAAGCAGCTGACAGCACTCGGGAGTTAGCAGGATGCACTTCAGGCGTTCAAGGATCCAAAAAAAACAACATCCAACGAAAAAATAGGAACAGCATCCAATCCAGGTGAAGTTTTAACAAAGTCTTTATTCAGCCACCATAAAATACGACGTTTCGGCCATTTTCAGGCCTTTATCAAGTACTTGATAAAGGCCTGAAAATGGCCGAAACGTCGTATTTTATGGTGGCTGAAAAGACTTGTTATACTTCCCCTGGATTGGATGCTGTTCCTATTTTTTCGTTGGACTTCATTTCAACCTATGTCTCCTGTGTTTTCCTCGCACCCAAGCACAAGACGCTATAGGAACTGTACACTATACATGACATTCCAGGTACACATAAATTGGACATTTTTTAACGCTAAGCCCTCTCAATTTTTTCATATTTCTAAGGCAGTGATGCAATTCATTTTTCTTTCCCGGTACTGTGACAGGCATCGGGCCCCCATAGCATGCCGGTGTCACCGACTGTGAGTAGGCCCCCACCTGCTCAGGGCCTCGGCACTTGCCCGGGTGCTGATTGCCAACCCTGATGGGGGTGCTACAATATATGGGGGTCTACACTGTATGGGGACACAATGTATTGGCACTAAACTGGTTTTATTTTCAGATCTCCAGAAAAAAACCTGGCGGCATGGTACAAAATAGTCACTGCAGCTGTAGATGAATTCACTGAGAGGAGCAATTTCTACATTGGGCTCACTTTTGACATTTTTTCTTCTGTTCTGGTGCTTTCGGGGCTCTGAAAATGTTGCCTGTAAACTATTCTAGCAAAACCTGTGCTCCAAAAGCCAAATAGCACTCATTCCTTTTCATGTTAACCCTGACATGTGGCCTAACAGTAATTCCTGACGACATGAGGGGCACCCCGCATTTGTGAGAAAGTATGCAATAAAATATGTGGTCTAGTGTCACCTACTAACCTTTGTGTACCCAAAAAATTTGCATCAAATACAAAAAAGAGGATTTTGGTAAGAACTTACTGTAAATCCTTTTCAGCGATGGAAGGAAGAGAGACACACTAGTCATTACTAGGGGTAGGCGGAGCCCAGATAGGATTGACACCTCATATTAAAAGAGTGTTGGACGGCCCTCCAGCTCGGGATCCTCCTACTCCAGCTTCCCCGTCGTACCAAGCTAAGGAAGAGCAAATATCACCGCGGAGCAACATAACCCCTCTGAAGGACTTCAGAGAAAAGACAGGAATACGGGTTTTGCATGCAACAGAAAGTAACCACACAGTTTCCCGGTACTACTCACTGGACCTACCATGCGATGAGCTGGCGATGCTGGAACAGAGCCAATAGGCGCGCCGACCTCAGCCCAGATAATCGCTATCAGAGAAGGGTAAACGCCGCATCTGAAAACAACAAACACACTTCTGCATGGGAGGGAGCTGTGTCTCCCTTCCTTCGCTGAAAAGGATTTTACAGGTAAGTTCTTACCAAAATCCGTCTTTCAGCAGCAGATGGAAGGAAGAGAGTCACACTAGTCATACTAGTGGGACGTCCCAAAGCAAGTCCAAAAAATAAGGGTGGGAAAAAAACCAAAGAGGCAGAATCCCAACAACCTTGATAAATGCGCAACAGGCGCCAAATACAAGTTAACTAGAACTTTACACTACAGCCGCCTGCAGGACCTTTCGTCCTAAGGCTGCATCAGCGAACACTGACGTCCACCTTAAAAAACTTTGTAAACGTGTGGACGGAGCGCCAAAATCGCCGCTCGGCAGAGCTGAGCTGCCGAGGCCCCTTGATGAAAGGCCCACGATGAAGCCACAGCCCTCGTGGAGTGAGCTCGAATCTTAATCGGGCAAAGTTCGCCTTTAAGTCGGTTAAGGCCTCCAAAATGGCCGACCGAATCCAACGAGCTATAGAGTCCTTGGAAGCTCGTTGACCACGTCGACGAGCTGCTGGAATCACAAAAAGAGAGTCTGACTTCCGAAAACCTTGGTAACAGACAAGTAGAACTTTCAAGGCCGCACTAAATCCAATGTGTGCAAAGCCCGTTCCTTTGCATTCCTCGGCCCGGGACAAACGAGGGCAAGACAATATCCTGGTTAACATGAAATGCGACACCACCTTAGGTAGAAAGTCGCCCGTGTGCGAAGCACTACTCGATCCGGTTAAAACTCCAGGAAGGGAGGCGAGCAGGAAAGAGCTGCCAACTCAGAAACTTTCTCAAAGGGTGACCGCCACTAGGAAGGCAACCTTCAAGAAAGAAAGAAAGGCTAGCAGAGTCCATAGGCTCAAAGCCCATGTGAAGAGCCTTCAAGAAAAGGTTTGAGCCGCCAAGGAGACAAGGCGCCCTCCCGCGGAAACTGACAGGTTACTCCCGAAAAAAAGTAACGCACGTCCTACGCGAGGCGATAGCCTTCGAAAACAGCAAGGACAGAGCAGAAACCTGACCCTTCAGAGTGCTAACTGCCAAACCCTTTTTCCAGCCGTACTGCAGAAAAGCCAGCAAATTGGGAAGGGAAAAAAATCCTCGGGTTCCTGAAGAACCCGAACACCACGAGAAGAAGGCTTCCCAAGTCTTTTTGATAAATCTTAGTAGTAGCCGGACCTTGGCAGCTCGCAGAGTGGCAATGACTTCGGCTGAAAAACCTCTACGGGTCAATATTTCGGTCTCAAGAGCCACGCCGTCAAACGCAGAGACTTCAGTCCGGATGACAAACGGGTTCCCTGGGTTAACAGGTCTGGGCGAAGAGGAAGTGGGAATGGAGGTGCCGCCAAAAGCGACACCAGTGTCGAGAACCCGTCCTCCTTGGCCAATCTGGGGCTATCAACATAGCCGGGATTCTCTCCAGTCTGATCCGACGCAGCACCAGAGGAAGTAAGGATATCGGCGGGAAACACATAGATTAGCTCGAATTGGTCCCACGGAGCCACCAGAGCATCCATCGCCACAGCCTTCGGGTCCTTGTACCTGGACATGAAGGTCGGTAACTCGGCATTGAACCTGGATGCCATCAAATCCACTTGGGGAGTTCCCCAACGGGAGCACAGCAGTGCAAAAAATTTCCGCATGAAGACTCCATTCTCCGGGATCCATCTTCTCGCGACTGAGGAAGTCCGCCGTGATATTCTGAACCCTGGAATGTGGATTGCAGAGATGACTGGCACTCTGGTCTCGGCCCAAATCAGGATCCGAGACACCTCCACCATGAGCCTGGAACTCCTCGTCCCGCCTTGGTGGTTGATATACGCGACCGCCGTCGCGTTGTCTGTCTGCACTCGGACTGGTAGACCGCTCAAAGGGACCGTCCCAGTGTTGGAGGCAAAGGAAAATTGCCCTCAATTCCAGGATGTTGATCGGTAGAACAGACTCTTCCGATGACCATACTCCCTGAATCCAGAGATCGTTTCCAGACACCCCCCCAGCCCATCAGGCTGGCATCGGTGGTTATGACCGACCACCTCGGGGGAGGAAAGACTTCCCCATGGGATAACGCTCCTGGACGTAACCACCATACTAGAGATTCTCGCACCCTGTGAGAGATGATGACACTGCAATCCAGCGAAGCCTGCGATCGATCCCAACGACTCAGAATGAGCCTTTGGAGGGCCCTGGAATGAAACTGGGCAAACGGAAGTGCCTCCATGGACGTCAAACCCAGAAGGCGCATACACTTCCGAAGGGACATTGCTGTCGAAGCTTCATAATCTGTACATGTCAAAAGGAGACATGCCCGCTTGTCTGGAGGTAGGGACACCACTGCCCGTACCGTGTCGAAATGCATCCCCAAAAACAGGATTGACTGCGATGGTTCCAGAGACGACTTCTCCCAATTGACCAGTCACCCGAAGTCCTCCAGGAACTGAAGGGATAGATTGCGAGCAGTCACAGCCTCCTTCTTTGAGGACGCCACAATCAAAAGGACGTCCAGATAGGGAAGAATCGAAAACCTCCTGTCTTCGAAGAAATGCCATGAGAGGGACCAGAATTTTTTGTAAAAACTCTGCGCGCTGAGGCCAACCCTAATGGCAGAGCCACAAACTGGTAATGGTCCTGACTATGGCAAAACGAAGGAAGCGTTGGTGGGCCCTTCCGATTGGAAAGTGCAAATAAGCGTCGCGAATGTCGATTGACACCAAAAGACGTTCTGCGACAGGGCCGCCACAACGGAGCGAAGCGACTCCATGCGGAATTTCCAGGCGTGGACATGCCGATTCAATCTTTTGAGATCCAGAATGGGCCGAAATTTGTCCTCTTTTTTGGGGACCACAAAGAGGTTAAAATATAACCCTCTTCCCTGCCCTCCGGCGGAACCGGCACCACCACACCTTTCTGCAGAAGGGAATCTACCTCCCGCATGTAGAGCGGCAAAAAGCTCGGGCTCTGACGGAACGCGAGATCTCATGAAGTAGCCTGCCGACACAACCTGTGTCACCCAGGCATCCGACACGCGGGAAACCCAAGTCGGTTTGAATTGGAGTAAACGAACCCCCCACTCGAGAGCGCTCGAGTGAGACCCTGACATCAGTCCGTCTTAGCGGGCTTTTTGTCTTAACGGAAGTCCAGGGGATTTTTTTTTTTTTTAAAAAAAAAAAGAGAGACGACCCGAACCCCCAGAGGGCTGACCGAATCATCCCCTGGACCGAAAGGACCGCCGACAATTACCGGCACTATGTCCTGCCAGACGCAGAAAGTCACAGCTCTGCGCTGCGGTTAAAGCCGTTTCTTTTTGCCTTTGCCTTGGCAATCAGCTCCGTGCGGTCAGGTCCAAATAGCTGACCACCTTGTAAGCTAAAGATAGCAAAACCTGCTTGGAAACCCGTCCCCGGTCCACTGTCTAAGCCACAGTGCTCTTCTGACTGACTGCCGAGGATTGCGCCCTGGATAGCAGTGACGCAGTATCCTCCAACAACTTGAAAAGCCTATCTAGCTCGTATAGAGGGGATTCATCTTGCCACGCCGTCCATAGACGGTCCAACGGCTCAGAGGAGCTTTACAAGCACACATGGACTCTAGTACTGAATCCATGACCCGCGGCCTCGTAGATAGATTTTGCTGCTATCTACGTTTTTTCTGTCCAGCGGGTCCTGCAGACTCACCTTCTCTTTAACAGGAAAGTTTTGCTAAGCTGGGATAAAGGTACATCCACTTCAGGAGAAGGAATCCAAGTATCAATCAACTCCGTAGAACACGGATACAGTGTCTCAATTATCTGGACACAGGCGCCCCTTCTCCACCGCCCATTACGCTCATTCAGTGATGGTAAAGCTGATACTGAAAACATCCGGGCCGACTTACCAGGACGTCCAGTTACCTCCTTCGGTAACTGTAACGCCTCCAATAAAAGCCCCAAAAGAGAGGCAGAGTTGCCGATCCTCCTTGTCCGAATCGGACATTTTCGTTACGCGGGAAGGAAGGCACCGGCTTTTGTCGCTTCCTGCCATGAGAGGATCTAGCTGACACCCAATAACTAGAAAGGTCAGACCGGCCATCATAGAAACTAGCGAGGGCCTCCATTTTGACACCACTGGAACCTCCGACCGCTGCGCTTGACGCCGTCGAGGTCTGCGTGTCAGATACGCGAGACTGATCCTGTAGCGGATCTGGGAGACGGACTTGACCTTGCACAGTATATGACAGGTTAAACCTGTCAGTAACTAGAAAGTGTGTATCGTAAAGAAAAAACGAACGCTGAAGGGTTAAAGCTCTTAAAGAGAGAGCTACCCCAGCTGTCCCCCATTAAGAGTTAACCGCCTAAAAAGGGGTTAAAGTAGCAGATCCCCATGATAATGAAAAGGGTGTGCGTCCCAAGTGCCTCTTATAAGGCAGCAGCTGCAGGGTTGCTATGCCACACTAACAAGAAACGTTCAACGAGATCGCTAAAAAATTGCGCTTATATATCGCAATGACCGCCAAATTCTTTAAAGGGGATCGCTAACCGCTTATGCGTCGTTAACCAGATTGGCAGCTACTAGCGACATTAAAACTAACAAACGATCGCATTAGTATGCGTATAGTGGCATTAATGTCGCAGACTCCCACAACCTCTTTATTATATTGAAAAGAGTGTGCGAGCCTCTTATGCGATAACAGCTGCAGGACAGCGCTGTCTGCCTCAGAAAAGCGCCCTGCGCCGCAGACTCCCTACAACCTCTTTATTATTATTGAAAAGAGTGGGCGAGCGCCTTATGCGATAACAGCTGCAGGACAACGCTGTCTGCCACTCATTTGTGCTTCAGAAAGGCGCCCGCGCTGTGGGGGTGAGGGGGTTAAGCTTCTGCCCGGGCGGGTAGAAGCGACTCACCCAGCTGGTCACGGTGTAGCATTGCCGGGAGGGGAGGAGAGAAAAAGGCCCGAGGAAGCTTTCAGCCTGCTTCAGTAATGGCCGCCGCGCTGTGCCTCCGATGTGCTCCATGAGAGAAGCCGGAAATGGAGACTGCAGTAAGCGCGCGCTCAGAGCGGCGTGAAAATTCAAAAAAAAAAAAAAGGCGCGCAATCTCCTCTCTCCTATGTCCTGCAGGCATTAACCTGCGGACAAAAAAACACTAGTCACCGGCATACTGTAACAGCGACTGCCGCAGCAGTCGCTGAATCACTCACACACATTAATAAAAATGTGGAGTACTCACCAGCCGAGCGCCACAGGGACCCCCAGGGTTTGTGGCGCTATGCCCATCGCTTCCCCCCAGGGCGGGGAGCGCAGTGACCCCCGATGTGCAGTTTGCGTCCCCGCCAGGGAAGCCATCCTCATCCCCCAGGGCCGGCATGATTCTGCAGGACCACCATACAGGGTAATTACAGATCCCCAAGGGAGAGGTGGGAGTCCAGCAGCGCTGAGACCCCTGAGACCTCTAGACCACTTCTGGTGATCCAAGTCTCTTGTCCGATAAAAATAATAAAATCTTCTGAGGAGCTGCTTCCAGCAGCGACCATCCTCTGGGACCTCAAATTTTAGACTGGAGAAGCTGGAGTAGGAGGAGCCCGAGCTGGAGGGGCCAGTCAACACTTTTTAATCTGAGGTGTCAATCCTATCTGGGCTCCGCCTACCCACTAGTAATGACTAGTGTGGCTCTCTTCCTTCCATCTGCTGCTGAAATTACATTTTACCACTAAAATGTCATATTTCCTTGTCTCAATGTTAAAAAATGCAGTGAGGCAAACACTCACTACATCCTAGATGAATTCCTTAGGCAGTGAAGTTTCCACTGGGGAGGTTTCTGCTATTCTGGATCCTCAGATTATGTATGGAGCCCACAATCTAGTCAAACAAAATCTGCATGCAAAAAGCCAAGTAGGGTTCCTTCCCATCCAGTCCGTTCCATGTGTGCAAACAGTAGTGCTGGTATAGTTAAATTAGTGACAAAATGTACAATTGGTGGAGAAAGGTTGAACTTGATTGACCTAGATCTTTTTTCAACCTATGTAACCTGTAGCTTGCTCAGTAGACCTCTAGATGAATTCCTTGAGGGTTCTAGTTTTCAATATGGGGTCACTTGAGGGAGTTACCGTTGTTTTCACATTTCTGGGGCTCTCCAAATGCGACATGGCATTCACAATCTATTCCAAACAAATAGCACTTTTTCCTAGCCCTGCATGTGCCCAAACAGAAGTTTTTGACCACGTGTGTTCGGGAAGAATAGCGTAACAAATGATGGGGTTCGTTTTCTCCTATTATCCATTGTGAAAATTACAAATTTTGGGCTAAAACAACATTTTTGTTAAAAAAAAAATATATTAAATATGACAAACTAACATTATCAAATTCTGTGTAGTTCCTGTAAATTCAAAATGCTCACCATACCCTGGATAAAATCCTTGACTGGTGTAGTTTCCAAACTGGGGTAACTTGTAGGGCCAAATGGTACTTTTCCCCAACATATGGAGCATCGGTGTACTCAGGAGAAATTGCACAACAAATTTTGGAGTCCGTTTTCTCCTGTTTGAAAAATTGGGCTAAAGGGGGGCGTGGCCTGGCAATGGGACCAAGTGGACGTGTTCACTAAAGGCTCCTGCTACTCTGGGGATTCAAGGGCCATGAACAAGGCTGAACGCTTCAAAAAGAGCTCTAGGGCATCAGGCATCGAGTAGCAGCAAAGGAGAGGTGAGGAGGATGAGCAGTTGTGTATTTGCGGTGAAGGCGAAGCAGTTGAGAGAAGAGGTCCGTGTGTCTTCAAGCTTGCAGCAGAGCAGGATCCTCCTTCTGAAACTGTCTTGGTCCCTTGGGACGGATATACTGCAGCCTACTGTGTGGAGAAAGGCAGGCAGGGAGCTGCGTGTCTGTGCTTCAGGTCCAGGTGTGCTAATCCCCCGACGCCCATCACATCTAGATACATTCCTTGGGGGGTCTAGTTTCCAAAATGGGAATCACCATTTGTGGAGGTTTTCCAATGTTAGGCACATTGGGGGGCTCTCCAAACGTGACATGGCATCCGCTCTAGATTCCAGCAATTTTTGCTTTTAAAAAGTCAAAAGGTGCCCTTTCCCTTCCAAGCCCAACAGTAGCTTTCCTCCACATAAGGGTTATCGACCTACACAGGAAAAAATTTCACAACAAATTTTAGAATCAATTTCCTCCGGTTACCCTTGTAAAAATACAAAAAGTTAAATGTTCATTTTTCCTTCCACATTGCTTCAGTTCCTGTGAAATACCTGAGGGTTAATAATCATCTTGAATGTGGTTCTGTGGACTTTGAAGGGTGCAGTTTTTAGAATGGTGTCACTTTTGGGTATTTTCTTTAACACCTTTGCGACCTACGCCGTACTAGTACTTCGCAGGTCACTTCCATCCCTTTGATGTGGGCTCCGGCAGTAAGCCCACATCTTTTCCGCACATATCAGCTGTTTTGAACTGCTGACATGTACCCGGAATAGCGGCTGGTGGAATCGCGATCAAACCGTGGCTATTAACGCACTAAATGCAGCTGTCAAACTCTGACAGCGGCATTTAACGTGCACCATCACGTGATCGAGGGTCACCGATGGGTTGGCAAGACAATCAGAGGTCTCCTGGAGACCTCTATGGTTGTCAGTGCCAGATTGCTATGAGTGCCCTGGGTGGTTGGCGCTCATATCAAGTCAGCAATTCTGTTACACAGAGGCGATCTGATCATCGCCTGTATGTAGCAGAACGATCGGGTTATGGCAGCTTCTAGTCTCCCATGGAGACTATTGAAGCATGCCAAAAGTAAAAAAAAATGCTTTTAAAAATATTAAAAAAATAATATAAAGTTTAAATTACTCCCCTTCGCCCCATTCAAAATTAACCCCTCTCTGCCATCAGACGTACTATTCCGTCCATGTGACCCTGGACCTAATTCCCATGGACGGAATAGTACGGGGGGAGCGCAGCTGATCGCCGCCGGGTGTCACCTGATTATCACAGCTGACACCCGTGACTGTGTGTCAGGAGCGGTCACGGACCGCTCCCGGCACATTAACCCCTGGCACACCGCGATCAAACATGATCGCGGTGTACCCGGGCACAGGGGAGGATCGCGCAGGGTGGGGGCTCCCTGCGCGCTCCCCTGAGACCCTCAGAGCAGCGCGATGTGTCGCGCTGTTCCGAGGGTCCATCCTCCCTCCAGGTCCCCGGATCCAAGATGGCGCCGGGGTCCTGCAGGGAGGCGGCTTCCTCAGTGCCTGCTGAGAGCAGGCGCTGGGGAAGCCTGCAGCAGTGCCAGAGCGATCGCTGGTGTGACAGAGTGCTGTGCACACTGTCACACCAGCGATCTGCTAAAATACAGTGATGTCCCACCCTGGGACAAAGTATAAAAGTAAAAAAAAATAAAATAAAAAGTGGTAAAAAAAATCATAAAAAAAAATATATATATTCCCCAATAAATTCATTCTTTCCTGTAAATAAAAAAAACAAAACAATAAAAGTACACATATTTGGTATCGCCGCGTCCGTAACGACACCCCCTATAAAACTGTCCCACTAGTTAACCCCTTTAGTGAATCCCTTAAAAAAAAAAAAAGAAACAAAGCAAAAAATCAATGCTTTATCATCATAAAGCTGAACAAAAGTGGAATAAAACGCGATCAAAAAGACCGAGATAAATAACCATGGTACCCGCTGAAAACGTCATCTTGTCCCGCAAAAAACGAGCCGTCATACGGCATCATCAGCGAAAAAAATAAAAAAAGTTATAGCTCGCAGAATAAAGCGATGCAAAAATAATAATTTTTTATATAAAATTGTTTTCATTCTATAAAAGCACCAAAACATAAAAAAAATGATATAAATAAGGTATCGCCATAATCAAACTGACCCGAAGAATAAAACTGCTATATCAATTTTACCACACGCGGAACGGTACAAACGCCTCCCCAAAAGAAATTCATGAATTGCTGATTTTTGTTCATTCTAACCTCCCAAAAATCGAAATAAAAAGCGATCAAAAAATGTCACGTGCTCAAAAATGGTACCAATAAAAACGTCACCTCGTCCCGCAAAAAATAAGACCTCACATGACTCTGTGGGCCAAAATATGCAAAAATTATAGCTCTCAAAATGTGGTGATGCAAAAAACTATTTTTTGCAATAAAAAGCGTCTTTAGCGTGACAGCTGCCAATCATAAAAACCCGCTATAAATAGTAAATCAAACCCCCCTTTATCAACCCCTTAGTTAGGGAAAAATAATAAAATTAAAAAAATGTATTTATTTCCATTTTCCTGTTAGGGTTAGGGTTGCGGCTAAAGTTAGGGTTAGGGTTGGCGCTAACGTTAGGATTAGGGTTGGGATTACGGTTAGGGGTGTGTTAGGGTTAGGTTTGTGGTTAGGGTTGGGACTAGGGTTAGGGGTGTGTTGGGGTTAGGGTTGGAGTTAGAATTGGAGGGTTTCTGCTGTTTAGGCACATCAGGGGCTCTCCAAATGTGACATGGCGTCTGATCTCAATTCCAGCCAATTCTGCGTTGAAAAAGTCAAACGGTGCTCCTTCACTTCTGAGCTCTGCCATGCGCCCAAACAGTAGTTTATTCCCGCATATAGGGTATCAGCGTACTCTGGACCACAAGAGTTATTGTGCAATTTGTCCTATTTCTCCTGTTACCCTTGGGAAAATAAAAAACTGGGGGCGACAAAATCATTTTTGTAAAAAAAAAATGATTTTTTTTGTTTTTACGGCTGTATGTTATAAAACTTCTGTGAAGCACTTGGAGCTTCATAGCGCTCACCACACTTCTAGATAAGTTCCTTGTGGGGTCTATTTTCCAAAATGGGGTCACTTGTGGGGGGTTTCCACTATTTAGGCGCATCAGGGGCTCTCCAAATGCGACATGACTCCCCCAGACCATTCCATCAAAGTCTGCAATCCAAAACGTCACTACTTCCCTTCCGAGCCCCAAAGTGTACCCATACAGTAGCTTACTCCCACATATTGGGTATCAGCGTACTCAGGACAAATTGGACAACAACTTTTGGGGTCCAATTTCTCCTGTTACCCTTGTGAAAATAAAATATTGGGGGCGAAAAAATCATTTTTGTAAAAAAAAAAGGATTTTTTATTTTTACGGCTGTACATTATAAACTTCTGTGAAGCACTTTGGGGTTTAAAGTGCTCACCACACATCTAGATAAGTTCCTTGTGGGGTCTATTTTCCAAAATGGGGTCACTTGTGGGGGGTTTCCACTGTTTAGGCGCATCAGGGGCTCTCCAAATGCGACATGACTCCCCCAGACCATTCCATCAAAGTCTGCAATCCAAAACGTCACTACTTCCCTTCCGAGCCTCGACGTGCGCCCATACAGTAGTTTACTCCCACATATTGGGTATCAGCATACTCAGGACAAATTGGACAACAACTTTTGGGGTCCAATTTCTCCTGTTACCCTTGTGAAAATAAAATATTGGGGGCGAAAAAATCATTTTTGTAAAAAAAAAAGGATTTTTTATTTTACGGCTGTACGTTATAAACTTCTGTGAAGCACTTTGGGGTTTAAAGTGCTCACTACACATCTAGATAAGTTCCTTGTGGGGTCTATTTTCCAAAATGGGGTCACTTGTGGGGGGTTTCCACTGTTTAGGCGCATCAGGGGCTCTCCAAATGCGACATGACTCCCCCAGACCATTCCATCAAAGTCTGCAATCCAAAACGTCACTACTTCCCTTCCGAGCCTCGACGTGCGCCCATACAGTAGTTTACTCCCACATATTGGGTATCAGCATACTCAGGACAAATTGGACAACTTTTGGGGTCCAATTTCTCCTGTTACCCTTGTGAAAATAAAATATTGGGGGCGAAAAAATCATTTTTGTAAAAAAAAAAGATTTTTTATTTTACGGCTGTACGTTATAAACTTCTGTGAAGCACTTTGGGGTTTAAAGTGCTCACCACACATCTAGATAAGTTCCTTGAGGGGTCTAGTTTCCAAAATGGTGTCATTTGTGGGGGGTTTCCACTGTTTAGGCAGATCAGGAGCTCTCCAAACACGACATGGCATCCAGCCAATTCTGCGTTGAAAAAGTCAAACGGCGCTCCTTCCCTTCCAAACTCTGCCATGCACCCAAACAGTGGTTTACTCCCACATATGGGGTATCAGCGCACTCAGGACAAATTACACAATAACTTTTAGAGTCTTGATACCCTTGGGAAAATAAAAATTGGGTGAAAAGATCAATTTTGTGGAAAAAATATGATTTTTTAATTTTACGGCTCTACGTTATAAACTTGTGTGAAGCACTTGGGGGTTCAAACTGCTCACCAAAGATCTAGATAAGTTCCTTAGGGGGTCTAGTTTCCCAAATGGGGTCACTTGTGGGGGGTTTCCACTGTTTAGGCACAGCAGGGGCTCTCCAAATGCAACATGGCGTCCAATCTCAATTCCAGCCAATTTTGGTTGGAAAAAGTCAAATGGTGCTCCTTCCATTCCGAGCTCTGCCATGCGCCCAAACAGTGGTTCCCCCCCACATATGGGGTATCAGCGTACTCAGGACAAATTGGACAACAAATTTTGTGGTCCAATTTCTCCTGTTAGCCTTGGGAAAATAAAAAATTAGTGACTAAGAGATAATTTTTGTGGGAAAAAAATAGGATTTTTTATTTTCATGCCCAGGCATTATAAACTTGTGTGAAGCACTTGGGGTTCAAAGTGCTCACCAAAGATCTAGATAAGTTCCTTAGGGGGTCTAGCTTCCAAAATGGGGTCACTTGTGGGGGGTTTCCACTGTTTAGGCTCATCTGGGGCACTACAAATGGAACATGACCCCCATCAATGTTTGCATTCCAAAACGTTACTGCTTCCTTTCCAAGCCCTGCCGTGCGCCCAAACAGTTTCCCCCCCCCACTATGGGGTATCAGCGTACTCAGGACAAATTGGACAACAACTTTTGGGGTCCAATTTCCTTGGGAAAAATCAAAAATTTGGGACTAAAAAATCATTTTTGTGGAAAATTGTTTTTTTTTTTTTCACACCCAGGCATTATAAACTTTTGTGAAACACTTTGGGGTTCAAAGTGCTCACAACAGATCTAGATAAGTTCCTTAGGGGGTCTAGTTTCCAAAATGGTGTCACTTGTGGGGGGTTTCCACTGTTTAGGCATATCAGGGGCTCTCCAAACACGACATGGCGTCCAATCTCAATTCCAGCCAATTTTAGTTTGAAAAAGTCAAACGGCGCTCCTTCCCTTACGAGCTCTGCCGTGTGCCCAAACAGTGGTTTTCCCCACATATGGGGTATTGGCGTACTCAGGAGAAATTGCACAACAACTTTATCTGCCCATTTTCTCCTTTTACCCTTGTGAAAATTAAAAAAAAGTTTGTAAAAGATCATTTTTGTGGCTAAAAAGTTAAATATTAATTTTTTCCTTCCACGTTGCTTCAGCTCCTGTGAAGCACCTGAAGGGTTATTAAACTTCTTGAATGTGGTTATGAGTACCTTGAGGGGTGCAGTTTTTAGAATGGTGTCACTTTTGGGTATTGTCTGCCATATAGACCCCTCAAAGTGACTTCAAATGTGAGGTGGTCCCTAAAAAAATGGCTTTGTAAATTTTGTTGTAAAAATGAGAAATCACTGGTCAACTTTTAACCCTTATAATTTCCTAACAAAAAAAAATTTTGGTTCCAAAATTGTGCTGATGTATAGTAGACATGTGGGAAATGTTATTTATTAACTATTTTGTGTGACATATCTCTCTGTTTTAAGGGAAAAAAAATTCAAAGTTTGAAAATTGCAAAATTTTCGCCATATTTGCGTTTTTTTTTTAAATAAACGCAAGGTATATCGAAGAATTTTTACCACTAACATGAAGTACAATATGTCACGAGAAAACAATCTCAGAATCGCGAAGATCCGTTGAAGCGTTCCAGAGTTATAACCTCATAAAGAGACAGTGGTCAGAATTGTAAAAATTGGCCCGGTCATTAACGTGCAAACCACCCTTGGGGGTGAAGGGGTTAAAGAAAAAAAAAATCAAACATACACATATTTGGTATCGCTGCGTTCTGAATCGCCCGATCAATAAAAAAAAGGATGTAAACTGATCGCTAAAATTAAATGCAATAACGAGCGATCAAAAGATCTTATCTGCATCAAATGCTATCAATAAGAACTCACCTAACCCGAGATCACAAAAAATGGAAGACACTACGGGTTTCGGAAAATGGCGCAATTTTTTTTTTTAACAAATGGATTTTTTTTTCACCCCTTAAATAAAAAAGAACCTAGACATGTTTTGTGTCGTAATGACCTGGAGAATCATAATGGCAGGTCAGTTTTAGCATTTGGTGAACATGGTAAAAAAAAATCCAAAAAAACCTTGTGGAATTGCACTTTTTTTGAAATTTAACCGCACTCTAAATCTTTTTCCCCGTTTTTGAGTACACTACATGGTAAAATCAATGGTGTCTTTCAAAAATACAATTCGTCCCGCAAAAATCAAGCCCTCACATGACCATATTGACGGAAAAAATAAAAAAGTTTAGGTTCTGGGAAGGAGAGGGAAAAACAGAAACGGAAAAACGAAAACGGGCAGGGTCTCTAACGGGTTAATATAAGCCTCCCAAAGTCACTTCAAATCTGATGTGGACCCTAGTAAATCTTGTTGGAAAAATAAGAAATTGCTGACCAACTTTCAACCCTTCTAACTTCATAACCAAAAAAAATTATGCTTCAGAAGCTCTGATGATGTAAAGCAGACATGTGGGAAATTTTATTTATGAACTATTTTGGTGACATAACTGGTCTGTTTTATGGGCATAGGAATTAAAAGTTTGAAAATTAAGTAATTTTCAAAATTTTCTAAAAAATTTCCAATATTTACACTCATAAACGCAAGTCATATTGAACTAATGTTACCACTATCATGAAGTACAATGTGTCACGAAAAAAACACATCTCATTGTTAAATATTAATTATTGGTTATGGATTTATTCTTTATACACTCAATTCTGTACTGAGTACATTGACTTTCAGTTGACATACACATGCTATTTCTGTATGGTAAAGTGTCATCCCCATATATAGAGATCACATGATCTAAGGGACGTATATATAATGACTACACGAAGGGAGGGGGGCTCTCACTCTCTCTACAGACACATGGGACAAGGACTATGATGAATGAACAGCCAGCTGCTATGTAACCACGTGTTGCTTCCCTGCTATGCTGCTGACAAGGCCAGAATGTCATTTTACCATTCAGGACACCAAGGAAAGAAGTGTATAAGTTTTGCTATGGACAAATGGACAATCTCTTCGTAACCATTTCACTCATTTTATGTTTTCCTGCAATGATGTTTTTTTGATGGACAGTCCAATAAACCACTATATTTTTTTTATAAGAAACATTCTGACATTTTCTTTAGAGTATCGCATCTGGTAACAAGTCCTGTAAAAATATATTTAAAATAAGCATTTTTAACACTCATAATCAGTGGGATCCGTTGAAGCGTTCCAGAGTTAAGGGTATGCCACACTAAACAACATCGCTAACGGGATCGCTAAAAAAAGTCACTATTTAGCGATCCCGTTAGCGATGTTGTTGTGTGCGGCATCTACCAGCGACGAGCTTCCTGCTGTGATCCTGCTGTGATCTCGCTCGTCGTTCTAATCGTTCCGGACCGTATTTTTATCGTCGGCGCCCCGCTGGTAAGTATATATCGCTGAGTGTGGCACCTTTTTTTAGCGATTTAGCGGTATTTTTGTACCGCTAAAGTCGTTAAGGAGATCGCTAACCGCGATAGCGTCCTTAACGACATCGCTAAATTAAGCCGCTACTAGCGATATTGAAACTATCCCGCTAGCGGTCGCATTAGTATGCGTCGTTATCGTGATCGCTAGCGGGATAGTTTAGTGTGGCAGTACCTTTATTACCTCAAAGTGACAGTGGTCAGATTTACAAAATTTGGCCTGGTCATTAAGGTCAAAATTGGCTCGGTCACTAAGGGCTTAAAAGGAAGTGTGGCATAGCAGAAGAGGCACAGCTTGTGTTAAGCCAAAAAGAGACGTAAATTATTGGTGAAAAGTAAGGCAATGGTATAAACTTAGACTAGACACTCTAGCCAAATTAATCAATTTGATGCACTTTTTAGACTTCGTATTAAGCTGCACTGTTGCCCCTCTGTCTGCATCACCATCTAAACTTAACTGTTATTAAAAAAAATAAAAATACAAAATAAGAAAAAAATTGCTCCAACATCACTGTGGGAATTAAATAGCTAGAAAATCCAACCAGCTAAGTGTCGCTAGACGTTTATCTTAATCGCCACGTGCTTAGTGGCTAGGATTGCTGACTGATATTAATAAGTAGTAGCTACATTATAGTGTAGCACGAAAATTAATGTGACATTTCTTGTTAAGGTATGGATTACTCTGTAGGAAAAAAAAATCTAGATAATGTCTATATCTAGTCTTAGCCTAAATAGTCAATGAGTTTCTTGAGCTCCTGAGAAATCTTTGAACACTTTATCCCGGCTACTGTGATTTTGCTAGTTACTGAAGCATGGAAAATGATAAATAACTTGCCATATATCTGCAAAAAAAGTATTTTAGCTGCTTAAGCCTAGAAGAGACTATAACAAGATAAAGATAATACCAATACAGTCAGGTGGAACAAGGAAGATTTCCGTCACAATGACCAGGAGATGTAAAGAAAAAATAATCATCACCATCTCGCCAGCCAATAAGCATGGGCGTGGATTATTCATGCTTTGGGATTGTGTTGCAGCCAATGGCAAGGGGAACAGTTAACGGGTAGACAAAAGAATGGATTTAATTAAATTTCACCAAATTCTTGATGTAAACAGAATACCATCTGTAAAAAAGCTGAAATTGAAAAGATGATGGCTTCTACAAATGCCTCAGGAAGATGGCAGCTGAGAAACCGGTGATGCACTCGGCTCTGCTCGTCGTGGACAAAGGGCCGCGGCGTCACATTTTTGCTGCCAGCATCCTGAGGAAGGGACCTGCTCTATGCTCTGCCTCACCGCCGAAACCGAACCCGCAGCATCGCACCCGGAGAATGAGGCATTGCCCCACTTCTGCTGCCGCCGGCTTCCTGAGGAAGGGACCATGCCTCCTGTGACCCCGCTCTACCACCGCCATCCCTCAGGTAAGATACCTTAAATTTGGACAAGAAGGACCCCATCATATAAAAATCTTTTTTCTGCTATTTTCCACCCTAAAATTTGGGGTGCGTCTTATGGTCCGATGCGTCTTATAGTCCAAAAATACGGTAAATGCACTCAATACTTGGTCAGGGCTCCTTTTGCATCAATAACTGCATCAACATGGTGTGACATGGAGGACATCAACCTGTGGCACTGCAGAGGTATTATGGAAGCCCAGGTGCTTTAATAGCAGCCTTCAGCTCATCTGCATTGTTGGGTCTGGTGTCTCTCATCGTCCTCTTGACAATACCCCATAGATTCTATATGGGGTTGAGGTCAGGTAAGTTTGCTGGCCAATCAAGCACAGTGATACTGTTGTTTTTAAACCAGGTATTGGTACTTTTGGCGGTGTGGACAAGTGCCAAGTCCTGCTGGAGAATGAAATTTCCATCTCCAAAAAGCTTGTCGGCAGAGGGCATGAAGTACTCTAAAATTTCCTGGTAGAAGGCTGCGCTGACTTTGGTCTTGATAAAACACAGTGGACCTACACCAGCAGATGACATGGCTCCCCAAACCATCACTGATTGTGGAAACGTCACACTAGACCTCAAGAAGCTTGGATTGTGTGGCTCTCCACTCTTCCTTCAGACTTTGGGACCTTGATTTATAAACGAAATACAAAATTTACTTTCATCTGAAAACAACACCTTGGACCACTGAGCAACAGTCCTGTTCATTTTCTCCTTGGCCTAGGTAAGATGCTTCTGGCGTTGTCTATTGGTCATGAGTGGCTTGACACAAGGAATGCGACACTTGTAGCCCATGTCCTGGGTATGTCTGTGTGTGGTGGCTCTTGAAGCAATGACTCCAGCAGCAGTGCACTCCTTATGAATCTCCCCCAAATTTTTGAATGGCCTTTTTTTTAAAAGGAACCTGTCACCAGTTTTGGTCGATATAAGTTACAGCAATCACCTTTCAGTGCTGATATACAGCATTCTATAATGCTGTAAATCTGCCCCAACCCGATAAATAACTTATTATACTCACCTGCAGGAGGTGGCGGTCCAGCCAGAGGGGTGTTGCTCTTCTTGGTCTGGCGCCTCCCATCTTCATCGGATGCAGTCCTCCTGCTTGCTTCGGGTGGATGACATACTGCAGAGGGCAGAGCAAAGTACTGCAGTGCACAGGTGCCGGGAAAGGTCAAAGACCCCTGATGCCTGTGCACTGCAGTACTTTGCTCTGCCCTCAACAGGGCAGAGAAGTACGCCTGCGCAGGAGCGTGATGCCAAGGAGACTGAGTGGATGATGAAGAGACGCGTCATACACATGAAGCACATACACAGCAGATATGGTTAAAAAAAAAAAGCATAAACTAAGTATTATATGGTAACCATAACGTTTCTGCTTTCAAAGTTCAAGTATTGCTTTATATGGAAAAGTGGATATAAACTACGGTAGTTCTTTCATTTGTGCAGTCCATGAAATCAGTAAGGTTTCTAGTGGTTGTGTCCCAAAAGAACAATACAAATACTTAAAAACAGATTAGGCAACAACAGCTTGAGCTCAATTACGGACCCAACAGGACTTCGACAGAGTGTTTGGCTGAAGCGTCTGCAATCATTTTATAAGTGCATAAATCTTTGACATTACCGAAGCTTGCAAAGGCGAGATCACTAAATGGGTCATGTCTGACATCTCCTCTGTGCATCATAAAGTGTGTAACTCTGAGGGGTCCTGGCATGGGCACATACAGCAAGTGTGTCACGCTGTCCAGCAACACTAGTAACAAACTTAATTAAAATCTAGTTCAATAAATCTGTCCTTGTGGCTCTTCAGAAAATGTAGGAAAATAGGCTAAAGTCTATTTACCACTTATGTAAGGGATTATATCACCAGTGACAAAATTATTGATGTAACTTTCTTCTTCACAAAAAAAAAAAATGGGTTGACGTAACCAGCCCAGACTAAGACCTCTAACAGGAAGTCACAGAAAGGCAACGCTCGGCACCCCTGTTCTCCAAGTTATTTCAAGAATAACAACAAAAGGCTAAACTTAGAAGCTGTATGATCATTCCTGGAGCCTTCATTATAACAAACAATGGAGAGAAAAGACACAGACACTCCACATACACTAAAACAATGGAGCTAACAGGGACAATGCTTCATAAAACACAATTTAACTACAAGACTGATGAGTTTTGCTTTGCATTCTAAAAATACTACAAAAATGGGTCCAGCAACAATTTTTCATTATACAGCCAGTGCACATACCCTGCTGTAAATAACAAAAGTAAAAGCAATAGTGCATAAAAATAAATATGCTACTTAGTAAACACCATTTTTTTATAAAAATAAATAAAATAAAAAAAAGCATAAAAGCTATCACACCAGCATCAAGGTGTACCCAATTCGGGATGGTCATAACCCCTAGTGACGTCAGGTATCGGCATTTAATGTAGGTAAGGGTGTGGCCTCAATTCCATTGAGCTGGACAATACATTTATAGAGCTTCTCATTTGCCATCTGTCCATGTTTGGGTCCCGGTCCTGCTCAGCCCTTATTCACACTGCCATCACTATGACACATGGCAAGGTTTTAATAGAGGTTAGGACCATACCGAATTTGGGTACACCTTGATGCTGGTGGGATTACTTGTATGTATTTATTTGATCAAAAACCATGGTTACTAAGTACCCAATGTTCTTTATATGCATTAGCCAGGTGACCGCAACTCAGAACTAGCAGCGCTTTGGATGCAGTGAACGTTCGCTGCGTCTAAAGCGCTGCTGTCTATTGAACGCAGGTAAAGCCGCATGTGTTTACTGAACCGTGCGGAATCACTGCGTCCATTACATTCTATTGATGTAGTTTATGTTGCGCAGATAAGCATCTCTGCAAGAGAAATTGACATGCTGCGGTCTGGAAAGACGCACCGAATGGCCATCTCTGCAGGTGATCTGCGGGCGTCTGTAGATGCATAGTGGACATTGGATTTTTTGAAATCCCATCCACTATACTGTAACATCTGGACGATGCGGATTTAATGCTGCATAAATACACAGCGTGAAACCCGCAGCAGTTCCAGATCATGGGCACATACCTTTATTGTTTTTACTTACTTACAGCAAGGTATGTGTTCATTTTGTTTCTGTCTTAGATTTTAGCTAGTGCATGTGTGTAGAAGAACAGCTACGACACACATTTATTTCAATAAGAACAAAGACAAAGTAGATGTATTTGTTAGGGAAAAAGGAACAATGAAATTGAAGACTAAAGTCTACTTTACATAGAATGGCTAAAGTCAAGAGTTTTCAAAATTAGTACTGAAGAGTGGAAAGACATTTTCATCATGACAATCGATCTAAATAATCAGTTTATGGCACACTGCGCATTTACCTCTTCAATTACACAGGTGTTATAACGATCAGCACTATCACTCAAAAACATTGTATCATAACGATTATTCAGCATAAACCACCTTATTCACTCCATAGCTACAGCTCTGGCAAAAATTAAGAGACCACCACATCAAAACCCTGTCATGGGCAGCCCATTCTCCAGACCTGAACCCCATTGAAAACCTCTGGAATGTGATCAAGAAGATGATGGATAGTCACAAGCCATCAAACAAAGAAGAACTGCTAACATTTTTGTGCCAGAAGCAGTGAAAGACTGGTGGGCAAGCATGCCAAGATGCATGAAAGCGGTTTTTAAAAATTATGGTTATTCCACAAAATATTGATTTCTGAACTCTTCCTGAGTTAAAACATTAGTATTGTTGATTCTAAATGATTACAAACTTGTTTTCTTTGCATTATTTGAGTCTGAAAGCACTGGGGTTTTGTTTTTTTTTAATTTTGACCATTTTTCTTTGTCAGAAAAAAAATACAAAATTTATTGTTTGGAAATTCAGAGACATGTTGTCAGAAGTTTATAGACTAAAAGAACAATTTACATTTTACTCAGAAATATACCTACAAAGAGAAAAATCAGACAATCGTAACATTTGAAAGTGGTCTCTTAATTTTTGCCACTTCCCCTGGCTATAAACTTACATTTCACAAAAAAACACATACACGCCTGTTTATTTTATCAAAACCAACATAAAATCCAACATGTCCAATCCTTCCTACCTTCCCAGTCAGAAGGTCGCAGCAGATTGTAAGCTGATCTCCCAAAAATCAGCAGGTCTTGGCCAGCTATTACCAAATGTGTATGGTCAGATCAAGTTCTTGTAATTAAATGGTCGTGAATGAGACATTATTCTTATTACATAACATGACTAAAATTTCACAATAATCTGCAGATTTTTATTACATAAGAAATATTGTTGGAATAACTGTGTGTTCTGCTGAACACTGTACATCGATTGACCCCTGAACATTGGATGCTGTTGAATAGAAATGATATAATCGGAAAAAAAGGCAGATTAATGGTTTATTCCACACACAATACATATGAAGGTTGTATGATGCATAGGAGATTTTCTTGTATACACATTCGTACATGCTAATACCTGTATTCATGTGCATTGAGATACATATACAGGTCCTTCTCAAAAAATTAGCATATAGTGCTAAATTTCATTATTTTCCATAATGTAATGATTACAATTAAACTTTCATATATTTTAGATTCATTACACACCAACTGAAATTTGTCAGGTCTTTTATTGTTTTAATACTGATGATTTTGGCATACAACTCCTGATAACCCAAAAAACCTGTCTCAAAAAATTAGCATATCAAGAAAAGGTTCTCTAAACGACCTATTACCCTAATCTTCTGAATCAACTAATTAACTCTAAACACATGCAAAAGATTCCTGAGGCTTTTAAAAACTCCCTGCCTGGTTCATTACTCAAAACCCCCATCATGGGTAAGACTAGCGACCTGACTGATGTCAAGAAGGCCATCATGGACACCCTCAAGCAAGAGGGTAAGACCCAGAAAGAAATTTCTCAACAAATAGGCTGTTCCCAGAGTGCTGTATCAAGGCACCTCAATGGGAAGTCTGTTGGAAGGAAGCAATGTGGCAGAAAACGCTGTACAACGAGAAGAGGTGACCGGACCCTGAGGAAGATTGTGGAGAAGGACCGATTCCAGACCTTGGGGGACCTGAGGAAGCAGTGGACTGAGTCTGGTGTAGAAACATCCAGAGCCACCGTGCACAGGCGTGTGCAGAAAATGGGCTACAGGTGCCACATTCCCCAGGTAAAGCCACTTTTGAACCATAAACAGCGGCAGAAGCGTCTGACCTGGGCTACAGAGAAGCAGCACTGGACTGTTGCTAAGTGGTCCCAAGTACTTTTTTCTGATGAAAGCAAATTTTGCATGTCATTCGGAAATCAAGGTGCCAGAGTCTGGAGGAAGACTGGGAGAAGGAAATGCCAAAATGCCTGAAGTCCAGTGTCAAGTACCCACAGTCAGTGATGGTGTGGGGTGCCATGTCAGCTGCTGGTGTTGGTCCACTGTGTTTCATCAAGGGCAGGGTCAATGCAGCTAGCTATCAGGAGATTTTGGAGCACTTCATGCTTCCATCGGCTGAAATGCTTTATGGAGATGAAGATTTCATTTTTCAGCACGACCTGGCACCTGCTCACAGTGCCAAAACCACTGGTAAATGGTTTACTGACCATGGTATTACTGTGCTCAATTGGCCTGCCAACTCTCCTGACCTGAACCCCATAGAGAATCTGTGGGATATTGTGAAGAGAAAGTTGAGAGACGCAAGACCCAACACTCTGGATGAGCTTAAGGCCGCTATCGAAGCATCCTGGGCCTCCATAACACCTCAGCAGTGTCACAGGCTGATTGCCTCCATGCCACGCCGCATTGAAGCAGTCATTTCTGCAAAAGGATTCCCGACCAAGTATTGAGTGCATAACTGAACTTTATTATTTGATGTTTTTTTTGTTTGTTTTTAAAAAACACTTATTTTATTGGATGGTTGAAATATGTTAATTTTTTGAGACAGGTTTTTTTGGGTTATCTGGAGTTGTATGCCAAAATCATCAGTATTAAAACAATAAAAGACCTGACAAATTTCAGTTGGTGTGTAATGAATCTAAAATAATGAAAGTTTAATTGTAATCATTACATTATGGAAAATAATGAAATTTAGCACTATATGCTAATTTTTTGAGAAGGACCTGTACAGGGTGGTCCAAAAGTAGGTGGACAGAAAATAATAACTTTTATTCTGATTTATATATAAAATTACATTTACTAACACCAGCATAACATTGACAATTAAAATTTATTCTGAACAATAATACAAAAGCCCTTAAATTTTATCAACGCAGGTGCTCAAACTGTTTTCCATAACAATTTGCACAGCTTTGAAGTCTGCCTCTTACGCTTCGACAAACATTTTTGCACAAGTCTCTTTGTGTATTAATTTCTTGAAAAGCATCTCTTATGTAATTTTTCAAATCACTGACACTTTTTGGTTTTCGACTATAAACTTTGTCCTTGAGTACTCCCCAAAAGAAAAAATCCATTGGGGTCAAATCTGGAGAACGTGCCGGCAATCAAGTGGGCCTCTTCGGCCAATCCATTTATTAGGAAATGTTTCATCAAGGTACTCGCGGACTACTCTTGAATAATGTGGAGGGGCCCCATCTTGTTGGAAATAAAGGTCATTTGAATTAGGCTGTTTCTGTAACTGGGGAACAAATTGATTCATTAGAATTTCGAGAAACTTATCTCCTGTGACTGTTCCATCAAAAATAAATGGTCCAAAAACACCAAAACTTGAAATACCACCCCAAACATTGACACCAGGCTCATTTAGTTGTTGCTCTAATGTTAAATGCATGTTCTCATTATACCAGTAAATACAATTATGTCTGTTAATATGGCCAGATAATTTGAAAGGAGCTTCATGACTCCACATAATGTTATCTAAAATTACTGGATTCTCTTCAATTTCGTTAAGCATAATCTCACTAAATTGCAGCCGCCTTTAAAAATCCATTTTCTTTGATCTGTATTTAAATTATTTGCCATATTGGGGGAGATTTATCTGTGAAAACTGGATCTGTGACACTTACTCAGTTGCCCTTAGCAACCAATTAGATTCCACCTTTCATTTTCCAAAGAGTCTGTGAAGAATGAAAAGTGGAATCTGATTGGTTGCTAAGGGCATCTGAGTCAGTTTCACTTTACACCATGATTGATAAATCTCCCCCTTCATAACCCTATTACACATACTGTTCACCTACTTTTGGACCACCCTGTATATGTATGTAGTTAATATGTGTTGAAATCCAGCCTGGATAGTATACATACATATACATATATGGACAATTGGACATATACAAACGCTGTCCTTTATTCTCATAGATTTCCCTTTACCAAATGAAATCACATGTTCAGGAGGAATAGCTGTCAGTCAAATGTGCAACTGGCTGATGACCATCTGACGTGTATGGACAGTTGAAGGCCCAGTCACACTTGCTTATCTCCTTTTCTTGGAGGTAAGATTAGCATACTATGCTGTTCCACTCCTGATTTTCCCAATATAAAGCAAAGCTATCTTTAACACATCTTTTACAGTAGCACGGTAACTCAAACGCCCTCTGTATATCCCCAAAAAAAACCTTATAATTCCACCAAACGGGGCATCAATGATCTTGCTTGGCGCCTGCCCTATACCCGCAATCTTCGTTTATCTGTCATGATGTTACCAACACAATTCCGCCATTCTTTCTCCTGCGCAGTTGTATCACAGACCTACACAGAAGTGCTTCACTCTGCACCAAGCTGAGGCAGAGCAAAGTCCTGTAATGTACATGCGCTGGAAGAGGACAGAGAGTGTTGTTGATCCGGAAATAAAGCCAGCACATGCACATTACAGGACTTTGCTCTGCTCTCAACAGGGCAGAGCAAAACATGCTGTCACGACTCTGCTGCCAGATTAGTCGCGGCTAGGGGCTCCTTCCCTGTCCCTAGATGTCCCAGCTCACCAAATGACTTCTGATGGTGAAAACACCGGGCCACGAACCTTACTGAGCTCCTGAATCAGCCCTATATCGGTCCCCCTTCCACAACCAGAGAAGAGGTAAGTAATAGTGTATGTACATACACAAACCAGACTAACAAGGAAGGACATACAAGCATAAAGGAAAATTACCAACCATACAAATATGCACTCACTGACAACAGAGGAGAACAGCGGGGAGAAAATTAATGTAAACCAAGTAGAAGAGGAAGAGGATTTGAAAACAGCCAAAAAGTCCAAGCAACAGCGTCAGAACAATATTCTAAATGCCCCTACCAACAACCGTCTCCTCCATACTAGGCGTTACAAAAGTCAATACTGGCAATCCAGATTGCCAAAGGAAAGTATATATAGCAGAGGGGAGTGGCCAATACTGCACAGCTGAGATCATCCAAGCAGGGAGGCATCAGATACTCTAAGATGAACAGTTTAACCCCAGCACTGCTAACAGAAACCAGCACAATTTAATATCAAGGAGACGTGCTTTTAATCAATGCAGGAGTAATTGAAATCAGACGCTGCAGTCTTCTGGCCCCTCTCTGTCGCGTAAACCTGTGACACATGCTTATGCAGATCTGTGCTTAAACTGTACAGAAGTGAGATTGGCGATGTGTGGATGAACCAAGACATGTCATCCACATCAACCATGGCAACCGGACTATGCAATATGGCGGAATAAAAAGATTTCTTTTATACGCATTGAAAGTTTATGGTGGAGGTTGCTGGACTGCTGTAAAAGAAGCATTAAGGTGGTGGTTTTAGACTATATTGGGAAAACCTGGTAATAAGTTCCTTTAAAACATGGACACATTGTATATAAACAGGAGTTGATAACACTTGCGATTCCGCCTAATGCAGCTCATCAGCGAAGCGATAAATCTAACAATCATGTGCAGCAAACTACATGTATATGTATTTTATCCAAAGTATGATGTTCCTATAGTATGTGATAACAAAGGTCTATATTTTAGCTACCTTCCCCTAATGTAAATGTACAGCACAGACATTAATGCTTTGATTTACTGAGTAGGACATCTATAGCGCAAGCCTATGAAGTGTGCACAAGCCATCAACAGCTGGTGTCAGCTAAAATACACCTCCCACTGCAACAGCATATTGGGCAAGTCCTGAATTTGCTGGTACAGTCATGGGAATTTGGCCACAAAAGGAGAGTTGTCTTAGGCTAAGTGCACACGTCAGGAATTTTCGCGTTTTTTCCCGCGGCAAAACGCTTAAAAAACCGCAAGCATTAAGCATCCTATTCATTTAAATGGATTCCGCAATTTTTGTGCACATGCAGCGTTTTTTTCCGCGAAAAAAACGCTTTGCGGAAAGAAAGGCAACATGTTCATTAATTTTGCGTATCTGCGGCGATTCCGCCGCCATAGGAATGCATTGAACCACTTACTTTCCGCATGTGGCTATGCCCACCATGCGCAATGTAAGCGTTCATGTGAGGATGGTACACAGGGTCTGGAGGAGAGGAGACTCTCCTCCAGGCCCTGGGTGCCATATCCCTGGTAAAACAATAATTAAAATAAAAAATAATGATATTCTCACCTTCCGGCGGCCCCCGCAGCCTTCCCGCCTCTCAGCGACGCTTCCCAGTAATGCATTGCGAGAATCACCCCAGATGACGTAGCGGTCTCGCGTGATGCTACGTCATCGGGGTCATTGTCGCTATGCATCCTTGGGAACGGGATTTGCAGGGAGCGTCGCTGAGAGGCGGGAAGGCTGCGGGGGCCGCCGGAAGGTGAGAATATCAGGATTTTTTATTTTTTTTATTATTTTTACATTAGATCTTTTTACTATTGATGCAGCATAGGCGGCATCAATAGTAAAAAGTTGGTCACACGTGTCAAACACTATGTGTGACTCGTGTGACCAACCTGTCAATCAGTTTTCCAAGCGATGCTACAGATCGCTTGGAAAACGCTAGCATTCTGCAAGCTAATTACGCTTGCAAAACGCTAGTTTCTGGCGGGAATACGCATACCTATAAAAATGCGTATTTCCCGCGGCAGAGAAGTGCAGGATTGCCGCGAAATTTCTGCGGCAATTCCGCAACGTGTGAACTTAGCCTTAGCCTAAAAAGTGAGCATTTCGGATATTCTTGAGTGTGGAGCTTGCGTTTTAGAATTTTGTGATACACCTGTTGTAAGTAAATCTCACACTAATAAATCAGTATAGGAGGCAAGTGAAGAGTACAATTCGTGATATTATGCCAGCACATGCATCCCAAAGATTATCATAGAAAGTCAGCTTCTTACACCACAAACAATTTTCTATGATTGGGAGAATTAACATCAACTTAGAAAAAGATAAATCAAAACAAATATCTCATCCGTATCATGAAAAAATGTAGATGTAGAAAATGTTAGTTAAGGAACATGATACAATCAGAAAAGCAGGTGTCATAGTAAAAAAAAATCAGTCCACATGCTCATCATTGGTTCATCCTTCGTCGACGCGTTTACCCACCAGATGTTAGTTCATCTGTTTGGAGACACTGGGGTCAGTGGGTGCGCTTGTCTGCTGGCCTGAAACCGCATGGACCAGGGCTTATCCCACTGAAAGCCCGTTCTCCTTTCCCGTGGGCATACTACTACTTAGACAATACAAGGTGCTGGTAAAACAGAGTGGCAATACTTTATTGAACCACAAAAAGACAGTAACATACAGAACAGTCCGAGCAAAATACAGAAGATGGTGCAAACTTACATAGTCTTACCCATCCGCTGACTGGCCGGAATTGGAGCAGCTGTGACTTCGGGGATTCCAGGGGCGACTACTCCCACCTGTGGCACCTCGCTTTTGGCGGGTACCCACAGAGAGGAGGTAACGACAAGCTTAGGAAGCTGACAATACAATGAGGCACGCGGCCTGGTGACCGGATGATCCCAACTTGGTTTCTCCTAAAGTATCCATGGGGTCAGGTGATTGGAGGGTCCCAATATGATTTTCCCAAAGTCTCCCTGGGTTTTGTGATAGTAAATGCAGCAGATCTGTATTCTCTCAGCCAGGGCCGTGGTTCCTTATGCAGACATCCTGTAGAATCCAAATCTGTGTCCCCCTTGATGGAGCCATGTTGTCATGGTAGCGTGTTCCTTTATGGAGTCAGTATCCTGACTGTCCTGTCAAGTCTCTCCTGATACAGAGGCATATCCCCTTATATAGTTCACAGCTGTCCTTCAAGCCATCATCCACAGGTCAAGGGGAAGATGTGAAGAGATTAACTTGCATTGTTTGAGAATTTAATCAATCTGGCTAATTTGTCCTCCTCTGTTTTGCAGGTCAACAAGCCACAGGACCCACACAATGTTCAATCAACATATTTAGCAAACATCCATTGTTCAATGCCCCTGCGTCTTTGTCTTGCAAAGATAGCAGACAATAAGTTGGAGCAAACCTCAACTCAAGTGTCAATATGCAGGCTTATACGATCAATATTCTGTGTTTCATGACCAACCAAAGAAAAAACACAAATTCAAAAGTCAAAATAAAGATAATAGCCTATGTCTCCTGGCCTACTGAAAATAGACGTCTGAACAATTAAGATTAAATGCTGTGTTGTCAGTAGTGTTGAGCGATATTGCTCGATATCTAAAAATATCGTATCGAAATTGTATCGCCGATAGCACTAAATATCGTCGATATCCGATTTCGATACCGGAAGTCCCATGTAAGTCTATGGGAACAAAATATCGAAATTAAAAAAAACCATTCTTGCCTTGTTGGTTAATTGTACATGAAGGAAAACAACAAAGACTAATGTAGAATGTATTGGGGGAGGTTGAGGAGACAATAAAGGCATACATGTTTAACCCAATGCATTGGAATAGCATTAATATATTTTTTTTTGGAAATACGTTTGGATTGACTAACAAATTGACAATGTTGTTAACCTTTTTTTCTATTTTGGCAAATATGTATGTTTCACAACTTCCATGCTCTTCACCTTTTTAACTTTTGCCAGTGCCACACTTTCTCCTTCATAATCTTCAGCAGCAGCATCATCTTTCTCATCAAATTATTCTTCATCTTCACCTTCTTAATCTTCTTCTTAAACTTCTTGCTATTCATGTTTTTGTTTACATTACTCATATTGTTATTATTAAACTAATTAATCTTCTTCATATTCAAATTCTTCATCTTCTTCCTCTTCATCTTCTTCATCATATTCTTATTTGTGACAGATTCCTGTACTTGTAATCTGTAAAAGTATGAATTGTTCATCCTTCCGTTCTTGCTGTCACAAAAGATTTAAATTACAACAGTATTTGTCCGTGTTCAGTTTAGCCTGCAGCAGCAGCAGGCATTTTCCAGGGGCACCACGAGGAGGAACGGACTCACCCCCATACACTGCTTAGTCTTCTTCTGCTTATAATTTAGAGCATATATTTTGCTCTTCATTTTGGTCTTATACTTCATGTTCTTCTGCTTTTTGATCTTCTGCTTATTGTTCTTCTGTCTCTTGTTCTGTATCTTGTAGTTTGTCTTAACCTTCTTTGTCCTGTTGGTGATCTTCTTCTTGGTAATCTTTTATTTTTTCTTTGTGATGGTGTTCAGGCTGGTTGGCTTCATGCTCGTCGTCCTTGTTGTCGTCATCTTCTTCTGGGTGGTCTTTAATGTCGTCTAATTTCCGAGAAACAGCTGACGTTACTGAACCCTGACGGGTATCAGATGGAGCAAGAGACAATGGAAGTAACAAGGACCAGCTGACTGTGCTGGACCCCGGACGGGTAGCAGAAGGAAAAGAGGCAATGTCACAACCGAGTACCAGCTGACGTTACTGTGACACGGTTACTAAGCAGGAGGTACCTGTGCTCCAAAGCACTACCAAGGACCAGCAGACGTTGCTGGAACTCGGATACGGAGATGGAGGCACCTAGGCCAAAGGCACTGGGGAGAACCACTTGACGGTACTGGACCCCGGACGGGTAGCAGAAGGAAAAGAGGCAATGTCACAACCGAGTACCAGCTGACGTTACTGTGACACGGTTACTAAGCAGGAGGTACCTGTGCTCCAAAGCACTACCAAGGACCAGCAGACGTTGCTGGAACTCGGATACGGAGATGGAGGCACCTAGGCCAAAGGCACTGGGGAGAACCACTTGACGGTACTGGACCCCGAACGTGTAGAAGAACGCACCCATGAAAATGTAAGTTGACAGGACGCAAGCCGTCCGCAGTTACAGAATCACACAGTCCTACAGTGGGTGCTTATCCTATTGTCACAATGGAAACCGCCTTTATTTACATATCCCACAGCACACATAGGAATCACCTAAACTGCAGGCACCATAGAGTCGGCTAACCCGAATGCAACACGACAGCACAACTTATTGGAGGATAATTGACGTTCACACTGCCAGGAAACAGCTGTCGTGCTGTAACCAGGCTGGCCAGGAGTCAGTACCCCTGCCAATTACTTACGAGCAACAAATGGCGGTGTTGTAGCCCAGGGAGTAGAGTTCAGGTGGTAGAAAGATGAACATAACCGGAGACATGGAAAACGTTGCCAAACAGTTATTTAATCTGAAAACGGACAGGCAAATTCAGGTGAGATCCATGCCTTGTTCATTTTCAGAAAAGTAAGCCGGTCTACATTCTCTGAGGATAGTCGCATGCGACGGTCTGTTACTACACCACCTGCAGAACTAAAGACGCGCTCAGATAATACACTGGCAGCAGGGCAAGCCAGCACCTCCAATGCATACTGGCTAAGCTCTGGCCATGTATCCAACTTAGAGACCCAAAATTTGAAAGGGGAAGAGGCATCTGGGAGTACACTTAGAGGGAAAGCCAAGTAGTCTGTCACCATCTTACGGAAACTTTCTTCCTGGTGACTGGAGCCGTCTCGGATGTGTAGACCTTGCTGGCGCTGTCACAAAACTTTGCCACATTTGTAACATACAGTTCTTGCCCTGTGCAGAGGCGCTGCTTCTGCTCCCTCATTGTTGTAGAGGTGTCTACACTGCCTCGACGCACAGAGCTGCTTTGTAAAGCAGTAGCAGCAGCAGCAGCATCTCTCTCGGCTGGAATGTACAACAGTATGGATTGCACCAGTGTGTCTTGGTACTCCTGCATTTTACGGTCCCGGTTCACCGGTGTGATGAGGGTTTGTAAGTTGTCCCGGTAGCGAGGGTCTAGGAGGGTGTACACCCAATAATCTGACGTGCTGAGAATGTAGGCGATGCGGCGGTCGTTTCTTAGGCACTGAAGCATGAAATCAACCATGTGCTGCAGACTCCCAACTGGCCAACAAAGGCTGTCCTCTGGAAGAGGCTCATCTCTGTCTCCTCTGCATCACCCCACCCTCGCTCTACATACTGACTACAGCGTTTGTGTACCTTCCTCTGTAGGGATTTCTTCCTCCTCCATTGACTCCTCCTCCTCCTCCTCTCCCTCACAAAGTGAGCCCTGCCCAGCCCTTTGTGAGGAACCACGTTGCGCTGACTGTCCTGAAGGTAATTGAATTTGTGACTCCTCATCCTCCACCTGTTTCAAAACCTCTTCCTTTAGTGCTTTCAGTGATTTCTGAAGCAGGCAGATAAGGGGGACAGTCATGCTGACTAGTGCATCATCTGCACTCGCCATCCGCGTTGAGACATCAAACGCACGCAAAACGTCGCAGATGTCCTTCATAGAGGCCCACTCAGTAGTGGTGAAGTGTGAACGGCGCAAATTGCGAGTTGATTGCGCCTGTTGCAGCTGATACTCCATTACTGCTGGCTGCTGCTCACACAACCGCTCCAACATATGTAACGTGGAATTCCACCTGGTGGGTACGTCACATATGATGCGATGTTCAGGAAGGCAAAATCTGACTTGCAGAGCTGCAATGCGCGATCTGCCATGCTGGAACGTCGCAAGTGAGCGCACTCTAGGCGGACCTTGTGCAGCAGTGCATCAAGATCCGGATAGTCCCTCAAAAACCTCTGCACGACCAAGTTGAGCACATGTGCCAGACATGGTATGTGAGTGAGGTTGCCAAGGCCCAGAGCTGCCACCAGATTTCGGCCATTGTCACACACTACCAAGCCTGGCTGGAGATTAGCTGACAAAAACCACACGTCGCTCTCCTGCTTGATGGCATCCCAGAGCTCCTGCGCTGTGTGGCTTCGATTCCCCATGGGAATTAATTTCAGGACGGCCTTTGACGTTTGGCCACGGCTGTGCTCATATCGGTCGCAACAGGTAAGCTTCACGGGTCCATGTGGAGGTATACCGTGACGGCTCGTGCAGCGATGATTCTGAGGAACTGGAGTAGGAGGAGGAATCAATGTGCACAGACTGGATTCCTGCAATCCTTGGAGTTGGCAGAACACGTACAGCGCCACTGGCAAGATCTGTACCCGGCTCCACAACATTGACCCAATGGGCAGTGAGGGAAAGGTATCGTCCCTGGCCATGGGTACTGGTCCACGCATCGGTGGTCAGGTGGACCCTGCTACTGACGGCGTTTAGTAGCGCATGTTTAATGTTTCCCTCGACATGTTTTTGCAGAGCAGGGACAGCTTGCCTGCTGAAATAAAATCGGCTTGGCACATTATATTGTGAACTGCCAATGCCATAAAGTTCCTGAAACTGTCAGTCTCCACCAGCCTGAATGACAGCATTTCAAGGGACAGGAGTTTTGCAAGGCCAGCATTCAGAGCCTGTGCTCGTGGATGGTTTGCCGAGTATGGCCGTCTTTTATCCCATGCCTGTGTTACCGATGGCTGTTTTTTGTACTGGGAGTGTGACGATGACTGTGAACTTGCTGCAGTGGGTGAAATAACAGTTTCTCTATGGACAACAGTGACCAAGGTTCTTCCATGGAGATCCTGTGAGGAAGCCAAAACAGGTGTGTGAGAGCTGGAGGTAGAGGCTCGAACATGACGTAAAGATGTAGGTGCTGCTGTAGGTTGGCCTACATCTCCAGTGTGTCTTTGGAACTCAGCTACGTGCTTTGTCCGTACATGTGTCCACATATTTGTGGTATTCAGGTTCCTGATATTTTTACCTCTTTTAACTTTTTGCTTACACAGCTTGCATTGAACATAGCAAATATTATCTACAAGTCTGTCAAAAAAGGACCACGCAGTGCAAGTAATGGGAGCGCCAATTTTGACATTTCTAAGAGAACTGCTCCCAACAGGTGCCAAACTGGAGGCTACAGGCAAGCGAGTCTGCAGCCTACCTCTCCCTCCTCTTTGTACCGTTGGGACAATCTCTTCCTCAGAGCTGCTCTCACCACCTTGCTGTTGCTCACGCCATGTTGGGTCTCGGACTTCATCATCTCCACTACCCTCTTCCAACACCTGCTGCTGTTGGATGGTCTGGGCAGCACCATGCTCCACAAAACCTGGCACCTGAGTCTCATCATCATCATAAGATGCGTTCTGCGGTGTGCTGTCCATCGGCACTGGCTCACCGCCTCTTCAGATTGAGAGAGACACAGCTGTTGCGCATCACTGCATACTCCCTCTTCTTCAAATTGCAGAATGCTGCTTGCCTGTGCCCGTGTTTGCGAGCCAACAGATTCTGAGAACAAAGCAGAGACTCAGCTGGCTCCTGTACAGAACTCTCTGACTGCCTTGGCAATTTGACAGGCGGTGAACAGACAGATGGTTGCTCAACAGTGTTGTGTTCCTGAGAGGAGGTGGAAGGAATTGAAGTCGATGCATTGGCTGCCATCCAACCAACAACGGCTTCAATTTGTTCTTCCCGCAGCAGGGGGCACGCCGAGCTCCTACCAAAGTGCGCATAAAGGAACGCTCACGGGGATAAATGGTGGATGCTGTGTCACTGAGGGCGGCAGCAGACACAGAATCCCCACGTCCTCTCCCTGCTGAAACTCCACGGCCACGACCACGTGCCTTACTCACTGACTTCTTCATCTTGGTAGATTGATAAAGAAAGTCAGAAAAGTTATAAGGCCTAAGTGTGGTTATTACGCAGAGACTGAAGTGAACACTGAAACACAACTGTTCACAAATCACAATCTGTGAAAGGCTACTCCTTTGTCTACTTCTATAGTGTTTGCAACCAATGTATTGGATACGGATGGAAGCGCGTCACACTAATAGATTATATTTTAAATGGGATGGAGCAGAACCAATTGGAGATAAATGAAAAGGATGAGGCACTGAGACACGCTCAGCAGAGTACAAGCAGCAGTGCTTGAACAAGTAACTGGAGCGTGATGTGCACTCAAAAAATAAAAAACACAGACTGAAGTGAACACTGAAACACAACTGTCCACAATCTGTGAAAGGCTACTCCTTTGTCTACTTCTATAGTGTTTGCAACCAATGTATTGGATACGGATGGAAGCGCGTCACACTAATAGTTAAATTGCATGGAGCAGCAAGAATTACACTGAAGGAAAAAAAAAAGAGTCTGTGAGTGACAGGGCAGATGCCTACAGACAGCGTTGCATGCAGAGCAAACTGCAGCGTCACCTGCACTCACACACACCTTGCAGAGCTGTTAAAACAACACTGCAGGCAAAAGGAAGCTTTACACAGCGGTTGGTGCTAGCCTGCCTACAGCACAGTACACTAAATCGCAATCTCTAACTGTCCCTCAGAGTCAGCACAGCAGCGTTCTGTCCCTTACTGAATTCACAGCACAGTGACGCTAAAATGGCGGCGGCGCCTTTATAGTGCATTCTGACATTCATTTCAGCATCCAATCACAGCCATGCCATTAGTTAACATGACCGCAGCAGTACAGGATGTGCCCACACTTCTTAGGATTCCTTATTGGCTGAATAAAATCACATTGCCTCGCAAAGAATTATGGGAACTTCCGATTCCGGTATTCGATAAGACGAAAATATCGAAACGAATTATCGAAAGGCCGATAGAGCTAATATCGGCCGATAGCCGATATTTGCATTATCGTATCGCTCAACACTAGTTGTCAGTAGATCTTCAGTTAAAAGGATCCACCAGTGTATATCCTGCAGGTAGATTGCAATCTACTTATCTTTGCCCTGGGTCTATCCACATAACCAGTGGGATAAGAGATAGCGAAATTGAGGGTCAGATGACTCGTAAGTGGGGGCGTCACTGATGTGTAGGAATAGGGTGCCAACCTCCCCTGATAGGAAGGGTCAGTAAAAGGGGGAGTTGAGTACAGTAAGACATTAATTCATCTCAATCTCCCTAATTGTCCCTATGGTTTGGATACCGAAAACGCATGAGTGGGGGCGCCACTGCCATACTAAATCTAAGGTGACACGTCATCCCCCGACCTTACCCCCGCTGTACTACAGAACACCACCGACTGTCTGTCCGCAGTCTCCAACATCATGTCTGCTCTCTATCTGAAACTTAACCTCTCCAAAACTGAACTTCTCTGCTCCCGCCGTCTACTAACCTCCCTAAATCTGACATTTCCCTCTCCGTGGGCGGCACCATAATAACACCCCGCAGCAGGCTCGCTGTCTGGGTGTTATGTTTGACACCAATCTCTCCTTCACCTCCCATATACAATCTCTTGCCCGCTCTTGCCGCCTACACCTAAAGAACATCTCTAGAATCCGCCCTTTTCTCACCATGGAAACAACAAAAACCCTCACTGAAGCATTGATCCACTCCCGCCTGGACTACTGCAACGCTCTATTACTTGGCCTCCCCATTACTCGACTATCCCCTCTCCAGCCCATCCTTAATGCAGCAGCCAGGGTCATCCATCTGGCTAATCGGTACTCGGACGCGTCCGCTCTTCGCCAGTCCTTACACTGGCTGCCCATTCATTATAGGATCCAATTCAAAGTACTGGTTCTCACCCACAAAGCTCTCCACAGTGCAGCACCCCCCTACATCTCCTCCCTCATTTCTATCTATCGGCCTAACCGACTGCTGCGCTCTGAAAGTACTTTCGACTAACCTCTGCACTAATCCGTACCTCCCACTCCCGACTCCAAGACTTCTCCCGCGCTGCGCCAATCCTCTGGAATGCTCTACCCCAAGAAATTAGGACTATCCACAATTTTCATGGTTTCAGGCGCTCCCTCAAAACACATCTGTTCAGAGCGGCCTATCACATTCACTAATCAAAGTCATTCTCTGTGTAAGTGTGTGTGTGTGTGTGTAGCCCATTCACTATCTCCATCCATCCCTCACTCCCTCAAGATGGCTGGACCATTATTGTAAATGCACCATTGTATATACACCCCTGTACTTTGTATCTCCCCCACCTTATTGTAGATTGTAAGCTCTCACGAGCAGGGGCGTCTTATTTCGCTTTAATTATTGTATTGTTAACGTTGTTACTTATGACTTTGTTTGAAACTGTTAAACTGTAAAGCGCTGCGGAATATGATGGCGCTATATAAATAAAAATTATTATTATTATTATTATTATTAAGGTGCCAACCTCCAAGAACAGGAAAGATGAGCTTAAGGGATACTAAGGACAGCTTTTCCCCTACCGTCTTAGGTATATGAGCCTGACAGTGACTAACTGAGCATTGATTATCTTCTATAGCACTTTAATCACTTTGCATAGTGGGGTTATTTTTGGTTGAGACTATTTTAACCATTTCTAATAAAATACAAATTTTAAAAGGGTTACCGTAATTATGTAAAATGTGTCTATACCCTGACCTATATCGCATTCTGTAAATAACTGTTATGTTTCGGTAGCTGAGGAGTGCAGGTAAAAAAGGCAATACACCAGAGCAGTTGGAATCTATGAGATTGCAGTACCCTGACTAACCACCACAACTAGAGGCAGCCGTGGAGCGTTCCTACGTTGGTCCTAGACGCCTCGTCACAGCCTGAGAAACTAACTACACCTAAAGATAGAAATAGGAAAGCTATCTGCCCCGGAGCAGAACCCCAAAGATAATAGAAAGCCCCAAACAAGTAATGGCGGTTAGACAAGATGAAATACTGACACAGAAAGAAAATAGCATGAGCAAACGCTGGGGCCCAAACTAACTAAATAGAAAAGGATAGGAAGGGTACTTACTGCAATCCCAGAAAACCCTGAAAAGCACCAACTCTACTAATTTCAAAAACACCTGAGATCACACGACCTCTTCCACCTAAATTAGTTCTCTGGTGTAACAAAATCAAAACAGCAGCCACTGAAAAAACTGGAAAAAGCAAAAGTACAAACATCAGTGGCTGAACTAAACTGAGAGGGCAAAAGCCCCCGGAGGGGACCCTGAAGGCCCCCACAGAAGTGCAGGACAAAATGCAAAAATATAGCACAAAAACAAAAAGAAGAAAATGTCTTATCTGTTAGCAGGAGATGCAGACACGACACAGCAGGCTACAAGGGAAACAGGAATGAAGGATTCAGACCAGAACAATTGATCACCGGCAACCCTGATGGGAAGGTGACTCCCTTATATAAGACCAGTCAGTAACACCTGATTCCCAGTCCTCACAATCTTCACTGGACAGACCAGCACCGCTTGTAACCACCAGAGGAAGCCTCTGCTCAGAACTCATCTCAAACCCATTCACAACATTACACCTTTTGTAAGTAGTCTAATAATGAGTGCAAGGGTAGGGAAAGGAAACTTGTTGTCTATATCGAGACTCCACAACCATGGCCTAACAAAAGCCCCCAGGTCTTGTGTGCCTTTGGGAGTATGAAGGCTTGTCTAATAGGTTTCCAACTGACTGTGTCTCTAAGAAAGCAGTTATACAAAAGTGAGGAAACTGCTACATCCCCTATAGCTCATCCTTATGTGGGCTTTTTAACCAAGCTGAGAAAGGAAAAATGACAACAATGTCTCCTTCTGCAGGTTTGGGGTAATACATTGTTAGTGTTATTTGGCTGCATTACTGTGAATGTGGCTGTGGAGACGGCATAAAGCTTTGCTTTCTGAATAATGTTTTTTTAATCTGAAAATTGGGTAACAATTCAAGACACTTTTACAAAATAAAAAGTGAGAACTCGGTGGAGGGATCCAAATCTTTTTTTGCATTCAGGAATCATCTGGGAGCAGTAATTCAGAACTGGGGCTGTTTTCAGCAGAGATACTTGTGCGTCAGGACAGGTCTGGTAGCAAGTTCCTGCCAAGATTTTCTGTCACAGGAATTTGCAAGTTGTTTTCAGTAACGTCCATTATTATGTTTGCCTCTTAACTCCCTGTTTCCACAGTATCTTTATTCACAGATGACAATGCTGTCCAAAAATAATATTAAATAATCACAGCAATTACCCAAAGCTGCCCCTAGTGACCTACTGTAACTAGTCATCATATTATTTATGTCAGACTGCTAATTTTTTCCTCGACATTCCTATACTACTTTGAGCAGGAGATTGACCTACGCAGAAAGGAAGCGAATCAGGATGGTGCATGAAGAGAATCTGCAAAGTACTGTGCCCAGCTTATCAATCAATGCATGAAAAATGCACGTTAATAGAAAAATCGCCGTACTTTACCACATTCATTCTTAACGGTGTTGTCCGACAGTAATATATTTTTTCAGGCATGGATTGCTCTAAAATATTGAACTGAGCCATACTCACTTTTCAGCGCTTCACAGGATCCAATGCAGGCCAATCTGGAGATCTGCGCCATTTCCAGAAGTGGTGTCAGCCCCATTCGGAAGTCACAGCACCACTACTGCAGCTTGTGACTGGTTGCCGCGGGCAGGTGAATAGAAGAGGGCATCATTGGATGTGCTGTGACTACTGCTGCAAACTGCAATTGGCTGCAGCTAGGTGACTAGAAAAGTGCGTCATTGTTGAAACATCCGATGACACGCTCATTGTATGGAGCCCATTATACTGTAGGTAGCAATATATGAGGCCCATTATTCTGTAGGATAATAGAAAAAAATGAAGTCCGGTACAACAGGACTGGATTTTCCTTTTCTTTTTATTTTTCAAAAGAAATTATAATGCATACAAAAGAAAATTTCATGAGTATGATCATGAGTAAGACTGCTTAGTGCAGTCGAAACCTCATTGTCTGGGTCATGACGACCATGAAAATTTTCTTTTGCATGCACTATAATTTCTTTTAAAAAATAAAAAGAAATGGAAAATCCAGTCCTGTTGAGCCAAACTCCAATTTTTTCTATTACCCTTGAAGTGAGGCCAGGGCGAGGCCGGTGTCCGAGCCCCAGGTGGATGAGCATAGAGCAACTGGTTGAGCTGGGATTAAGTTTTTATAACCAATATTCTGTATGTAGCTCTATATAGGGCTCATTATTCAGCATTTAGGTCTATATGTGGTCTTTTTACTGTATGCAGCACTGTATGGGGCCTATTTTACTGTATGTAGTACTTTATGGAGCCATTATACTGTATGTACAACTATGTGGGGCCATTATACTTTATGGAGCAGTATATGGGCCCATTATACTGTGCTGAGCATTATGTGGGCTCATACTGTATGGAGCAATACATGGGGCCCATTATACTGTATGTAGCACTATGTTGGACCATTATACTGTATGTAGCACTATATGGGGCACATTTTACTGTATGTAGTACTTTATGGCGCCATTATACTGTATGTACAACTATGTGGGGCCATTATACTTTATGGAGCAGTATATGGGACTCATTATACTGTATAGAGCGCTATATGGGCCCATTATTCTGTACGGAGCATTATGTGGGCTCATACTGTATGGAGCAATACATGGGGCCCATTATATTGTATGTAGCACTATGTTGGACCATTATACTGTATGTAGCACTATATGGGGCCCATTTTACTGTATGTAGTATTTTATGGAGCCATTTTACTGTATGTAGCACTATGTGGTGTCATTATACTTTATGAAGCAGTATATGGGGCCCATTATACTGTACGGAGCACTATATGGGGTCCATTATACTGTATGGAGGACTAAGTGGGGCCCATTATACTCTATGGAGCAATATGTGGGCCCTTTATACCGTATGGAAAAATATATGAGCCCATTATACGGAATAGAGTAATATATGGGGCCCATTACACTGTATATAGCACTATACTGGACCATTATACTGTATGCAGCAGTATGTGGGGCCATTATACTGTATGTAGCGCTATGTGGAACCATTATACTGTATGTAGCGCTATGTGGAGCAATTATACTGTATAGAGTAATATATGGGGCCCATTATACTGCATGGGTAATTTATGGGGCCTATTGTAGAGCATGGAGTAATATATGGGGCCCATTTTACTGCATGGAGCACATTATAAAGTATATAGCACTATATTGGACCATTATACTATATGAGCACTATATGGGGCCCAATATACTGCATGTAGCACTATATTGGACCATTAAACTGTATGTAGCACCATATGGGGCCCATTTTACTGTATGTAGTACTTTATGGAGCCATTATATTGTATGTAGCACTATGTGGGGCCATTATACTTTATGAAACAGTATATGGGGCCCATTTACTGTATCGAGCACTATATGGTGTCCATTATACTGTATGGAGGACTATGTGGGGCCCACTATACTCTATGAAGCAATATGTGGGCCCATTAAACTGTATGGAGAAATATAGGAGCCCATTATACTGAAGAGATTAATATATTGGGCCTATTATACTGTATATAGCACTGTAGCAGTTTGTGGGGCCATTATACTGTATGGAGTAATATATAGGCCCATTATACTGCATGGGATAATATATGGGGCCAATTATACAGCATGGAGTAATATATGGGACCCATTTTACTGTATGGAGCTCATTATACTGTATGTAGAACTACATTGGACCCAGGGCCAGCTCCAGGTTTTTATGGGCCCCGGGCGAAAGAGTCTCAGTGGGCCCCTTTAACACAGACCACGATTCATGATGCACAGATACGGCAGAGAAATATGGGTATAGTACAATGCCAAACACTTCATTTCTTCCATTACATGAGTGATATCTATTGTAAATTCTACAATAGCTCAGAAACCGCCAAATCCTCACAGCACACAGTACAGACTGGACAGTACAGTCCTCCATACAATATTATGGGCAGCACATAGTCCTCCATACAGTATTATGGGCCAAATATAATGCTCCATAAAGAATATTCGACCCCAAATAATGCTCCATACAGGATACTGGTCCCCATATAATGCTCCATACAAATATGGAGCTCTCCTCTGCACTGTGCTGCGTTCTGCGCTGTTACGGCTCAGGAAAGGGCGCTGTGGAAAGACTCCCCATCATCATCATCATTGCCTCCCCATCATTATTATCATCATTGTCTCCCCATCATCATCATCATTGCCTCCCCATCATCATCATCATTGCCTCCCCATCATCATCGCCTCCCCATCATCATCATCATTGCCTCCCCATCATCATCGCCTCCCCATCATCATCATCATCGCCTCCCCATCATCATCCGCCTCCCCATCATCATCATCATTGCCTCCGCTCCTCACCACCATCACTGCCTCCCCCCACCACCATCACACATACAGCACCACACACAGACAGCACCGCAGCACTCTCTCACATACACACACACAAAGCACCGCACTACATACACACACACTGATACACACATACACCTCACATCTCACCTGTCCGGCGTCCGCGCTCTCTCTGCCACAGCCGGCCGCTGAATAATGACGTCATTCAGCGGCGCTGCTGTGAGAGGAAGCGCGGGCGCCCTGCAGAGGGAGCCTGGAGCTGCGGATTGCGGAGGCACGGGGAGAGGTGAGTATTGTGCCGGGCCGGCTGCCGGGGCCCTGAGCAAGCGGGGGGGGCCCAGTGGCGCCACTGGCACCGCTCTGCTCCGCTGACGGGCGCCGGGGTGCCCGACGGCGAGTGGGCCCCCCCGCCTGCTCAGGGCCCAGGCACTTGCCCGGGTATGCCGGTGCTGACGCCGGCCCTGATAGTGCTCATATAGTATAATGGTCCAATGTGGGGCCATTATACTGTATATAGCACTCTCTGGGGCCATTATAATGTAAGTAGCAAAATATCTGGCCCATTATACTGTATGGACCATTATGTGGTGCCCATTAAACTGTAAGGAGGACTATGTGGTGTCCATAATACTGTATGGAGGACTATGCTGTGCCCATAATACTGTATGGAGGACTATGCGGTGCCCATAATACTGTATGATGGACTATGTGGTGCCCATAATACTGTATGGAGGACTATACTGTCAAGTCTAAAATGAAAAGTCTGCAGTCACTCTGTGTGACTGCAGTCTTTTGAATCCCACCAGCACACGCACTGTGGGCTGCGAGGATTTGCCGGTTTCTGAGCTACTGTATAATTTACAATAGATATCACTCATGTAATGTAAGAAGTGAAATCTTTGGCATTGTACTATACCTATATTTCTCTGCTGTATCTGTGTATTAAGAATTGTGATGTGTGTTAAAGGGGCCCACTGAGACTTTCGCCCAGGGCCCACGAAACCATGGAGCCGACCCTGTCTGGCTATATGGTCTCTAAGTAGAAAACTTGCATGAAAGTAGAGTTTGCACTTCAATAAAATTTGCTTAAAAGCAACAGATCAAGAATTTACACCAGCTTGTGTGAAGTCAGCAGCTGCTAACATCTTGCTCCCTGGATCCTTGGATGGAAAACTGCTGTCATCCGGAGTATATCCTTCCTCCAAAATGCTTAGTATTTCCATGAACATATTTAGTAGGAAAATGGGAGCAGGCACATTAGAGAATATGCATCTACAACGAATATGTATCTACAGACATAGATACAGACATTTTCATGGACATGACTCTATACACATCGGTTAACTTTTTACATATTTTAAATACTAAAATTAGAGCGCTTTCATTGGTTGTTACCATCTTTTCAGTTAGCCATTAAAAGGCATCAACCACTCGGGACTCTCAAATTCTAATATTTTTCAACTGGCTAAGACGGTACAAAGATATATTTTCCCATCCATATATTTCATGTTTCATTTACAGAAAAAAATGAGAAATACAAAAGAAGCATAAAGCAAGTGAATCTACATAGATTGTAGTACATTACCTCAACAAACTTAAGGGAACTAAACTATCACACAGATGACAGCATGGGAAACACAATAGGAAGACGGTAAAACGCAAAACAAAAACTCAGCAAATCCACAAACACTTTTATACCTGCGTTTTTGCTGCTGCGGATTTGACTGTCTCAATTGAAGTCAATGGGTACAGAAACGCAAAAAGAATTGACATGCTGCAGAAAAAAACGCACTGCAAATACTTAAGGACAATTACTGATCATGTGCACAATTCAGGATTGTCATTGAATTAGCTTGCATAAGGATTCCATAGCGTTTTTGGCCCATTTCCGCGCGGAAAAAACACTGCAAAAACGCATTAAAAATGCACTGTGGGCACATAGCCTAAGAGGGGTTGCTTATTGGGAAATATAAAGGGGAATTATTGACTAATATGTGCTCAGTAACTACTGCTGAAGTTGATTGGCTAGCTGTGATTATGGGAAATTAAGGAGGTACTTACTCCAACATACTGCAAAGTATTAAAAATTGATGCCCAAAATATTGAGGCATTCATAAATATTATTCACCAGTTTGCAGAACAGGATGCAATTGTGAAGAATGGTTTTCCATGGGGTAGCAATATATATGGAATATGAAAAAAATTAAAAATTAGAGCAGTGGGTAGTCTTCAAAAGAAGGTGGCCTTTTGATTTCAATGTTAGAATTTTATTTGGAAAAAAAACATAGCGTAAATGTTAGCTGAGAAAGTTCTTCAATACTAATAAGGGATGTTTACAGTTACAATTCCATTGTGACAATTATTTTCAAACTTTGTCTATTTGCTTTACATCCTAAAGAAAAAATCATCTCCAGAAGGTGAAAGTAGTGGCAAGCAACAGGAATATAGGTTATATGATTGTCTGAGCAGATAACCTAGTAGCATAGATCCATAAATATAATGTAGGTCACTGCCTGCAGAGACAGCTGTAAATCAAAGAAAAGGTCAATATATTACTGGGCCAAAGCCTCAATGAGTCTAAAGAACATCATAGACTAATAAAGGGTAAAAAAAAATACGGACCACTGTTATACATACAAAAAAAAACCTCAATTCTGTTCTATTTAGTAGATTTGTATGCGATGGCAAACATTTGAATACCACAATAAAATACTCATGAATAGGTCACAAAATTATTCTAATCCTTCTACCTCACTCTTCATCTCATGATTCCACTTAGGATTAGGCGATACATCAAATTATTTGGCCATCAATCAGTGGTGTCGCTATTGTCAAAGGTCTGGATCTCCAGCCCATTAACTCCAGATCCCTAGATCTCTAGCAAACACCACACTGAACTGTATCAGCATCAACAAGACGTCAATACAGTTCAATCCCACGATGGAGCAGGGAGAGACAAGCTCCCTGGTCTACCACGCTCGGTCTTGTAGACCACAGGCCTATAGCTTACAAGACATCAGCCTGCCAGCACAGGGGGCGCAATGATGTCACTGTTGTGCCACCTGCAGTTTAAACAAGTCCGAAGGAGAGAAGTAAGCTGCAGTGAACAGGGAATCAGGATTAGGTAAGAATAAGCATAATTCATTTTTATATTGTGAGGCTGTATAGGGGCATCATACTGTGTGTGTGGGTAATTCTGGGGGAATCATAATGTATGTGTGTGGGGGCATCATACTGTGTGTGGGTATCATACTAAGGGTGGGAGTTCATACTGCGCATGAGGACATCACACTGTATTGCTGGTACTGTGCCGTCATCATACAGTGTAGGAAAGCTGTGGGGGCATCATACTGTGTGTGGGTATCATACTATGGGCGGGCGTTCATACTGCGCGCGAGGACATCATACTGTGATGTGGTCACTGTGGATGTGTCATACAGTGTAGGAAGGCTGTGGGAGCATTATACTGTGTTTACATCAGTATTGGGACATCGTACTGTTGTGGAGGCACTGTGGCAGCATCATACTGTATTGCTGGCACGGTGGCGTCATCATACAGTGTATGAAGGCTGTGGGGGCATCATACTGTGTGTGGGTATCATACTATGGGCGGGCGTTCATAATGCGCGTGAGGACATCATACTGTGATGGGGTCACTGTGGCGAGGTCATATAGTGTAGGAAGGCTGTGGGAGAATTATACTGCGTTTACATCAGTATTGGGACATCGTACTGTTGTGGGGGCACTGTGGCAGCTTCATACTGTATTGCTGGCACTGTGGCGTCATCATACTGTATGTGTGGAGGTAGGCATTTTAGGGGGCATACTAGTTAATGGGGGCCATGAAAGGGGTATCGCATGCACATCTCTCTCTTTAAAAGTATGACCTTCTGTAATTGCGCCCATCCACCGTGACCCCACTGAATATTTTTTGAGGGACAAAATTAGGACTTTTGCATGGGGTCCCATGACTTCTACATATTCCTCTGGTCTGGAGCATTATTAGCTCTGCAGAGGGCACTCATCGGACCATACTTGTTTTCAATGGAGGCATTATTAGTTTTGATTGTGGAACTCAGGGGCATTATTACTTTTTAAAGGGATACTTGGTCACTATTATTTTTTTTTTTAAGAGGGACATTTGGAGCATTATTACTTTTTTCAGGGGTATTGATACTTTAAAGGAGTTGACCAGGTTTGACCAAAAGTCTGCAATCACTTTGTGTGACTTCAGACTTCTTAATCATGACAGCATGAAATGCATACTTGCAATCACATGCCAACTAGATATTTTTGGCCTCTTAGTAAAGCGCGAGAACACAGGTACGAAAATTGCATTCTTGAGGTCACATGACTGCCTGCATGCTCCGGCAAAACTGGGGAAAACTGACAGCATGTGCATTGCATGCTGTCACAATGCATAAGTCTGCAGTCACAGAGTGATTGAACACTTGTGTCAAATCTGGACAACCCCTTTCAGAAGACATTTGGGGGTAGTTATTACTTGAATGGGTTACTTGGGACTCTATAACCCTCAAATGGAATATACAAGTCATTATTATTGCCTGTGGGGGCACAATGAGTGCCTTATTAATTTCTAGGTACTACAGTGGGTGGATTACTTTCTACAGAACACTTATTTTTATGGGCATTCTCTGTCCAATCGTTTTTCTGAGGAGGAGAATCAAAGTAATGACACAATTTCTGAAGTATTGGGGTCACTGTTTCATGTAAAAGGAGCATCTAAGATGGGGAGTTTGTGTAGATTGGGGCTAGGTGGGGATTGTGCTGGAAATGTGAGAAGTCAATTATTAATAATTTATCTATTATCCTTTGCTTCTATAGAGCTATCAGATTCCACAGTTACATACATTCAAGTATATGTTTCTTATAAACTCACCACACAAGTCAGAGCTGGAAAAAGAGGTCATATCGATCTGGACCAGACGAAAAAGATGAAAAACATAGAACAAAATCAGAAAGAACATCACTTACAAGTCACTACACTTTATATACCGTAGCTGCACTGTAATCTCTTATATGATTGGCAGAACTGATATCTACCCCTATATTGTCACTGCACGTGGGTAATATCAGACTTTTTAATAGTGTGTTACCGTTTTTTTTTTTTTTTTATATATAGTAAGAGTTTAGTAGTGCAATTCAATCCTTAAGTAGTGGTAGGTGTTTGGTGGTATTGTTGGTAACATTAATCTTTGTACATTCTATTTTGTTCTGTAGAGGTGTAATATTCACTATGTAGTGGTAATGATAGTGATCAGCATATAGTGGTATTTTTGGGGGACCTTGTATAGTTGTAATTGTGGTGATATTGGTGTTTGTATAGTGTATTTTAGTAGGTAGGTAGTATTTAGCCCTAGCAGCAACAATAGTATATGATATGTATAGAGAGAGATTTTTTTTTTTTAAAGTGATGCGTGGGGTCATCTGATCTTTTAAGACCCTAGCAATGCCCTTGCCAACAATGTATGTCCTGCTCACACACCAGAAGTTTCATGTTACTACAAACCTGCAGCCTCACTACCTGCCCATGATGTATTAGTGGCACGCCATTGCTATGTAGTGAACTGTCTAGGATGCAGGAATGTCTGTGGGCCCACCATCAGATCCTACTAGTTGAGGCATGGAGGACAGTCTGCTGCTTAGTAGACCTGTGTCCTGATTTGAGGAGCACATGTTGGGGGATGGGGGTCAGTTTTAGATATGATACGGATACTATCTAAAAGATAGTTCCCTTGTCCCCGAGAAGGTGAAATTGATTTTGATGCATATTCTTTTAGGGAGGATGCTTCCATTACACCATTTTACTAGCACTGGAACTTCCTTCACTTCACTTTCCATTCGTTCAATGGCTTGCTCGTCTGGTACTGAAAACCTGTCTCTCTGCAGTTTCAGAGACAGGAGACCAGGAGCAGGGAGACAGACTACCACAACTTCCTGCAATCCACATCAAAGTCTGACAGGTCAAGTATGGATTGCTCTGCTGATTGTAGTGGTAGATCTGTCTTAGGACTTTGCAGGCTACGGTTTATGACTGTGAAGTTTCTATGTGCAATTTCTGCTTAGACCAGGCAGCACTCTGTATGACTTGTAAATCACAATATGGAATGTGCAGCTTCTGACTGGACAGATTAGTAACAGCAGAGGTGATGTAAAATTACAGGAGGTGCTGCGCAGATCTGTATATTCTACAAGCATATTGTGATAAGCAAAGAATGAACATTGTATTCTATGTATTGCAGAAAGAACACAAAGGAGCTGTATAGCCCAAATTAAAACAAAAGCCCAAATGCTGCAAAATAATAAAGTAAGGAATACTTATATTACTTATTCCCAGCAGCTCCTGTTCCAACGCAGCCACGGTCAACATCGGCCTCTGTGCTTTCTGTTCCGTTAAGATGGACATGTGATCACTGTCAACAATGACTAGCCACAACCGTGCTGAATTAGTCACTTCTGGCACAGATCAACTGGAACATATTTCTAGCTCAAACGCAGCTTAGCCTTAATTTTATTATGCAAATTGCCTCTTCTGAGATGAAGAGTACTATAACTCTAGTGTCTCCCATTGGAAAAAGCAAACCTTCAAGTCAATATCGACAATCAACAACGAGACTTGCCATATGACGTAGGATAAAAGCCAAACCAGAATCTCAATTTGCAGACATTGTGTTTTGGGGCATTGCCCCTCATCAGTGCAAAGTATGAGATCTGATTTGGCTAGGTCTTTTCCCTTAAATTTAGTCACTGCTGTTTATTTTTAATTAAAAAATAAAGCCCCTTACACCTAGCCCTGATATCACTATTAGGCCGGGGTCACACATTCGAGAAACTCGCACGAATACCTGGCATTACCGCCAGCACTCGGACCGTAGAATGCGGCTGCATACAAATACATGCAGACGCACGCTTCGGTCCGAGTGCCGGCAGCAGCACCGGGTGTTCATGCGAGAGACTCGCACAAGAATCATGTGAGTTTCTCGCATGTGTGACCCCGGCCTAATTTCTACTTCTTACATTGAAGAGGTGATAGACAGTGAGGATGCCACGAGCCTCTTTACCTGTCCACATGGTGTAAAAATTGTTAAATGTCATTTGTGCTGTTTTTACAACACAAGTAGGATGAGTTTACAACACAAACTTACAGAGATTGAGAAGCCCAAGGAATGAGCTATTGGGATCTTATCTAGGTGTGGTTGAAGGTTATGGAGCAGTGATAAGAGAATGCGCTCGGATAGGTCTTATTCGAGCATGCTTGTATATTATGTTCCAGTCACTGCAGCTGCATGATTTGCGACTGTAAGGATTGCCCGTTTGTTTGGGATCACAGAACCATGAAAAGTTTTGTTACACAAAGTTAACAGGGTTGCAAAAAAACGTGTTGCGAAACAAAGATAGACATTAACTGCCAAAGGTTTGAAAATAATCAAACGTGAAGTGCCCCGGAGCCCATTATCCTCCAGTGCTGTCATATTCCAGAACGGCAACTTCCCTGGAGTGCCCAGAAGTACAAGATGTTCAGTGCTCAGACATGGCCAAGGTAAGAAAGGCTGAACCCCGACCACCACTGAACAAGACACATCAAGAAATAGCTATATACAGATATTTCAAAGGTTTTATGGACTGATGAGATGAGAGTGACTCTAAATGGAACAGATGGATGGACCCTTGGCTGGATCAGTAAGGGGCACAGACCTTCAATTTATCTCATTCAATCTTCTGACATTTTTAGAAGACATTTCTTCAAGCAGTGATGCATGAAAAAGTCTGCATCTTTCAAGAAAGTCATGATTTGCATGCAGGAAAATGACCCATTGCATGTATAGAAGTCATCCACTGCTTGGCTTGCCAGTTAAAGATGATAAAACAATTATATGGTCCCTTCATTGCCTGAGCTCTAAACCTACTGAGAACTTGTGGGCCTCTCTGAACAGTGTCTGGGACGCTTTGGTTGGTGCTGCTTAAAAGTTGATTGTCAATAGATTAAGTAATAGACTGCTTTATGACTTATAGTGAAAAGAAGGGCAGCTATATTGGTCACTGATTTATTTAAATGTCAGAAATGTATTTTATATATTTTGAGTTGTTTGGATATTAGTCTCACTTTAACATGTGAAAAAATAGATAATTCAGATGGGAAAATTTTCATTTTTTATTCAGTTGCATAATCATTATGCGCACTAAAAGTTGTCCAATAATTATGCTCAAAACTTTACTTTCTTTTCCTAAAGGGGTTGTCCACTACTAGGACAACCCTATCTTAAACTAAATGTTCGGCCCCAATAAAACAATAAAGCCTATACTCACCTTCCTTGCCGGCGCCGTTCTCTCTGGGGCTGTGATGCTGTGTTGTCACACGTGATGCCCAGCACCCAATCAGTGCTGGTGTCACTGTCCCGCCTTCGGACAAACTGAACATGAAGAGGAAGTCCAGGATCAGCACAGCTCTGACTTCCTCTTCATGTTCAGTTTGTCCAAACGCGGGACAGTGACACCAGCACTGATTGGGTTGCCGAGCATTACGTGTCTTTCCACCACATCACAGCCCCAGGATCACGAGTGACGACACTGCTGGAACGGAGGGGAGTATAGGTTTTATTATTTTATTGGGGCCAAACACGTAGTTTAACAAGGGGTTGTAATAGTAATGGACAACCCCTTTAAATATTCAGGTTTATTAACCTTTAGGCCTGATTGCACTATAGATTGTTAATAAAAAAAAATTAATCATTAAAAATACAAATTGCATAATTGTGCACACAGAGTAGGAGACTGGAACACGTATGAGTTTGCGTACCCATATAATACTCCAGTGCTTTTGTACAGCAGTGTATTGTGCATGTTAGAGTAACAGCAGCAGGTATTCTATTGAGCAGAGCTTTATAAGATAGTGAGCCTGAACCTCCAATAATAACCCATTAGCCTTCAGTGATTGTGTCATGGAGAGGGAAAAGTGTCAATGGAGTGACATCCGCAGATTTCAACCTCTCAAAGAAAATCTGTCAGCAGATTTTTGAAATGTAAGCTGAAGACAGTATGTTGAAGGGGTTAAAACACAGATTTCAGTGATGTCTTTCTTATCAAGCTCCATGGTTTTGTTTACTTGCAATGATTGCTTTAGCACTAGTATCTTATTGCTGGGACACAGCAGTGAGTGCCTAGTAGGCTAACTTCGCACCCTCCTTTGAGAAGCAGCTCAGGATATACAGGTATAGCCATGTACACTTAGCCTGGTGTGAGCGGGGTTAGCTTACTCAGCTCTGCTTCATTGCTAAAGGTGAAACCTCTGATCGCGTTAGAACCGCTCCACCCGGAACATTGCTAGATTCAACGTCTTTTTCTATAAATTTTTATTAAGGCGGTAATTAAGGTGAGTGATGTAACATGGAAGAAAAATGATATTTTAATACAAATACAAGATGCTAATTAAGCAGAAACGCTAATAATTTTGTCCAGGATTTGCGGCAATATTCACCCTTTGTATTGTAAACTGTGAGGTTTGTGGTGAAAATCAGCAGCAGCAATTAATATGATGCAGATTTAACCCCTTCGTGACCGGAGGTATTTCCATTTTTGCGTTTTCGTTTTTTGCACCCCTTCTTCCCAGAGCCATAATTTTTTTTTATTTTTCAGTTAAAATGGCCATGAGAGGGCTTGTTTTTTTCAAGTTGCGGTGATCAGATCGCCTGTGTGTAGCAGAAATGCTCACTTGCTATAAGCGCCGACCACCGGGCGGTGTACATAGCAATCCAGCTATGACAACCATAGAGGTCTGCTGGAGACCTCTGGTTGTCATGCCAACCCTTTAGTAAACCGCGATCATGCGACAGGGTAACCAATGGGCAGGATTTCCAGCACGCTTCCAGTAAGCGCGAGTTAAGTGCTGCTGTCAATGATTGACAGCGGCATTTAACAGGTTAACAGCCGCGTATGGTTCGCGATTCCACCCGCAGCTGTTAGAGGCACATGTCAGCTGTTCAAAACAGACGACATGTGCAGGAAAAGATGTGGGTTCAGCGCCGGAGCCTACATCAAAGAGAGTAATTCCGACTTGGGGCGTACTATTACGCCGCACGTTGGAAAGGGGTTAAAAACCGCCCACAGGTTATGCAGCTTGGTGCCACATTATGCTGTAAATTATTCCCCGGAAAAATTCACAGCATATCTGACCTTTGTGAACTTGACTATTGTTGTAGTACTGTCACGGGTAAACGGTTCGTGGAAGCTTGGCAGTTAATAATAAAGCTTCCACAGACAAGCTTAGCGCAATCCACTCCATTGATCAGTTCCCAGTGGTTGCTGGCCTTCACCTTTTAACCCCAGTACAGGGATCTGGACTTACACAGGGACCCATGGGCAGAGGCCACAGAGTCAGCTGCTGACTGGTGGAGCAAGCTGGTGGCAAGGAGGGTTGTCATGCGAAATTGATACCAAGAGTCATGGACAAAAGACGGATTTTGGTAAGAACTTACCTGTAAAATCCTTTTCAGCGAAGGAAGGAAAGGAGACGCACTAGTTCATAACTAGTGGGTAGGCGGAGCCCAGATAGGATTGACACCTCAGATTAAAAAGAGTGTTGACCGGCCCCTCCAGCTCGGGCTCCTCCTACTCAGCTCTTCAGTCGTACCCAAGCTTAAGGAAGAACAATATCACCAGCGAAGCAACATAGCCCCTTCTGAAGGACTTCAGAGAAAAAATATAAGAGTACAGGTTATGCATGCATTTGGCAAAAATCACACAGTTCCAGGTACTACTCACGGAACCTGACTACTGCGATAAGCTGGCAATGCTGGAACAGAGCCGTAGCGCGTCACCTCAGTCCAGATAATCGCTATCAGAGAAGGGTCACGCTGCATCTGTAAATACAACAACACACTTCTGCCATGGGAGGGAGCTGTGTCTCCTTTCCTTCCTTCGCTGAAAAGGATTTTACAGGTAAGTTCTTACCAAAATCCGTCTTTCAGCAGCAGGTGGAAGGAAAGGAGACACACTAGTTCATAACTAGTGGGACGTCCCAAAGCAGTCCAAAAATTAGGGTGGGAAAAAACCAAAATAGGCAGAAACCCAACAACCTAGATAAATGCGCCACAGGCGCCAAATACAAGTTAACTAGAACTTTAAACTACCGCTGCCTGCAGGACCCTACGTCCTAAGGTCGCATCAGCGGAAGCACTAACGTCCACCTTATAAAACTTTGTAAATGTGTGGACAGAGCGCCAGGTCGCCGCTTGGCAGAGCTGAGCTGCCGAAGCCCCTTGATGAAAGGCCCACGATGAAGCCACAGCCCTCGTGGAGTGAGCTCGAATCTTAATCGGGCAAGGTTCGCCTTTAAGTCGGTAAGCCTCCAAAATGGCCGACCGAATCCAACGAGCTATAGAGTCCTTGGAAGCTCGTTGACCACGCCTGCGACCTGCTGGAATTACAAACAGAGAATCTGACTTCCGAAAACCTTGAGTAATAGACAAATAGAACTTCAAGGCCCGCACCAAATCCAATGTGTGCAAGGCCCGTTCCTTTGCATTCCTCGGGCCCGGGCAAAGCGAGGGCAACACAATATCCTGGTTAACATGAAATTGCGACACCACCTTAGGTAGAAAGTCGCCCCGTGTGCGAAGCACTACTCGATCAGAGTAAAACTCCAGAAAAGAGGCGAGCAGGAAAGAGCCGCCAACTCAGAAACTCTTCTCAAAGAGTTTACTGCCACTAAGAAAGCAACCTTCCAAGAAAGTAAAGAAAGGCTAGCAGAACTCATAGGCTCAAAAGGCACATGCTGAAGAGCCTCCAACACAAGGTTGAGCCGCCATGGAGACACAGGCGCCTTCCGCGGTGGAAACTGACGGGTTACTCCGCGAAAAAAGGAACGCACGTCCCTACGGGAGGCGATAGCCCTCCGAAACAGTAAGGACAGAGCAGAAACCTGACCTTTCAGGGTGCTCACTGCAAAACCTTTGTCCAGCCCGTACTGCAGAAAAGCCAACAAATTGGGAATGGAAAAAATCCTCGGGTTCCTTGAAGAACCCGAACACCACGAAAAGAAGGCTTCCCAAGTCTTGTGATAAATCCTAGTAGTAGCCGGACTTCTGGCAGCTCGCAGAGTGGCAATGACTTTGGCTGAAAAACCTCTAAGGGTCAATATTTCGGTCTCAAGAGCCACGCCGTCAAACGCAGAGACTTCAAGTCCGGATGACGAACGGGACCCTGGGTCAACAGGTCCGGGCGAAGAGGAAGTGGGAATGGCGGCGCCGCCAAAAGCGACACCAGTGTCGAGAACCACGTCCTCCTTGGCCAATCTGGGGCTATCAACATAGCCGGAATTCTCTCCAGTCTGATCCGACGCAGCACCAGAGGGAGTAAAGATATCGGCGGAAACACATAGACTAGCTCGAAATGGTCCCACGGAGCCACCAGAGCGTCTACCGCCACAGCCTTCGGGTCCTTGTACCTGGACATGAAGGTCGGTAGTTTGGCATTGAACCTGGATGCCATCAAGTCCACTTGGGGAGTTCCCCAACGGGAGCACAGCAGTGCAAAAATTTCCGGATGAAGACTCCATTCTCCGGGATCCATCTTCTCGTGACTGAGGAAGTCCGCCGTGTAATCTGGACTCCTGGAATGTGAATCGCAGAGATGGCTGGAACCCTGGTCTCGGCCCATAGCAGGATCCGAGACACCTCCATCATGAGCCTGGAGCTCCTTGTCCCGCCTTGGTGGTTGATATACGCGACCGCCGTCGCGTTGTCTGTCTGCACTCGGACTGGCAGACCGCTCAAAGGGACCGTCCAGTGTAGGAGGCAAAAGAAAAAATTGCCCTCAATTCCAGGATGTTGATCGGTAGAACAGACTCTCCGATGACCATACTCCCTGGATCCAGAGGTCGTTCCAGACACCCCCCCCAGCCCGTCAGGCTGGCATCGGTGGTTATGACCGACCACCTCGGAGGGAGGAAAGATTTCCCCCAGGGATAACGCTCCTGGACATAACCACCATCCTAGGGATTCTCGCACCCTGTGAAGATGATAACGCTGCAATCCAGAGAAGCCTGTGATCGATCCCAATGACTCAGAATGAGCCTTTGGAATGAAACTGGGCAAACGGAAGTGTCTCTATGAACGCCACCATTAAACCCAGAAGGCGCATACACTTCCGAAGAGACATTACTGTCGAAGACTTCATAATCTGTACATGTCGAGGGAGACATGCCCGCCCGTCTGGAGGTAGAGGCACCATTGCCCGTACCGTGTCGAAATGCATTCCTAAAAATAGGATTGACTGCGACGGTTCCAGAGACGACTTCTCCCAATTGACCAGTCACCCGAAGTCCTCCAGGAGCTGAAGGAATAGATTGCGAGCCGTCACTGCCTCCTCCTTTGAGGACGCCACAATCGAAAGGTCGTCCAGGTAGGGAAGAATCGTAAGTCCCTGTCTTCGAAGAATTGCCATGAGAGGCGCCAGAATCGTTGTAAGAACTCTGGGCGTTAAGGCCAAGCCGAATGACCGAGCCACAAACTGGTAATGGTCCTGACCTATGGCAAAACGAAGGAAGCGCTGGTGAGCCCTTCCGACGGGAACATGCAAATAAGCGTCGCGAATGTCGATTGACCAAAAAGACGTTCTGCGACAGGACTGCCACAACGGAGCGAAGCGACTCCATGCGGAATGTTCGGGTGTGGACAAGCCGATTCAATCTTCCAGAATAGGGCGAAATTTGTCCTCCTTTCTGGGACCACAAAGAGGTTGGAATAAAAATCCTCTTCCCCGGTCCTCTGCGGAACCGGTATCACCACACCCTTCTGCAGAAGAGAATCGACCTCTCGCAGTAGAGCGGCAAATAGTTCGGCTCTGACGGAATGCGAGATTGGCAAAAAAAAACTGTCGGGGGTCGAGAAAGAAACTCTATGAAGTAGCCTGCCAACACAACTGTGTCACCCAGGCGTCCGACACACGGGAAATCCAAGTCGGTTTGAATTGGAGTAAACGACCCCCCACTCGAGAGCGCTCGAGTGAGACCCAGACGTCAGTCCGCCTTAGCGGGTTTTTTGCCAGCTTCTGTCTTAACAGAAGTTCTGTTTCCAGGGTATGCGGAATTTCCGAGAATTCCCTTTTTTTTTTTTTTAAAAAAAAGAGAGAGACGACCCAAACCCCCAGAGGGTTGGCCGGATCATCCCCTGAACCGAAAAGACCGCCGACAACTACCGGCACTAGTCCTGCCAGATGCAGAAGTCACAGCTCTGCGCTGCGGTAAAGCTGTTTCTTTGCCTTTGCCTAGGCAATCAGCTCCGTGAGGTCAGATTCAAGTAGCTGACCACTTTCTAAGCTAAAGATAGCAAACCCTGCTTGGAAACCGCGTTCCACTGTCTAAGCCACAGTGTCTTCTGACTGTGACTGCCGAGGATTACGCCCTGGATAGCAGTGACGCAGTATCCTTCAACTTGAAAAGCCCATCTACCTTGATAGAGGGGATCCATCTTGCCACGCCGTCCGTAGACGGTCCAACCGGCTCAGGGAAACTTACAAGTACACATAGATCCTTAATACTGAATCCATTTAACCGTAGGCTTCGAGATGGATATTGTTGCCATCTCCGTTTTTCTGCCCAGCGGGTCCTGCAGACTCGCCTTCCCTTTACCAGGAAGATTTGCTAGCTGGGATAAAGGGACATTCACTTCAGGAGAAGGGGTCCAATTAACAAACACTCCGTAGAAAACGGATACAGTTTGTAAAGCCGTCGCGACCTCCTGAAACATCCGGGCCGACTTACCAGGACGTCTAGTTACCTCCTCCGTAACTGTAACGCCCTCATGACTCCAATAGAAATCTTAGTACGGCCCATGAGAGAGGCAGAGTGTCCCTGCCGATCCTCCTTGTCCGAATCGGACATCTTCGCTACGCGAGAAGGAAGGCACCGATTTGTGTCGCTTCCTTGAGAGGATCTGGCTGACACTCAATAACCTAGAAGGTCAGACAGGCCATCAATAGAAACTAGCGAGGGCCTCCATTTTGACACCACTGGAACCTCCGACGCTGCTATGACGCCGTCGAGGTCTGCGTGTCAGATCGCGAGACTGATCCTGTAGCGGATCTGGGAGATGGACTCTGACATTGCCAGTATATGGCAGGTTAAACCTGTCAGTAACTAGAACAGTGTGTTTCTTAAAGAAAAAAACAACGCTGAAGGGTTAAAGCTTTTAAAGAGAGAGCTACCCCAGCTGTCTCTAAATGTAAAGGGGTCTGTTAGGGTTCGAGTTCCTGCTGCTGCACAAGGGGAGTCTCGAACCAGTCCTGCGGTCCCCCATTAATCTCCATCCGCAGTGGAGCCTGCTCAGCTTAGACGTCTCACCCAGTCTAACAGTGTGCTGAGGATTACTGCTGCTCCTCCCCATTAAGAGTTAACCGCCTAAGAAGGGGTTAAAGTCGCAGACTCCCCACAACCTTGATAATGAAAAGGGTGTGCGAGCCCCAAGCGCCTCGTATAAGGTCGCAGCTGCAGGACAGCTATGCCACACTAAACAGAAAAACGTTCCACAAGATCGCTAAAAAATTGCGCTGTTTTGTATATCGCAATGACCGCCAAAGTTGTTAAGGAGATCAGTAATCGCTTATGCGATGTTAATGAGATCGCCCAGATTGGCAGCTACTAGCGACATTAAAAACTATCACACAAACGATCGCATAGTATGCGTCGTTATCGGGATCGTTAGCGGGAACGTATAGTGGCAGTATTAATGTCGCAGACTCCCCACAACCTCTTTATTAATATTGAAAGAGTGTGCGAGCCCCTTATGCGATAACAGCCGCAGGACCGCGCAATCTGTCACTCATTAGTGCCCCAGACGGCGCCCGCGCTGTGGGGGTGAAGGGGTTAAGCTTCTGCCCGCGGGCTAGAAGCGACTCACCCAGCTGGTCATGGTTCTTGCCGGGAGGAGAGGGGAGCGATCTCAGCAGGACCGTGCTTCTCAGCAATGGCCGCCTCGCTGTGCCTCCGTGTGCTCCATGTAGAGGAGCCGGAAATGGAGGCTGCAGTAAAGCGCGCGCGCTCAGAGCGGTGCGAAATTCAAATAAAAAAAGGTGCGCACTCCTCTCTCCCTTCCCCGTCCTGCAGGCATCATCCTGCGGACATAAAAAAAACTAGTCACCGACATGTATACTGTACAGCGGCTGCCGCAGCAGTCGCTAAGTCACTCACACACACTTTAATAAAAATGTGGAGTACTCACCAGCCGAAGCGCCACAGGGACCCCCAGGGGTTTCTGTCGCTATGCCCATGCTTCCCCCCAGGGCGGGGAACGCAGTGACCCTTGCAGCGCGGTTTGCGTCCCCGCCAGGGAAGCCATCCTCATACCCCAGGGCCGGCATGATTCTGCAGGGACCACCAACAGGTAATACAGATCCGCCAAGGGAGAGGTGGGAGTCCAGCAGCGCTGAGACCCCTGAGACCTCTAGACCACTTCTGGTGATCCAAGTCTCTTGTCCGATTAAAATAATAAAATCTTCTGAGGAGCTGCTTCCAGCAGCGACCATCCTCTGGGACCTCAAATTTTAGACTGAAGAGCTGAGTAGGAGGAGCCCGAGCTGGAGGGGCCGGTCAACACTCTTTTTAATCTGAGGTGTCAATCCTATCTGGGCTCCGCCTACCCACTAGTTATGAACTAGTGTGTCTCCTTTCCTTCCACCTGCTGCTGAAATCAGAAATCAAGCAGATGGCATATATAAACAGAGGTCAGAAAACTGAATAAACAAAGTAGCATAACAGGAGCTATGGATCAGAGTGACCAAATCAATGTGAATTAAATTATTGGCAGCCATAAACTGTCTGCTGGGGTTTATATAGAGAAGAGTCCTACCCATGGCTTCTAGCAGAGAGTTAATTATATTAGAAGATCACTACAGCAAAACACAGATGGACATGAAAGGGACAACTAGTCTCACCAATCTTAAGCTAAACAGCCATGCGCTGACAGCATTCAGCAGTAACCGTATTAATGCGACGCCGCCTACGACCAGGGAGGGGATTACAGTTTTCTGATAAGACACAGATGTCACAAGTACGCTGTCAGTCATCGTTGTAAGGGGATGACGTACTCTTTTGGAGGAACATGTTGGCTAGCTCATGTTTAGCAAACATATGACCCAAAAACATAACTGGCTCATTTATAAGAGACTACATTTGCATTTTTAAGTTCCATAATCAGGAAGGCTTCATTTTGAAAGAGGGAAAACCGCGCAAATGAAAATGAAAAGAGGCACTCTAAATGTTATACCAAAAATACAAAAAAGCTTTTCTTTTACCATGCAGCTATTTAATATATATATATATATATACACACACAGTACAGACCAAACGTTTGGACACACCTTCTCATTTAAAGATTTTTCTGTATTTTCATGACTATGTAAATTGTACATTCACACTGAAGGCATCAAAACTATGAATTAACACATGTGGAATTATATACTTAACAAAAAAGTGTGAAACAACTGAAAATATGTCTTATATTCTACGTTCTTCAAAGTAGCCACCTTTTGCTTTGATTACTGCTTTGCACACAGAAAAGGTGAACGGATGGACTCTACATGCCTGGTCCCCACCGTGAAGCATGGAGGAGGTGGTGTGATGGTGTGGGGGTGCTTTGCTGGTGACACTGTTGGGGATTTATTCAAAATTGAAGGCATACTGAACCAGCATGGCTACCATAGCATCTTGCAGCAGCATGCTATTCCATCCGGTTTGCATTTAGTTGGACCATCATTCATTTTTCAACAGGACAATGACCCCAAACACACCTCCAGGCTGTGTAAGGGCTATATGACCAAGAACAAGAGTGTTGGGGTGCTACACCAGATGACCTGGCCTCCACAGTCACCAGACCTGAACCCAATCGAGATGGTTTGGGGCGAGCTGGACCGCTCACCACTTAAATTTTGAATAATCCCCAACAGTGTCACCAGCAAAGCGCCCCCACACCATCACACCACCTCCTCCATGCTTCACGGTGGGAACTAGGCATGTAGAGTCCATCCGTTCACCTTTTCTGCGTGCAAAGCAGTAATCAAAGCAAAAGGTGGCTACTTTGAAGAACCTAGAATATAAGACATATTTTCAGTTGTTTCACACTTTTTGTAAAGTGTAATGTATAATTCCACATGTGTTAATTCATAGTTTTGATGCCTTCAGTGTGATTCTACAATTTTCATAGTCATGAAAATACAGAAGAATCTTTGAATGAGAAAGGTGTGTCCAAACTTTTGGTCTGTACTGTATATATTCATTCTGCTTCAAATTATTAAGATTACAAAAATGAAAATCTCAGAATCCAGAAAAAAGGTAAATGCAGTTCCAAGTGTAATAAATTTGTAAGAGCAACTTGGTAGATGAAAGACAAATTGGATGCACAAAGCACATACAATTAACATAATGTACAATGCTTCCCACCCACATTGTTTTATATACGCCAACTAACAGATTAATGCCACATCACACTGCTTAGTTTTCTTGCAAAAAAAAAGAGCTATTAGTTCCTCCAGAACAAGTTCATGGGCAACTTCACTTTACGGATTAATGCTAACAGACCAAAGAAAAATACATAGTGAAAACACGTTCTTGCAGACTGTTAGCTATAATTAATCCTACAAGTAATGTCACATTAGTTTGCAGATGCTGGTCCTGTAAGGTTGTAAGTAGGCCAACACTACTGATCAGTAGAACTAGGCAGGATAAGGAGGATTAAGGGATGTACATCTTTACACCAATGCTGTGAATGAAGACACCAGAAATTCAAAGTAGCTCAAGATGTGCGAAAATACTATAACCATATTAAATAAAGTGTTCTTTATTTAAGGAAGTAGAAAAGAGGAAAAAAAGATTACACATGTACCTCATTAGTACTGTATCACCTGTATATATTTATGCAAACATGCACTTGGGTTGGGGCCTCTGCATAGCAACTGCTCATTTGATTAATGTGTGTTAAGGTTGCGTTCACACACAGTGGTCACAAAGCAGCTGAAAACTGCAACTGCCTTGTACCGTTGTGGCATCTCCACTATTTCCCTATACAATCACCTAGGTCCAGATTCATCATTTGCGTTTTTTAAGTCACTACCCTCTTTTGTCTTGTAGTATTAGTTGCAGTCTTTGGCGCTAGACGCTACTTGTTGCATTTTTTTTTTCCGGCCCACCACTTTAAAAATGCACGTGTGCACGCTATGCACAAAAAAATAACATTGCAGTCTATGGGGGCGCTGGCGGGCGCGTGGCTGTGCGCTCGTCAGCGCTTGTGCGTGCACGCGGTTTTTGAGCAAAAAATGTCTAGACACTTGTCTAAAGCACCCCCTACACAAGCAACATTGTTTGTGAGGGTGGAGATAAAGGAAGGTGTCTTCAGTGCCAGACAGACCCCTACTCAGACTGCTTGGAGACACTGCTGATACAGCCTGGAAGATACAGCCTGGACCCCTACTACAGTGCCTGGAGACTTCAGCCTGAACAACAGCCTGGACCCCTACTAGACTGCCTGGAAGACACAGCCAAGACAGCACAAACTTTGGATCCAAAGTGCAAGAATGTGAGTATTCTTAACCAAATGACTGCCTGTCCTTTCCAATGTAATATGTACTAAAGCTTTGTATTTTTTTTTTATTGCAGCATGTCTTCCTCTGGATCAAACTATTCGCCATCCCGGCAAGAACTGGCCCAAGCAAAGCGTGATGTGAGTATCTTCCTGCCTTTGGGTAAGTATAGCTGCTGAATCTACAAATGTCTAAAATTTTTGTTCCTTTTTCAGACATCAGCGTCGGACACGGCCATTGAGGAGTCAGAACAGCAGGAGCAGTCGCAGCCAAGACAAGTCCCGGTGTCGAGACGGAATGTAAGTATATAGTCTTTGAATGTCTCTTTTTTTTTGGTCTCTTTTTATTTCTGAAATATATCCAAGATAGTAATTTTTTTTTTCTAGGTTCCACAATGGGACGAGAACCTCTATGTGGACAACGAGGCCCTCATCTGCCAGGTCCATAAGCGTGTCCCGTTGTGGGACAGCCGTGATCCGCAGTACAAGGACAATGTGGTGAGCCGGCAGCTATGGAACGAGGTGGCCACAGCGTTAATGGATGGCTGGGACAGCGCCTCTCCAAACCTCAAAAAGGCATTTAGTAAGTATTTCCATGCTCTGTAATGCCGCCGTGACTGTTGTTCCGGATGGCACTGATGGGTTTGCTGGTAGATATATTCTACCGGCAAACCCAACAGTGTTATCTGGTTCAACAGTGACTGTCCTGTGTATGGTATTGCTATGTTGTGTACTGTAATGCTTTTTTATGCTGCATTCACTCTTGTTCCAGATGGCACTGATGGGTTTGCTGATAGATATATTCTACCTGCAAACCCAACAGTGTCATCTGGTTCAACAGTAACTGCCCTGTGTATGGTATTGCTTTTTAATGTTGCATTCACTCTTGTTCCAGATGGCACTGATGGGTTTGCTGGTAGATATATTCTACCTGCAAACCCAACAGTGTCATCTGGTTCAACAGTGACTGCCCTGTGTATGGTATTGCTTTTCAATGTTGCATTCAATCTTGTTCCAGATGGCACTGATGGGTTTACTGGTAGATATATTCTACCTGGAAACCCAACAGTGTCATCTGGTTCAACAGTGACTGCACTGTGCATTGTATAGCTTGTTTATGCTTCATTGACTGTTTGCTATTTTCACTCATGTGTGTGTGATGAGACAGATTTTGCCCTGAGTGCATTGCATAATTTTTTTTTTCCTACAGTGAACAAAGTCCGCACACGATGGCACTCGATGAAGGACCGCTTCAACACTGATGTTCGTGCAGAGGGACAGGTTCGCAGTGGTTCAGCAGCAAGGAGCAGAAGGAAATATCGCTACTATCGCGAGTTGGCGTTCCTGAGACCGGTCCTTGCCAGCAGAGCGTAAGTTTTCAAAAAAAATTTTTTTTTTTAATCAGTGCTTTTCTATGCCATAGCTGATGCTTCTTGTAAATGCATTATAGTAATGTTTTTATTTTCTTTCCACAGCACCTGGAGCAGCACCATGCAGCCTGTCCCTGAAGCGGTCCTTCATCGGACGACCTCGGACCCGTCCCAGCCATCTGACAGCCTGGAAGCAACTTGCAGGTCAGCAACACGGACAGCTGGTGACCAGGAAGCTGGTCCATCAGGTCTTCCCCTCTCCCAGGTCTCTGCCACTGGTTATGCGGGCACTTCCCGCCAGCGGCAGAGGGCCTTGGACAGGAATGTCTTGCCCAAGTTCATGCACTTGAGCGAGGCCTTTCATGGCAGTATGAAGTCGCTGTCAGGCACAGTGGAAAGCGGTTTTTTCACTCATGGAACGGGGTTTTACCCACATGGATCACCGCTTCCACTGTGTCGACCAGCGGCTTGATAGACTGGAGGCCGACCTCAACAGACCAGCGCACCATTTTTTCAGTAAAATTGAACGGGGCATGGCGGAACACCTTAGTCCTGAGCAACAGCTGAGTGTGTTGCAGGCCTGCAACACTGCTTACTTGCAGGCTATGCAGCAGAATCGGTACGTGCAGCAGTCAGTAGTTGCATATCCAACTGTGCCACCACTGACTCGCCACACATCACTACCAACTTCTGCTGCATACCACTGCATGGCCACCAGCATTCCGAGTCACCACTACACCACCACAAGTCCGAGTACTGCTGGACACTCCACTGTCGCCACCACCATGGCAAGCGCTGCTCCTGTCTGGAGCACCACCACCACAGACACTGTTCCCCAATCTTGGACTCCCGCCACCGCAGTACCTGCTTGGGCCACTGCCCCCACTTCTCCTTCTAGGAGCACAGCCACCACTACACAACATTTTCGGAGCACAGCCACCACTTCTCCTTCTAGGAGCACTGCCACCACTCCACACCATTTTCGGAGCACAGCCACCACTTCTCCTGCTAGGAGTACCGCCACCACTATCCACCATTTTAGGAGCACAGACACCACTTCTCCTTCTAGGAGTACCGTCACCACTCAGCACCAGTTTAGGAGCACAGACACCACTTCTCCTCCTTGGACCACCGCCACCACTTGTCCTCCTCAGAGCACCGCCACCACTTCTCCTTCTCCGAGTACTGCCACCGCCACCACAGAGCATGTGACCGACATTCCGTGTTTTAAGTTTCAAGGCCACGGTCTACAAGCTCAAGGCGGTCACACAGAAGTCGGTCCATGCAGGGGACTCCTGCCCCCAAGAAGAGAAAGAAGACTTTGTTTCTCCATCCCCCCTCTCCTCCTAATGTGTCTCAACCTGCCTCTACTTCCATGTCTGATCTTCCTTCCCCCACTACTTTCGTCGCCCCTTCCCCTCGAACACCTTCCTCGCTTTTCAGCCGTTCGTCATCTCTGCACACCCCCAGAGTATCCCAATCTCCCCAAAAACGTCTTTCTCAATAAAAATGGTCTTTTTTTTTTGTTGTAACAAATAAATGTGCAATTATGCTTTTAGTAAAAACGGTTTGATTAATGTGTCTTTCGCCGCCTACACCCACTGCGCCGTACACACACTGCGCCGTACACTTTGCGTTTTTGCCTACACATAACTGCAGGAATGACACGTTTGTGTCATTCCTGGAGATATGTGTAGTCAAAAAAACAAAATTATATGACTTGTATTTTCCTCACCAGTCTCTTCTGTCTGCTAATATTGCACAGACTGAATAGAGGATGGTGTTGAGTGCAAGGCATATCTATTTTACCTTGCCAGGTATCATAAAAAGTTAATTGAGTATGGTGTGTTTTTACCATCATTTAACTATTTGTGATAAAAGGCAAGGGATTCTAGATATACCTTGTAATTAATCACATCCTCTATTCAGTGTGTGTTGAATAAACGGAGGAGATGATGGTGAAAATACACGTTATTTGTACAATCCCCTGGCCTTGTATCATTACTATCACACCTGGGCAGGTCAATACACATGAGTTTTAACCTGCAGCGTCGCTTCAGTCTGCATATATTGCAAGCATACTGTAGCAATGCTGCAGTTTATAACTCATATGTGTATTCTCCTGCCTATGTGTGATACATTCTGAAGTGAGGATGCGTTATTTTGGGCGTCCTCACTTCAGCATGACACCAGGCCTGGGGATTGTAGAAGATGTATAAACTTTATTATCTCTCCAGTGCATTCAAAATCAAGCCACAGTGATGATACTACAAATAATATTTATAGTCACATGGTCAGGTGTAATAAAGAGTGACAGATGCTAGTGCATCCACAAATCACTATTTGCAACATCAGGCCAGGTGACACAAATATTAGTTGTTTTATCTCCACCGTCGCTGCAAATTGAACCCAAACTGGAGAGATGATAAAGGTCATACAACTTGTGTGTGTGTGTGTATGTATAGTCACCTGGTCAGGATTACTAGTAAATTCATGATGCACAAAAAAACACAGCATCATGAATTCACTGGTAAACCTGGCCAGTTGATTATTGTATTTGAGTGTAAAAACACAGACTGCACTCGGTACAGGTATAAACACAGGTATTTTATTAACATACAGACAAGAACAGTTTTTTACACCATTTGATTTTGCCATTCCACCCGTCCTACATCTGACATGAAGTAGGCGGCAAATTGGTCCCTCATTTGGCAAACTTCAACAGAAGACCTGAGAGGGTGCTGATTGAAATCAGGCAATGGGTTAGGAGCTGCATCATCGAGTTCAAAGTTCGGGTGCTCTTTAGCCATCACAAAATTATGTAGCATCACACAGGCCATCATCACTTCATCCACTGTTTCCAGTTTCAGATGAATGGCTGTGCTGAGAATGCACCATCTGGAAACCAGTATACCGAAGGCACACTCTACAGTTCTTCTGGCCCTGGTCAGCCTGTAATTAAATATTTTTTTGTTGTGGTCCAAGTCCCGGCTGGAGTACGGTTTGAGCAGGTGCTGGCACATCTGGAATGCCTCATCCCCAACCATGACAAATGGCTGTGGCGGACCTCCGGTGTGGGGAAGAGGCCGTGGCATGGGGAAATTGAAATGGTTACCATACAACCTCCGGCCCATGTCCGAGTTCTTAAAAGCCTGTGAGTCATTTCCACGGCCAAATGCCCCAATGTCCACTGCAACAAACATACAGTCTGCATCCGCAATGGCCATGAGAACTGTAGAGAAGTACTTTTTGTAGTTGTAGTACTCCGAGCCTGTTCTATTGGGTTTGATGATCCGGATGTGTTTCCCATCAACTGCTCCCAAACAGTTGGGGAAATTGCAGGTTGTCCAGAATTTTTCAGCTATTTCTAGCCACTTTTCTGTGGTGGGCAGGGGCATAAATTCTGGACAGAGAACATTCCACAATGCCCGGCAGGTGTCCACAACAATTCCTGACAAGGTGGAGATACCAATCCAGTACTGGAAGTGAAGTGAAGACAGGCTCTCTCCAGTAGCAAGGAATCTGAGAAAGAAAAAAATATATATTATTGTATATGTTTTTTTAAAACATTTAACTAAAGAGAAAAAAAAGTACATGGCATACAAATAATTCTGCAGGTCTTTGTTTACTAGATGGCAGAACAATAATTCTGGCAGCTTTGGAATAGTACATGGCAGAACAAATAAAATGATGCAGGCATTGGTTTAGCAATATTACGTACCGTAATGTCACCAGGAGTCTTTCCTCTGGAGGAATCGCCCGACAGAGCTGTGTGTCCTGTCTCTGGATGAATTGTTGGACCCGACCAAGTAAATCCCTGAAGCTTTCTTGTGACATCCGGGTATAGTCCGTAAATTTCTCGGGGTTTGCCTGCAGCTCGCTATAGAGGGTGTGGTACGCTCCACGGCTCTCCCGGAGTTCAACAATGGGATGTACCCACAAACGCCGCCGCTGCCGTCTCCGATGTCTCTCTCTCTCCCTTTCTTCATGGCAAGCAACTGCATAAGCCTGAGCCATCGCAATGTCCAGATCCAAGTTGAAGTGGAAACTCTTCCAGCGCAGATCCATGTTCACAAAGGCAAATGTAAGCAAATGTGAAGAATGGCTGTAAACAGGTTCTATATAAAGATTTCCCATAACACACGCCCACTGGTGTCCCATTGGTGGAGTCAGTTGCAAGAATTTTTCAATGATTTTCCTCCTGTGAAATACGCAGAAAAAACGCAAACGCATGCAAAAACGCTTGAAATCGCATCCAAGCGCTGAGTTATTTTTGTCATAATGCGCACGCTTATGCGACTAAATATTGCAGCGTTTACAAGCATTTTTTTTAATGCGTTTTATGCGCGCTCGATACGCAGCGCAAAAAAACTCAAGTGTGAAAGTAGCCTTAGGCTAAGTGCACACGATCAGGAATAATTGCGTTTTTTTCGCGGTTTTTTCCGCGGTTTTCCGCGGTAAAAACGCGATAAAAACGCAAGCATTAAGCATCCTATACATGTTAATTGATTCCGCATGTTTTGGCCACATGTTGCGTTTTTTTCCGCGAAAAAAACGCTTTGCGGAAAAAATAGCAACATGTTCATTAATTTAGCGTAACCGCGGTGATTCCGCCGCCATAGGAATGCATTGAACCGCTTACTTTCCGCATGTGGCTATGCCCACTATGCGCAATGTAAGCGGTTCATGTGCGGATGGTACCCAGGGTCTGGAGCAGAGGAGACTCTCCTCCAGGCCCTGGGTACCATATCCCTGGTAAAACAATAATTAAAATAAAAAATAATGATATTCTCACCTTCCGGCGGCCCCCGCAGCCTTCCCGCGGCCCCCGCAGCCTTCCCGCCTTCAGCGACGCTCCCGGCAACTTCCGGTCCCAAGAGTCCTTTGCGAGAATCACCCAGATGGCATAGCGGTCTCGCGAGATGCTACGTCATCGGTGTGATTTGTTGCAAAGCACTCCTGGGACCGGAAGTTGCCGGGAGCGTCGCTGAAGGCGGGAAGGCTGCGGGGGCCGCCGGAAGGTGAGAATATCATTATTTATTATTTTTTTTATTATTTTTACATTAGATCTTTTTACTATTGATGCGGCATAGGCGGCATCAATAGTAAAAAGTTGGTCACACTTGTCAAACACTATGTTTGACTCGTGTGACCAACCTGTCAATCAGTTTTCCAAGCGATGCTACAGATCGCTAGGAAAACGCTAGCATTCTGCAAGCTAATTACGCTTGCAAAACGCTATTATTCTGGCGGGAATCAGCATAAAAAAACGTGCGTATTTCCTGCGGGAGAAGTGCGGGATTGCCGCGGAAATTTCCGCGGCAATTCCGCAACGTGTGAACTTAGCCTTAAGCTAGTTTTGCAATCCAAAAAGTGGGATGTTGCAAGAAGTTGCATAAAATGTGCCGACATACTGAAAAATACACAAAGGGGGGCCTGGAGTTGTGCCAAATTTAGCAACTTATTAAAAGTCAGAATTGATGAATGAGGCAAACACAACTGGAATTGCTAGACACTACCCACCAAGCGGAAAACAAAACCTACAAAAAAAAAAAAAAAAAAAATCCAACGAACACATATAAAAACAGATAAAAAAAATGCAAACAGAATAATAGACTGTGTGCAGACAAAAAAAAAACGTGCAAAACACATATAACTAGGCAAAAAACAGGTGCTAAGACAATGATGAATCAGGGACTTATGGTAATTTTGCTAGGAAATAGCTAGGAACACCATACGGTCAATCAAAATGGCCCCACAGACTTGCATGAGACACACCTGCAGGAAAAAATTCTAATGCAAAGAAAAAAAAGCTGAAAAAAAAAACCCACAGCGGCACAGGGCAGTTGTGATATTCAGTCGCAGTGTGACAACTGTATGGGAACGAAGCCTACGGGTTTAGCGTCCTTAGGTAGTCACCTGGATAGGAAGATTTAGGACTCCATCTACGATTTAACTCAGTGATCAATCACGGATCATCTTCTATCAGTAAACTAGTTTGGGTTTCTATCAATGGGAAGAACATCTGTAAAACAGCACAAATGACTTTTCAACTGAGGGCAACTGAAAGTCTGAAAAAATCAAACATGGCAGATCCTCTTTCAAATGAAGCCTACCATGTTGGGTGGCAGAATCAAGATAGAGGGACCTAGAGGTAGTATACATAGGCCTGACTGGTCATTAGCGTGTGCCACATTGTCATATGCAAGACTGATAGCAAGAGAACAGGACTGCATTTCTGCTGAGAAACGAGGAAAAATAATTCCTAAAAAATGCAGGTAGAGATTTTACAAACAGAAGAATTGATACAGAAAGTGTAGAATTGGGTAAAATTCTAAATATAACATTTATTTGGAAAAACTGAAATGTATCAAAATGATGAATTAGTTATGGATGCTGCATTAGCAAAATACTTAATACATATTGTACAATAAAAGGTTAAACAGAGTCATGAAAAAAGTGAGAAAATATTGGGTTACACGTGTCAGCTGTTGGGCTGGCTTTGCTCCCTTCTCCGGTGGACTATGCCCTTTACTGTGCTCCACGTCGTTCTTTACAAGTTGCCCGAAGTCACAGTGAAATCATCTTCCTATACCTTTTAGCTTCTTTGTGTTTGGACTCTGAAAACATCCAGTTTCCTCAGCTATTATGTCCTCAAACCTCTGAATTCAACCACTAGCGCCTACAAGCTTTTTAACCCATCACTTTGCAGCATGCATTCTGAACTGATATTTATAGACTATTCATATTATGATGAATTAAGATTTGACAAGTCCCATGATTTTTACAACGTTCATCTACTGACTGTCAGACCTGCTTGTTAACCCACCATTTGCTACCTGCTGATTTATCGGTTGTCTGCTGTACTGCTTCTTAGAGACTGTTCACGGTATGTAACATTCAGCACTGCAGTGATCTCTGTCCTGAGATTCCTACAACTTGCATCCATAACCTGGTTCAGACTTTCTGCTGACCTTGCACCGGCCAGCTTTCCTGTGATTGTCACTCATGTATCCTTGGCTCCCAGTGTGTCCTGCTCCGCTTGCTTGCCATCCAGCATTGCCTATTGTCCAGATCCCCACTGCTGTGCTATCGCCCTTGGTCCGTGTGCTCACGCTGACCTGCAGCTTAGTGTGAGCCAAACATATTGGTGAACCCATAGGTCTTTTAGATCACCAGATATTACGTAAGTTTATGACAGTAATTGCACTAAAGTAAAGACTACCACAGGATGGAGTCATTGTTTAAAGTGGGATTATACTTAGGACATGTACCGTACATGGGCTTTCAGCAGGCAGGACCAGAATCAGAAGTTACATATAGAAAAATAAGATAGCAAAACTTTAACAAAGTAGATCTTTAATTTAAGTGATGCCTCCTCTTTTTTGTAAGGAAGGAGTGTTTTCAGCTCAGCCGCAGGCTCAGCACAATGATCACATCATGCAGTGGAATGCAGACACTTGTTGCAGTGTTTTGACTGGATATACTATTGTTTTCTGGGAACCAATTAGATTTTAATCACCCAACAGCTTCAGTCTCATACATTATTAGGCTATGTACACACGTTATATCAAGGAGGAAAAGGAGAGTCACTGGTGACCGAAATTCATAATATAAAAGGTAAATATTTATTTAACATTACATAAGTAACACAAGAATAAATAACATGAACAATTAAATCACATATATAGGACATGTGCAGATATATGGAGAAGAATCGTCCAACTCGACACAATGGTGCCCAGTGGCCTCAACGAATCTTTAAATTTTGCCTCTTTTTTATAGATATTTTCCTTCTGATATCCCCTCTCTGGTTCTATTTGATGCCTTCTCTTTTTTTAATTCATTTTTTTATTTTTTCTTTTAAAATCATCACTTACAGTTGTGTCTACTTTGTCACCTATATGGGACCTTTGATCCTTTCCGCACATGACTGATGGACATGAGAAGTTGTGAAAAACAAAGCGAGAATACAGCGACGGACGAGATGATATACCATATACAGTTTTTGTGCTTTGTACTTTTGTAATGAAGATAGTATGTGTTGCTATTTAATGTCTCTATCTGATCAAGTTTGTCACGCTTCCATTATGCAGCTAGCCCATTGTGATTGTGCCTTATATCCTGGCATTTCCATACATCCTCACGGAGTCCGGTGTGCGCGTGCCCCGCTGTTGCCTGGGTGATTCCCCATGTGGTGGGGCGTCTTTCTGTGTCCGGAGTGCGCTCTGACCTTGTGTCTCTGCGCATGTCCGGATGCATGACGCCGCCGTCACTGGGGGCCTCCCTGGCTCCAGCGGCGCACGCGCCGCTATACCTGCTCCTATTCGCTAATATGCGACATGTGATCTGGTTGTGGGAGGTATTTAAAGGTCCTTGGTACCAAGCATAGTTATCCCCTTGAGAAAGTGGCAGGCGTGCCACGAAACGTGCGTCGGGGGTGGCATCTCTTCTATGGGGTGATCCCTCCTAGTGCGGCATTTATCATTATTTTTGGTGAGCATGGTTCTTTACTAGATATGGCCAGCAATGCACGGACTTCTACTGGCCTTACTATTTAAGCGCTATGTCTTGTGGAACATGCTCTATCCTGTGTGGTAATCCTGTCTGTAGCTCTGTTATTTCTTTACCTTCTTGTTTTGGGGGATTTTGATATATCTGATGTATTATGAGCTACAATGTGTTTAATTACTATTGATGCCACATATGTATACTTGCCTAACCGCTAGGAGATTCTTCTCCATATATCTGCACATGTCCTATATATGTGATTTCATTGTTCATGTTATTTATTCTTGTGTTACTTATGTAATGTTAAATAAATATTTACCTTTTATATTATGAATTTCGGTCACCAGTGACTCTCCTTTTCCTCCTTGATATTGCATTTTGATGAGTGGTGATTTCTGGTTACACATTCCCTGTGTTACCCACATTTTTCTCCATATCCATGCAGCTGTATTTGATGCTATTAATTGTCTCTGTGTTGTTCACAGTTTTTGCCAGCTTCATTATGGATTTTCGAGCCAAAGATGCCACTTGGCGTGCTCAGATCAATGAAACACTACAGGATGGTGCAGAGGGATCCAGTGAGGGGTCTCAGAAGGAATTGCAAGAGGCTATATTTCTTTTTAAGGACCTTCTTAAAAAACGGACTAAGGTCTGGTGGAACCACGAGTTCCTGGACAAGTATATACAGAATAATCTGATACCTAGGGGTCTCAGGGTTCAAGTGTTTCCATCATTTCCTGTTCAGGACGACTCTATTAAGAGCCGTTGGGAGGAGCTTACTAATACCTGCTCCATTGGCTTTATGCAGCTATTGAAAGAAATGAACCATAATACCTTAGAAACACTTGAATCCGAGATCGACTCTGTTCAAATTATCTTACGACGTGAGATGACCACTGAGACTTTAAAAAAATTGAACGATTCTGTGGATGCGGACCTACAAAAGTGGGCATTAGAAATCCAGTCTACCAAATCTAAGAAATTTAAACGCGACACCCAGGACAAATTACTCTCAAGAGTCTACAGGTGGCGCAACCCCACTGATAGGTCACGCCCTAGGTATAGAAACACATCTTACTCTAGATCTAGATCTGCCTCTGTGCGGTCTAATATATCCACAAATGATGATTCTACGATCAAAAAGTCCCACGGCTATGCTCAAGACAATGTAGTGACTACTGCAAAAAAGATGACAACACGCCAGACAACTAAGACAAAAAACCATGGAGGGGGGTCTGCCCAGCTTGCGCCACAGAGCGGACTACAGGTAGTGAATCTTTCACATCATACTCTGTCTGCCGCACAATTAGAGGTCTTAGGTAGGGGCCTAACTTTCTCACCAACTAATGCTTTCAACTTTTTTACAGTTTTGAAGGACCTTCACACTGTTCTCCCGTAAACTCATATTAAAGAAATTGCACAGTCGCAATCAAATGTCGGAATCCTGGAGTGACAACGAGAGGGAGGCTTTACTCAATCTTGAGGAACTGCTTGAGGAACAATCCACTCCTAGTACAAGTAGGTTCCCGACGAAAATACTGCCCAGATCAACGAGGTTCCCCCCTTGTCACTATGCCCAGCAGTTGAAGTATTTACAAAATTGGTGACAGAAGATTTAAAAAATCTTTCCACAAGGCGTAGATTTGATAATCTGACATTTGGACAACGACAGGCACTGTCACAATTACAATCTCTTCCTGGCGTGGTTTTTAAACCTGCTGACAAGGGGGGGAATATCGTGATCTGGCCATGTGAGAAATACGAACGAGAGGTATTCCGCCAACTTAGGGACTCTGATACTTATACTAAATTATCGCATAGCCCCTTGTCCTCCTTCTCTTTGGAACTCCAGGATATCCTACATGGTGCGTATGAGTCTAATATTATCCCAAAAAAGGTGTATGAGGGTTTACTGGTGAAGAATCCTAGGACCCCTACTTTCTATATACTCCCGAAAATCCACAAGGATGCCCTTGACCCACCCGGACGTCCTATAGTGTCGGGCATTGGCGGCCCATGTGATATGGTCTGTAAATTCATTGATTTTTACCTTAAACCTATTGTGGAGGTATTACCTTCCTTTGTTCGTGACACTAAGGACGTCCTGGCACGGGTTAATGGCATCCTTGTGGATGAGTCCACTATTCTGGTGACGGCTGACGTGGAGTCCTTGTATACTTGCATCGATCACTCGGATGGCCTGGCTGCTGTCCGTCTATTCTTGGGTTCCTCCGACCTGGACGGCCCTATGTGTGAGCTAATCCTCGAGCTGCTCCACTATGTCCTTACCCACAACTTCTTTGTCTTTAAGGACGTCTTTTACTTACAGAGACGTGGTACAGCCATGGGCGCGGCCTGTGTGCCCGCTTACGCAAATCTCTTCCTTGGGGCCTGGGAGAGATCTTTATTTGGCGATGCGGGCACACAGGCCGCCTCCCATGTGCTGTACTGGTTTAGGTACATTGATGACATCTTGATGTTGTGGGATGGGACGGTGCAGCAGCTCGAGGATTTTATGATGGGACTGAATCAGAACTCACTCAACATCCATTTAACCTATAAACACAGTCGTGAGAGGGTTGAATTTCTGGACATCTCCCTGGAGGTTGACATTAATCGTCGTCTCCGGACGGATGTGTTCAGGAAGCCGACTTCTGTGAATGCACTAATTCACGCTGATTCAGCTCACCATCCAGCCACCATTAGGGCCGTCCCGGTCGGACAGTTCCTTCGAATGAGACGCAACTGCTCTACCGATGATGTCTTTGAGACTCAAGCCAAGGACCTCGGTGATCGATTCAGGGCACGTGGTTACAGCAACCGATGTATCAAGAAAGGATACGATCGGGCAAGGAGGACTCCACGTGACCATCTCCTCAATTCCACCCGTGTAGTCAGAGAGGGGAGTGATGAAGGACCTATAAGATTCATCACCACCTTTAATCATGAGTGGTTTGACATCCGACAAATTCTTACTAAACATTGGGATGTCTTAAAAACCGAGCCTGCTCTGTCACGCTCGCTGGGTAGTTACCCCTCCATGACATCAAGACGATCAAGGAATTTATGAGATACTCTCGTTCGGAGTCACTACATTCCACCCTCTGTAAATGTCTTTGGTTCTCGTGGCCCCACCGTTGGCTTCTTTCCTTGCGGCCACTGCCTTGCGTGCGCCAATGCCCTACGTGCCCTGAAGTTCTCGTCCTCTGGTGGTGATAACACATACGATATTCGCCAGCGTATATCCTGCGGCAGCTCGAACGTTATCTATTATGCCACTTGTGGCTGTCCGAGGATCTATATTGGCTTAACCACCAGGGAATTGAGAGTACGAATCAGGGAACACGTTAGGGACATTGGCGCAGCGAGATCCATTTCAGATTTGTCAGATTTAAAGACAATACCGCGTCACTTTAAACATTTCCATAACTGTGATGCTACATCTTTTAAGGTGCGCGGAATTGACGTCCTACACCTCAGTGTTAGAGGTGGGGACTGTAAGAAAATTCTGTCTCAAATGGAGGCCCGTTGGATCGTCCAACTCGACACAATGGTGCCCAGTGGCCTCAACGAATCTTTAAATTTTGCCTCTTTTTTATAGATATTTTCCTTCTGATATCCCCTCTCTGGTTCTATTTGATGCCTTCTCTTTTTTTAATTCATTTTTTTATTTTTTATTTTAAAATTATCACTTACAGTTGTGTCTACTTTGTCACCTATATGGGACCTTTGATCCTTTCCGCACATGACTGATGGACATGAGAAGTTGTGAAAAACAAAGCGAGAATACAGCGACGGACGAGATGATATACCATATACAGTTTTTGTGCTTTGTACTTTTGTAATGAAGATAGTATGTGTTGCTATTTAATGTCTCTATCTGATCAAGTTTGTCACGCTTCCATTATGCAGCTAGCCCATTGTGATTGTGCCTTATATCCTGGCATTTCCATACATCCTCACGGAGTCATGTGTGCGCGTGCCCCGCTGTTGCCTGGGTGATTCCCCATGTGGTGGGGCGTCTTTCTGTGTCCGGAGTGCGCTCTGACCTTGTGTCTCTGCGCATGTCCGGATGCATGACGCCGCCGTCACTGGGGCCTCCCTGGCTCCAGCGGCGCACGCGCCGCTATACCTGCTCCTGTTCGCTAATATGCGACATGTGATCTGGTTGTGGGAGGTATTTAAAGGTCCTTGGTACCAAGCATAGTTATCCCTTGAGAAAGTGGCAGGCGTGCCATGAAACGTGCGTCGGGGGTGGCATCTCTTCTATGGGGTGATCCCTCCTAGTGCGGCATTTATCATTATTTTTGGTGAGCATGGTTCTTTACTAGATATGGCCAGCAATGCACGGACTTCTACTGGCCTTACTATTTAAGCGCTATGTCTTGTGGAACATGCTCTATCCTGTGTGGTAATCCTGTCTGTAGCTCTGTTATTTCTTTACCTTCTTGTTTTGGGGGATTTTGATATATCTGATGTATTATGAGCTACAATGTGTTTAATTACTATTGATGCCACATATGTATACTTGCCTAACCGCTAGGAGATTCTTCTCCATATATCTGCACATGTCCTATATATGTGATTTAATTGTTCATGTTATTTATTCTTGTTTTACTTATGTAATGTTAAATAAATATTTACCTTTTATATTATGAATTTCGGTCACCAGTGACTCTCCTTTTCCTCCTTGATATTGCATTTTGATGAGTGGTGATTTCTGGTTACACATTCCCTGTGTTACCCACATTTTTCTCTATATCCATGCAGCTGTATTTGATGCTATGTACACACGTTGCGGAATTGCCGCGGAAATTTCCTCGGCAATCCCGCTCCTCCCTGCCGCAGGAAATACGCATTTTTATTGGTATGCGTATTCCAGCCAGAAACTAGCGTTTTACAAGCGTAATTAGCTTGCAGAATGATAGCGTTTTCCAAGCGATCTGTAGCATCGCTTGGAAAACTGATTGACAGGTTGGTCACACGAGTCAAACAAGTGTTTGACAAGTGTGAGCAACTTTTTACTATTGATACTGCCTATGCCGCATCAATAGTAAAAAGATCTAATTTTAAAATTAATAAAATAAAAAATCGTGACATTCTCACCTTCCGGCGGCCCCTGCAGTCTTCCCGCCTCTCAGCGACGCTCCCGGCCAATTCCGTTCCCAGGGATGCTTAGCGTCAATGACCCCAGATGACGTGGCATCACGCGAGACCGCTACGTCATCTGTGGTGATTCTCGCAATGCATCCCTGGGAACGGGAGTTGCCGGGAGCGTCGCTGAGAGGCGGGATAGCTATTTTTTATTTTAATTATTGTTTTAATATGGGTATGGTACCCAGGGCCTGGAGGAGAGTCTCCTCTCCTCCCGACCCTGGGTACCATCCGCACATGAATCGCTTAGTTTGCGCATGGTGGGCATAGCCACATGCGGAAAGTAAGTGGTTCAATGCATTCCTATGGCGGTGGAATCGCAGCGATTCCGCAAAAAGAATGAGCATATGCGTATTTTTCCACGATGCGATTCCGCTGTGGAAAAACACGCAGCATGTGCACAGCACTGCGGAATCCCATAGAATATAATGAGTTGCGCTGGGTAAGCGTTTTTGCCGCGTTTTCGCGGCAAAAACGCTAACAATCCGCAACATGTGCACATAGCCTCACATTAACTGTTTCAATGCATGTGTCTCTATCAAACATGAACTCCCACCAAAAAACATTCCATATCTTTATTTTCAACTTACATAACAGACAATCCTTAAAGGGGTTGCCCACTACTAGGATAACCCCTTCTTAAACTAAATGTTATGACCTGATAAAATAATGAAGCCTATACTCACCTTCCGTACCGGCTCCGTTCCTGCGGCATCTGCACTCGCTCTCCTCGGGTCTGTAATGCGGTGGTGTGACAGGTGACGAACTGAACATGAAGAAGTTGTGCAGGGAACTGAAGGCATGCTTTACGGTAATGGGACTGGCTGTAGTGCCTTGCTTAGCCAGGTACTCTGGTCGCTGCTGTGCATGAAAAACGTAGAAGGGGATGAAACTAAATTAGTGTTGCTGCTCCTCATTCATAAAGATTTGGCATATTCTGACAACTCTTTTTATAAATGTTGCGAAGCCATAAATAAAAAACAAAACAAAACAAAAAAAAACACTAAACTTTGAGTCTTTCGTACTCAAAATATCTGCAGGATATGGGATACAGACAGTGTCAAGCTTCGATGCCACGAACCCACCAGTGTTCTGTGGCAAGCACTGCTCATGTAGGGGTTTGGTGGGCCCACCACGGATTTCACCTGTTTCCCTGTTGGCCAGTCCGAGCCTGAGTGTGGGTACAATTACTTTGTATAAGAGTTGTCGCTTTGTGGAGAGCTCCAATACTTTGATTGAAACCAAGGAGCCATTTGGAATTGTATCTTCATTTTAACTCACCGAGAAAAAGGAAAAATTATTAATTATTTTCTTCAACCTTTTTCTTCCTGCATTTATATGGTTCATAAAACTGAAAATCGAGAATAGATTTAGAGCCATTGCTTGTGGCTTTTGTCACAGTTGCAATGTTCGCTTCTGTTTCTGCAGCTTTGGAAGATTACTTCGGCACCTCCATAACACTTAGAAACTGCCTGAGAAAAAAGGTGTTCGTAGACCTCGCACTTTACAATGCATTTCTCAATGATGGTATATTTTGCCTGCAGAACATCAGTTATTTGCTCGTAATTTCCGATATGATAGCTCAAAATAACTTGTAAAAAGAGGCACATTATGTGAATAATTTAGAAAACTAAGCATAATTCATAGCCATAAAGTAACACTGATGACAGAAAGGTTTCTCATGACACTTGGAATTATGGGGATGATTGGGCTTTATTCACTTTACTGCTAAAATACAATAAGCTAGTGTAGAACAGAAAAGCTACTTATTTCTGATAAAACACTGTATCTTACCTTTTATTGCAATTTTCCCTTCATTTCTATATCGTAGGAATTTATCTAATGGTTTTTATACATCGGGTATAAATTATGTTCCTTCTCACTATAATAGCAAAATACTAAAACGGATATGCTTTCTATGGAACATAAATTAGTAGAATAGCTCTGAGAAAAACAAAGGGATCCAAGCTCTCCTCGTTGTTGGCTTTACCAAGGAAATACACTTTCTGCCCAATACATCACTACCGGCGTTGTTCACCCCGATCTTTATAAGGAGGCGTGCTGGAGTCAGATGCTCCCGATTCATGAGGAGGCCTGAACCATGCCCCTATCCCACCACGGCTCCACCAATATTGTCAGGGCTGGCGAAAATGGTATGAGAATGCAAAAAGTCGTAGCATTTTAATGCAGCCACCAGTTGCTCCAAAATTATGAGACTTCTCAAAGCTTTTTACACCAGAATACTTGGGCAAAAGCTCTGATGAATCGGGCCGGGGGTTCCTTTATGTCCAGGCAAACCCCATTCCTAAGAGATTGTGCTTCTGGCAAAACCGTGCACTACATCTGTAACTAAATGTTACTAAGTCACTGCAGAGCAAAATTGTAAGAGTGGGTTTATAGGGTTGCATGCTTGATAGTGGGATATACAGCCGTCTCCTGAAATTGCTCTCATCAATAAAAATTGGAGATTCATTAGTGCAGAAATAGTGTAATGCTAGTAAATGTCTTAATAAAATACAGTCATGGCAGCCTATCAGTGGAACACACGCCAATATTTTCGGCAGGCAGTATTATGGCGCAGCATGTACTGAACAAGCTAAAAAAAAAAAAAATATGCTGCATGGAAGCTACAGGAATCCTTTCCCACTGACCTGCAACCTGGTCAGAAATACTCTTCATGAGCAGAAATGAGAGAGAAACGATACCGCAGTATTTGCTGGTAATAAGCTGTGACTACAATCACCTGACTAGCAAGCATAAGTTTTCTAAATTGAGAAAATTCACAAAAAATAGGATCAAACTGCAATTACATTATTTAGAATGGAATTTGTTTATTTTGTCTCATATTGCAAAAAAAACGGAGCACAAAACAAATCATTTATACAGCAAATCCAAGGATATCACACAGAAATAGTTGCTGTAAACACTCTTCCACCACTGTTCTATCTGCATTAATTCACACACAAAGTCAGAAATGCATCCTTTCCTGGGCATTGCAGTGATGTCCTAAAATACAGCAAGGAGGTAGAAAGAGCAATGTTAACAATTACATCACTGCAGTGCTAACGCAGGCAATAAGGCATCTATAAACGGCTGATCCACGAGGGGTACCAAGTGTCGGACCTATTCCAATCCAATATTGATGGCCTAAGTTCAGGTCGTCAATAGTGTGATTAAGGAAAATCCCTTCAGTGATCCAGTAGAGCACTCAAACTACCTTGCCTAATTTTAAGAGAACTGTGCAGCTGATCAAAGCCACACAGTTCTAGCTCTCCTTAGCCGGCACCATCAGAAGCTGAACATTACGCTTCCTGCCATTGATAACAATAAACTGGGAATAATGTAATTATATCTTTAGTAAATTGAACTTGAGCTTCTAAAGTGCCTAGTAAACTAGCCGAACATCTGGCATTTTATATGGCCACTTTCTGAATGACCTGTTGTTCAAGGTTGGTCTCTGAAGGTGGTTAATTTTAGATGATGGTGCCAAAAATGGCCATTCCGCACCGTGATCTTTGGATAATCTGTGCTTACATAAGGTAGATCTGCTATTCAGCACAAACAAATTTTCAACTATAGCAACAAACAAAAACAAAAAGAACTAACATGGCAGATCAATTTTTTGACAGATACTTCCATTTATTTGACATCTGTAGCTTAAATGAGCTTTTTACTCATTCATGGCCTCTATACTCTTTTCTTCTACAGTATACTCTCATATACACACATTCCTAGCCTTCCTGTCACTACAGAAATCATAGCCTGAGCAGACTGGGAGAAATTTTTTTTTCTTCATAATAAAAGCCAAATCATTTTCTTCTTAATCAGAATAATCATTTTCAATAGCTTTGACACAGGAAAAAAAAATCAGCCACTTCACTGAAGAGTAAGCGCTCTGTTTTGAAGCAGATGGAGAGACAATGCTCATCCCATTTGTACCTGAAGCTTAGGACATTCTGCTCTGGTGTCACTGTCGCCTCCACTGAGTAGAGATCTGCTTAAAGACCTGATAAACCAATATACAACACTGGCACGAAAGGATATAGCTTATTATATCAAGCATTATCCATGTACAGAACCAGCTGTATGTGCCTGATAGGACACGGACAAATAAATATAATATCTTACATGCTTGTGCTTCAATGTATTCATAGATATACATAATAGCTGTCCATAATAGCTGGGAAGGGGCGAGAAGGTGATTTTCAATTGGCAGCAAAAAGAATCTTTGCTGCCATAGCGCAGAATTTAATAATTCAATGGGTTTTAAGGTTGGGGTCTGGTACTCAATTCATAACTCTTGGAATAGTTTAAACTGTTTATTGAGTACTTTATTTATCACGTTGAGGAGATGACTCCAGAGTTCTTCTACCTGCCGGTCCACCATATAAGCCAAATGTCAACCACTGAATAACAAGCCCTGAAACATCTGTCGGAGAACTTTAAGTATATTCTATGGAGGCGTTTGGGGACATAGAATATTCTTTGTAGTACTCTAATTGGAGTTTTCATTAAGGAAAATTGATGGCTACCGTTAGATAATATAGCAAAGAAAAGGTTGCTATTGCTCTAGAAACATTACATAGCCAATATCACTTTGCCATTGTTTTGATATTACTAATTTTGAGAGAATGGAGAGTAAAATAAAGAAATTACCCCTTGTGAGGAACTAAGCCGACCGCCACACGGTAGCCCGGGTATCACAGCTTATGATCCCACCGCAGCTACCAAATGTGAAGGACGACCCCTTTCCTCCTACGTCACCAATGGGACGTAACTCCACAGGTACAGCTCTCCAGCGCCCCCTTTGTCTCTCAGGTCAGTAAGGGAACTGCACCTAGAGCAAATGGCCGCCGGGGAGGTTGTCCTGTTACCCACTGGGTATTCTGAGATTCGTGATCAGAGTAAAAGCATCAGCCCAAGATTAATTTTATGGTTTAATTGCCTTAAGGGCGCACTAGATAATTACAGAAATATACAGTAAAGCTATACAACGTAATTACAATGGATTTGCAGTCAGAATAAAATACCACAATAATGTACAAGGCTTAAAGGCATTAGCTATAGATCAATATTACCGGGTTGTAGGGACATGGGGAGGCAGGGAGCTCTGCGATCCCCAGGTAACAGTCTTTAGTTGCTGGACAGTCTCCCAAAGCATGTGCTGCTGCTCCCTTGGCAAGGCAAATCCGTTCCCTTGGTCCTTCCTAGACCATCTTCTTGGCTTCTGTGTGTAAAATGGATTGAGGACAGCCTGTTCATGGCTACAGTTCTTAAACCTGCTAGGCCCCTCCCCTTTGCTTTGAAGCACGCATATTAACCGGCCTGCAATTCATATGGAGCAGGAAATACTGGCTTGAGTCTGAGCTATTTAGCATACTAATGACCATCTTATTCAGACACGGGCCTGAACTAATTAGCATGCTAAAGCCCTTTTGATTCATAGTGGACATCAAAACCGATCGTACTGGATATGCAAACAGGTCCTGTGTAGTTAGCAGTCTGTGGCTCTGTGAACCGACAAAATGGAGGCTGGTATAGGCCCTATACACAAGATGGCGGGGTCCCTTTCCTTACAACTCCCTGCTTTAGAGGGCGCTAGGGGGTATCACATTCCTGTGTTCCCCCGTGCGCCCTACCGCACCTTCTCCTTGCCGGGACAACCCATCAGCGTTACCATGGACCCTGCCTCTTTTGTGGCGAATGGTGAAGTGGTACTGTTGGAGAGCGAGGCTCCAGCGTAGCAACCTCCCATTCGTCCCAGAGATCGTGTGTAACCAGCTGAGGGGGTTGTGGTCTGTTTCCACGGTGAATTGGCGTCCGTACAAGTATGGCTGCAGACGCTGCAGGGCCCACACAATTGCCAGACATTCCTTCTCCATCGTGGAATAGGCCACTTCCCTCGGCAGGAGCTTCCGGCTCAGGTACAAAACGGGGTGTTCATGGCCCATAGTGTCAACCTGGCTGAGCACAGCACCGAGGCCGAAGTCGCTGGCGTCGGTCTGCACTAAGAATGGTCGCGTGAAGTCGGCTGCCTGTAGTACAGGAGAACTAGAAAGGGCGGTCTTGAGCGCCTGGAAAGCTGTCTCGCATGCGACTGTCCAGTCGACTGCGACGGGCAGCCTTTTCTTGGTGAGGTCCGTCAGGGGCTTGGCCAGGGCACTATAGTGTGGAACAAACCTCCTATAGTACCCAGCAGTACCCAAGAAGGACATCACCTGCTTCTTGGTCCTGGGGGGTGGGCCAGGATGCAATGGCATCCTCCTTCCCGGGCTCTGGCTTCAGAGCTCCCCCACCTACCCGGTGTCCCAGGTAGTGGACCTCACTCATACCCAGCTGGCATTTTTCCGGCTTAATGTTCAAGCCTGCTCGCTGGATCCGCCCGAGCACCTGCGCCAGGTGTACTAGGTGATCTTCCCAGGTGGGACTGAAGATGGCAATGTCATCCAGGTATGCGGTCGCATACCCTTCCAGTCCCTCGAGCAGCGTGTCGACCATCCGCTGAAAAGTGGCAGGGGCATTCTTCATGCCGAAGGGCATCACCGTGGACTCGTACAGTCCGAATGGGGTGATAAAGGCAGAGCGTTCCCGTGCCCTAGGGGTCAGGGGAATCTGCCAATACCCCCTGCTCAGATCCGTGATGGTCAGGTACTTGGCCCTGGCCAGCTGGTCGAGCAGGTCATCGATGCGCGGCATTGGGTACGCATCGGTGACCGACACAGCGTTGAGCCCCCTGTAGTCCACGCAGAACCACGTAGTTCAGTCCTTTTTAGGGACGAGGACTACAGGCGAAGCCCACGCGCTGTTGGACGCTTGGATCACCCCCAGCCTCAGCATCTCGTCTATCTCTTGGCGCATCTGCTGCTGCACCTCAAGAGAGACCCGATATGCTGAACGCCGGATTGGGGGGTGGTTGCCAGTGTCCACGTCATGGACTGCTGCCTCAGTCCTTCCGGGCAGGCTGCTGAACAGCTCCCGAAAGGGGTGTAGGGTGGCCCCCAGCTGGAAACGTTGGTCCTCCGAGAGCTGGTGGCCAACCCCCACATCCTCAATGGATCCACCCGCCTTGGCTTGGGTGAGCAGATCGAGGAGGGTTTCTGCCTCTCCTTCCTCTGGAAGGTTGCACACTGGGTGGGCATAAGCCTCCCGCTCATGATGGGCCTTCATCATGTTCACATGGAAGGCCTTCCTCCTTCCACGGGCGTGGTCCAGGGTGACCAGGTAGGTGATGGCGTTGAGCTGCTTGTGCACGAGGTATGGACCCTCCCAGGCCGCCTGAAGCTTGTTTTGGGGTACGGGGACGAGTACCCACACCTTTTGACCCACCTGGTAGGTCCGCTCACAAGCATTCTGGTCGTACGATCGCTTCTGGTCAGCCTGAGCTTGGGCCATATTGTCATGCACCAGCCGTGTCAAGGCCATCATTCGGTCCCGGAAGCGCACGACATACTCAATGACTGACACTCCAGGGGTGGCTAAATCCCCTTCCCATGCTTCCTTCACCAGAGCAAGGGGCCCCCGTACACGTCGCCCGCACAGGAGCTCAAAGGGGGAGAACCCCGTTGAGGCCTGTGGGACCTCCCGGTAGGCAAACAGCAGGTGTGGGAGATACCGCTCCCAGTCTCTCCCGTGGGAGTCGACCAACATCTTCAGCATCTGCTTTAAGGTGCCATTGAACCGCTCACACAAGCCATTGGTCTGTGGGTGATACGGGCTGGCCACCAGATGTTGCACCTGTACCTGCTTACAGAGAGACTCCATCAGCTGCGACATGAACTGGGTCCCTCGGTCAGTGAGCATTTCCTTGGGAAACCCCACTCTGGAGAAAATCTCCAGTAAGGCAGTGGCCACTTTGTCGGCCCGAATGAATGACAAAGCTACCGCCTCCAGGTACCAGGTGGCATAGTCCACTACCGTTAGTATGAAGCATTTCCCGGAGCGGCTGGGAGAGGACAGAGGTCCAATGAGATCCACAGCCACCCTTGAGAAAGGCTCTTCGATGATGGGCAGAGTTACCAGTGGGGCTTTGGGGCGCGGCCCCGCCTTTCCCACCCTCTGACAGGTATCACACGAACGGCAGTAGGCTATCACCTCGGTCCTCATTCCAGGCCAGTAGAAATACTGAGCTAGCCTGGCCCTGGTTTTAGCGATCCCTAGGTGTCCGGCCATTGGAATCTCGTGCGCGATCTGCAACAATTCCGCCCTGAACGGATGGGGTACCACTAACTGTCGGTCCCTGGGCCACGCCTCCGGTGAACCCTGCTGGACCGTTACCCGGTACAGCCGTCCCTGGTCCCAGACCACTCGCTCGCGGTCGGACTCCAGGGGAGGCTGTGCCGCCTGCTCCTTGAGTCTTCAGGCTAGGGTCAGCTTCCAATGCTGCCTGAAATCCCTGACTTGATGTGGCAAGAATTGATGAAACTGCCATGTCCTCTGTCAGTTCCCCGGAATCTGTCTCCTGGCTGCTGTCCGACTCGGCAGCCACTTGGTCGGAGAGGGGGAAATCGTCGGACCTCCACGAGGCCACTTGGGCTCCGGCGCTCCCACTCCTGGTAACAGCGGCCACGACCGCTGAGACCACGGGTAGTGCCTGCTTCCCCTCGTTCCCTGACCAAGTCGCCGGGTCAGGCAGACATCCCTGACCTCCTGACATCCCGCATGTGGGGAACTCCTGCCCTGGGGTCTTACCTGGTAGCTCCTCTCCCGGGACGCCCCCTCCCCCATGGCGTGTTCCTCTTCCTGCAGGGGCCCTAGACTCAGCAGCCTAGGTTCACTTAGGGGCCCCACACTGCCCATAGCAGCCCCTCCCTCCACCTCTGAGCTCTCCCGTGCAGCCTCCTCACCTGTCCTCACTGTGAGCCCTGTGTGTGTAGTGCCAGTGCATCGCTTACCATCAGGTTTCACTCCCTCCTCCACTGTTGGAGGTACATTCAATACATTAACATTATCATTCACAGTAGAGTCATGACATTCTTGGGGAGCCGAACTTGGGGGTTCAGTGGCCACATACTGGGACACTAGCCGCCCCAAATCGGTCCCAAGCAACACATTTGCAGGAATATTTGGCGTTACTCCGACCTCCCGCATCCCCCTCCCGGCGCCCCAGTCCAAATGCACCTTGGCAAAGGGCAGCGCCGGTTCAACGCCTCCAATTCCGGAGACGGAAAGGGTTTTCCCAGGTACCAAGTCTTGAGGGGACACCACCTCAGGACGTACCAGGGTTCGTTCAGCACCTGTGTCCCGCAGTCCCATGACCGCTGAGCGGCCGATGGTGATGGGTTGGTAATTGTCTAGGGACCTCCCACCACCCCTCCCACACACAAAACAGTGGTCGGTTTCTGGGACAGGGATGGGGCCTTCTGGCGCTGGGGACACGCAGCCTTAAAGTGTCCTGACTGATTGCAATTATGACGTCTGGGTTCTGTTCCTGGCCTGGAGAGGGCAGCCGGGGGGTACACCCCTTGCACTCTGGGGGCTGGATATGGGGCCGGGGCAGGATTGGGCTTACCCCCTCTCCAGGTGCTGCTGGCAGGCTTCTTTGGCTCCGGCGCCCTGTTGTTGGCATACTCGTCTGGCTGTAGCAGAAGCCCCCTTTGGTTTCCGGTCACGGAGGAACTGCTGGAGGTCCTCTGGGCAGTTCCACAAGAATTGCTCCATGACAAACAGTTCATGGACCTCCTGGCGGGTAGTGAGCTCTAGACCCGAGGTCCAGTGCTCCGCAGCTCTCAGCAGGGCCCGCATGTGGTCGGTCCAGGTGTCCTTTGAACCCCGCTGCAGGCTCCTGAACTTTCTGCGGTACGACTCCGGGGTGAGGTTATAGTGCTGGATCAGGGCCCGCTTGATGCTGTTGTAGTCCTGCTCCTCCCCGGCAGGTAAGTCCCCCAAAACTTCCAGGGACTTACATCTCAAACGGGGAGTCAGGTACCTTGCCCACTGATCGAGGGCCAGATGATGTTGGAGGCAGGTCCTCTCAAAAGCCAGCAGAAAGGAATCCAGGTCTCCATCCTTTTCAAGCAAGGGAAAGTCCTCCGCCCGGACCTTGGAAGCCCTTGTCTCCGGTGGGCCTGGTGCGTCCAGCGGGGGCTGTGCTGAGCCATCTCCAGTCGGTGCCGGCGCTCCGCAGCTTCACGGCGTTCTGTAGCCTGCAACACACGTTCTGTATGCTCCCGCTCCGCTGCTCTCTCTGCCGCCACCAGGAGTCTGTCATAGGCGGCGTCATTACCAGCCTCGAGCTGTGCCATAGCCGCTTGGAAAAGGGCCTCTGATCTGGACAGGCTGGGACGGGCAGGGGGTGGACAGTCCACTGCGGGACTGAGCACGGGGGTCGGGCTCCTTGGGGAACTCTGGCTGAGCTCCCCCTCGCCATTGTCGGTATCGAACCCCACATAGACCATAGCATTGGCCTCCCCCTTTGCCTTACTCCTGGTGCCTTCCGCCATCTTAGGAACCTTTGGTTACTGACACAGCTGCAACCCCGACCTTGCACACAACTTATTATATTTACATTCTGACCGTCTAGTGCTGGGCTGACCTTAAGACCCCAGCAGTGAAAGTACTGCTGGTAGTCTCTAGTGTCTGGGAGTAGGGGTCCCACGCACACTATTACTCTGATCCCACTGCTGCCACCAATTGTGAGGAACTAAGCCGACCGCCACACGGTAGCCTGGGTATCACAGCTTCTGATCCCACCGCAGCTACCAAATGTGAAGGACGACCCCTTTCCTCCTACGTCACCAATGGGACGTAACTCCACAGGTACAGCTCTCCAGCGCCCCCTTCGTCTCTCAGGTCAGTAAGGGAACTGCACCTAGAGCAAATGGCCGCCAGGGAGGTTGTCCTGTTACCCACTGGGTATTCTGAGATTCGTGATCAGAGTAAAAGCATCAGCCCAAGATTAATTTTATGGTTTAATTGCCTTAAGGGGGCACTAGATAATTACAGAAATATACAGTAAAGCTAAACAACGTAATTACAATGGATTTGCAGTCAGAATAAAATACCACAATAATGTACAAGGCTTAAAAGTATTAGCTATAGATCAATATTACCGGGTTGTAGGGACATGGGGAGGCAGGGAGCTCTGCGATCCCCAGGTAACAGTCTTTAGTTGCTGGACAGTCTCCCAAAGCATGTGCTGCTGCTCCCTTGGCAAGGCAAATCCGTTCCCTTGGTCCTTCCTAGACCATCTTCTTGGCTTCTGTGTGTAAAATGGATTGAGGACAGCCTGTTCATGGCTACAGTTCTTAAACCTGCTAGGCCCCTCCCCTTTGCTTTGAAGCACGCATATTAACTGGCCTGCAATTCATATGGAGCAGGAAATACTGGCTTGAGTCTGAGCTATTTAGCATACTAATGACCATCTTATTCAGACATGGGCCTGAACTAATTAGCATACTAAAGCCCTTTTGATTCATAGTGGACATCAAAACCGGTCGTACTGGATATGCTAACAGGCCCTGTATAGTTAGCAGTCTGTGGCTCTGTGAACCGACAAAATGGAGGCCGGTATAGGCCCTATACACAAGATGGCGATGTCCCTTTCCTTACACCCCTTAGAAGACCCCCAACAATTTAAATTGCAAAGCACTAGGTTTGCAATTGGTCTGGTAGGGATTTAATAAAGTGATACATTTGGGACAAAAGGAAGGTTTCTTGAGGAGGTAAGAGAAAATTTCTCTTAAAGGCTCTCAAGTGGTTAATTAGTGTAACCTGGGCAGTGATGATTAACCTGTAAAAGTCACGTTGCTTTCCACCATAGGGATGATCTAGGTAACAGCAAATAGTGACGACCCCATAATTATAAGGAATGTTAGTTGCAAGTAGACTTCTTTAAAATTCGAAATGGAAAGAGGCTATTGCCTATTCAGGAGTCCACTAAAGGTAGAAGGGGCTATAATTGCCAACACAAGCAAAGTCCAGGGAAGAGCTGTCTAATAATCATTATTTAATAAAAGTAAGGAGAAAGCAAAACCACCTTTTAAGGAGTAACATTGTCTAAAAGGGCTTGTCCAGGGTTGGTATTCAAGTCTGCAGTCACTCTTTAATATAGAGGTGGGGACCCTCGGCCTGCGGGCAGATGTCCTTTTCTCTGGCCCCCAGGCAGATTCCCTGGAAATGCAATGCTCGTGCAGGTGGTTGGCCCTTTAGCTGCTCCTTGCAACCAACATGAGTATGCATCATTCACTGAACAATGCGGTGCATGTAATAATGGATTACGTCCTCACGCTGGCCAGCAACATTGTGAGAACTCACTTTATGGGCAGAGTCAGCTCGCTTTTGCGCTCCCGTCTCATCAACAAAGACTGCAAAGACAGGCCAGCAACTCCTGCGCTGTTTATGCCCCCATGTCTCTTGTGAGGTATATGCGCCAATGTCTCTTGTGAGGTATATGCTCCAGCATCTCTTGTGAGGTATATATGCACCAGCGTCTCTTGTGAGGTATATGCGCCAGCGTCTCTTGTGAGGTATATGCGCCAGCCTCTCTTGTGAGGTATATATGCACCAGCGTCTCTTGTGAGGTATATGCGCCAGCGTCTCTTGTGAGGTACAACCCCTGGCAAAAATCAACGGCCTTGGAGGATGTTTATTCAGTTGTTTTGTTGAAAAAAGCAGATCACAGACATGGCACAAAACTGAAGTCATTTCAAATGGCAATTTTCTGGCTTTAAGAAACACTAAAAGAAATCAAGAGCAAATAATATGGTAGTCAGTAATGGTTATTTTTTTAACCAAGCATAGGGGAAAAATTATGGAATCACTCAATTCTGAGGGAAAAAATTATGGAATCAACCTGTAAATTTTCATTCCCAAAACTAACACCTGCATCAAATTAGATCTGCTCGTTAGTCTGCATCTAAAAAGGAGTGATCACAACTTGGAGAGCTGTTGCACCAAGTGGACTGACATGAATCATGGCTCCAACACGAGAGATGTCAAAGGAGAGGATTATCAAACTCTTAAAAGAGGGTAAATTATCACGCAATGTTGCAAAAGATGTTGGTTGTTCACAGTCAACAGTGTCTAAAATCTGGACCAAATACAAACAACATGGGAAGGTTGTTAAAGGAAAACATACTGGCAGACCAAGGAAGACATCAAAGCGTCAAGACCGGAAACTTAAAGCAATATGTCTCCAAAACAGGAAATGAACAAAACAAATGAGGAACGAATGGGTGGAAACTGGAGTCAACGTCTGTGACCGAACTGTAAGAAACCGCCTAAAGGAAATGGGATTTACATACAGAAAAGCTAAACGAAAGCCATCATTAACACCTAAACAGAAAAAAGCAAGGTTACAATAGGCTAAGGAAAAGCAATCGTGGATTGTGGATGACTGGATGAAAGTCATATTCAGTGATGAATCGCGAATCTGCATTGGGAAGGTGATGATGCTGGAACTTTTGTTTGGTGCCGTTTCAATGAGATCTATAAAGATGACTGCCTGAAGAAAACATGCAAATTTCCACAGTCAATGATGATATGGGGCTGCATGTCAGTTAAAGGCACTGGCGAGATGGCTGTCATTACATCTTCAATAAATGCACAAGTTTATGTTGATATTTTGGACACTTTTCTTATCCATCAATTAAAAGGATGTTTGGGGATGACAAAATTATTTTTCAAGATGATAATGCATCCTGCCATAGAACAAAAACTGTGAAAACATTCCTTGAAAAAAGACACATAAGGTCAATGTCATGGACTGCAAATGGTCCGGATCTCAATCCAATTGAAAATCTTTGGTGGAAGTTGAAGAAAATGGTCCATGACAAGGCTCCAACCTGCAAAGCTGATCTGGCAACAGCAATCAGAGAAAGTTGGAGCCAGATTGATGAAGAGTACTGTTTGACACTCATTAAGTCCATGCCTCAGAGACTGCAAGCTGCTGTAAAAGCCAGAGGTGGTGTAACGAAATACTAGTGATGTGTTGGAGTGTTTTTTAGATTGTTTGTTTTTCATGATTCCATAATTTTTTCCCTCAGAATTGAGTTTTCCATAATTTTCCCCCTATGCTTGGTTAAAAAAAAAAACCTTATGATACCACATTATTTGTTCTCGATTTTTTTTAATGTTTCCTAAAACCAGAACTTACCATTTGAAAAGATTCGATTTGTTCCATGTCTGTGATCTGCTTTTTTCAACAAAACAAAACGCTGAATGAAAATCCCCCAGGCCGTGATTCCATAATTTTTGCCCGGGGTTGTATTGCGCCGCGTCTCTTGTTATGTATATGAGCAGCTCTCTTGTGGGTATATGTCCCAGCTCTTCGTCTCTTGTGAGGTTTATGCGCCAGCATCTCGTGGGAATATGCCCAGTGTCTCTAGTGTGTACAAGCTCGAGCCAAGCATTCCCCCGTAATGTATATGCTGTAGCCTCGATTTTTAAAGTGCTGCATGTACGCGTTCAGTGTCTCCCATGTGTTTACAGTACGACCAAAAGTTTGGACACACCTTCTCATTTAACGATTTTCTGTATTTTTATGACTAGAAAATTGTAGAATCAATTGAGGCTCAAAAATATGAATTAACACATGTGGAATTATAATTACCTTTACAAAAAAAGTGTGAAAAAAAACCCCCGAAAATATCTTTATATTCTAGGTTCTT
>JARQOD010000005.1:184327723-184374856 GCA_033576555.1 Oophaga sylvatica | reverse complement strand
GCTGACACACTTCAGCCACATGAGGCCTTGCATTGTCATGCATCAGCAGGAACCCAAGGCCCATTGCATCTGCATATGGTCTCACAATGGGTCTGAGGATCACATCAAAGAAATGGTTCCTCACGTCATTACTGACAGACTGCCAAACCTGTCATGCTGGAGGATGTTGCAGGCAACAGAACGTTCTCCACGGCGTCTCCAAATTCTGTCACATGTGCCCAGTGTGAACCTGCTCGCAACCGTGAAGAGCACAGGACGCCAACATCGAATCTGTAAATTTTGGTTTTCTCTGGAAACTGCCAATCGCCTTGTGCGGTGTTGAACTGTAAGCACAACACCCACTTGTGGACATCGGGCCCTCATATCACCCTCATGGAGCCTGTTTCTGAGTTTAAGCAGACACATGGATATTAGTGGCCTGCTGGAAGTCATTTTGCAGGGCTCTGGCACTGCTCCTCCTTGCACAAAGGAGTAAGAAACAGTCCTGCTGCTGGATTGCTGCCTACCTACGGCCTCCTTCACGTCTCCTGGCATCTGCTCCATGCTCTAGACACTGTGCTGACAGACACAGCTGCCCTTCTTGCTATAGCTCACATTGATGTACCATCCTGGATGAGCTTTAGTACCTGAGCAACTTCTGTGGGTTGTACACACCGCCTCATGGCAGTGTTTAGTGCCTCTAGGGGTGAGAGAAATAACAAAATGCAAAAGTGATCAAAACAGCCAAAAAGAACGACAACAAATGGCCTGTGGTCACCCCCTTCAGAACCACTCCTTTATAAGGGTTATCTTGCTAATTGTCTATAATTTCTACCTGTTGTCTATTCCATTTGCACAACAGCAGGAAAAATTGATTCACAATTGGTGTTGCTTCATTACTAGACAAGTTGATTTCACAGAGGTGTGATGACTTGGAGATGCAGTGTGTTGTCTAACCCCTTTCTAACATTTGACGTACTATCCCGTCCATGTGCCCTGGGACTTCCAAGGACGGGCTAGTATGTCATCACCGATCAGCCGCGCTCACAGGGGGGAGCATGGCTGAGTGTCAGCTGATTCTCACAGCTGACACCCGGCACTAAGTGCCAGAAGTGGTCACGTACCGCTCCCGAAACTTTAACCCCCGGCACACTGCGATCAAACATGATCGCAGCGTTCCAGTGGCATAGGGAAGCATAGCACAGGGAGAGGGCTTCCTGCACGCTTCCATGAGACCCTCAGAACAACGCGATGTGATCGCGTTGTTCCGAAGGCCTCCTCCCTGCAGGCCCCGGATCCAAGATGGCCGCAAGGTCCTTCGGGGTCCTGCAGGGAGGTGGCTTGTCAGTGCCTTCTGAGAGCAGGCGCTGGCATGCCTCCTGCACAGCCTTTCAGATCGCTCAACTGACACAGTGCTGTGCAAAGTGTCAGATCAGCGATCTGACACTATATAGTGACCTCACATGACTCTGTGGGCCAAAATATGCAAAAATTATAGCTCTCAAAATGTGGTGATGCAAAAACTATTTTTTGCAATAAAAAGCGTATTTTAGTGTGTGACAGCTGCCAAACATAAAAAAACAGCTTTAAATAGTAAATCAAAACCCCCCTTTATCACCCCCTTAGTTAGGGAAAATAATAAAATTAAAAAAATGTATTTATTCCCATTTTCCCATTAGGGTTAGGGCTAAAGTTAAGGTTAGGGTTGGGGCTAAAGTTAGGGTTATGGTTGGGATTAGGGTTAAGGGTGTGTTAGGGTTAGGTTTGTGGTTAGGATTGGGATTAGGGGTGTGTTAGGGTTAGGGTTGGAGATAGAATTAGGGAGTTTCCACTGTTTAGGCACATCAGGGGCTCTCCAAATACGACATGGCGTCCAGCCAATTCTGCTTTGAAAAAGTCAAATGGCGCTCCTTCCCTTCCGAGCTCTGCCATGCACCCAAATAGTGGTTTACCCCCACATATGGGGTATCAGCGTACTCAGGACAAATTGCACAATAACTTTTGGTGTCTTGTTACCCTTGCGAAAATAAAAATTGGGGGTGAAAAGATCATTTTAGTGGAAAAAATTATTTTTTAATTTTACAGCTGTACGTTATAAACTTCTGTGAAGCCCTTGGGGGTTCAAAGTTCTCACCACACATCTAGATAAGTTACTTGGGGGGGTCTAGTTTCCAAAATGGGGTCGCTTGTGGGGGGTTTCCACTGTTTAGGCACATCAGGGGCTCCCAGACTGCGACACGGCGTCAGATCTCAATTCCAGCCAATTTTGCGCTGAAAAAGTCAAATGGTGCTCCTTCACTTCCATGCTCTGCCATGCGCCCAAACAGTGGTTATATATGGGGTATCAGCGTACTCAGGACAAATTGCACAATGACTTTTGGGGGTCCAATTTCTCCTGTTACCCTTGAGAAAATAAAAAAAATTGTACCTGAAGTAATTTTTTTGTGAAAAAAAGTAAAATGTTAATTTTTTTTAAACATTCAAAAAATCCTGTGAAGCACCTGAAGGGTTAATAAACTTCTTGAATGTGGTTTTGAGCACCTTGAGGGGAGCAGTTTTTATAATGGTGTCACTTTTGGGTATTTTCTATCATATAGACCCCTCAAAGTGACTTCAAATGTGATGTGGTCCCTAAAAAAAATGGTGTTGTAAAAATGAGAAATCGCTGGTTAACTTTTAACCCTTATAACTTCCTAACAAAATAAATTTTGGTTCCAAAATTGTGCTGATGTAAAGTAAACATGTGGGAAATTTTACTTATTAACCCCTTACTGCCATCAGACGTACTATCCCGTCCATGGTACCTGGGCCCGTATGACCATGGACGGGATAGTACGTCCCGTGCGATCGGACGCGCTCCCGTTGGGAGCGCAGCCGATCGCGGCCGGGTGTCAGCTGATTATCACAGCTGACACCCAGCACTATGTGTCAGGAGCGGTCACGGACCGCTCCCGGCACATTAACCCCTGGCACACCGCGATCAAACATGATCGCGCTATACCAGGGGGCACAGGGGAGGATCGCGCAGGCAGGGGGCTCCCTGCGCGCTCCCCTGAGACCCTCAGAGCAGCGCGATGTGTCGCGCTGTTCCGAGGGTCCGTCCTCCCTCCAGGTCCCCGGATCCAAGATGGCGCCGGGGTCCTGCAGGGAGGCGGCTTCCTCAGTGCCTGCTGAGAGCAGGCACTGAGAAGCCTGCAGCACTGCCAGAGCGATCGCTGGTGTGACAGAGTGCTATGCAAACTGTCACACCAGCGATCTGCTAAAATACAGTGATGTCCCACCCTGGGACAAAGTAAAAAAGTTAAAAAAATGAAAATAAGTGGTAAAAAAAATCATAAAAAAAAAAAAAATATTCCCCAATAAATTAATTTCTTCCTGTAAATAAAAAAAAACAAAACAATAAAAGTACACATATTTGGTATCGCCGCGTCCGTAACGACCCCCCCTATAAAACTATCCCACTAGTTAACCCCTTTAGTGAACCCCTTGAAAAAAAAAAAAAATAAGCAAAAAATCAATGCTTTATCATCATACCGCCGAACATAAAGTGGAATAACACGCGATCAAAAAGACGGATTTTGGTAAGAACTTACCTGTGAAATCCTTTTCAGCGAAGAAGGAAGGGAGACACACTCATTACTAGTGGGTAGGCGGAGCCCCAGATAGGATTAACACCTCAGATTCAAAAGCGTGTTGACCGGCCCCTCCAGCTCGGGCTCCTCCTACTCAGGTCTTCAGTCGTACCAAAGCTTAGGAAGAACAATATCACCAGCGAAGCAACATAACCCCTTCTGAAGGACTTCAGAGAAAAATACAAAAGTACAGGTTATGCATGCATTTGCAACGAAAAACCACACAGTCCCAGGTACTACTCACTGAACCTGACAACTGCGATAGGCTGGCAATGCTGGAACAGAGCCGTAGCGCGTCGACCTTAGCTCAGAAAATCGCTATCAGAGAAGGGCCATGCTGCTTCTGTAAATATAACAACACACTTCTGCCATGGGAGGGATGTGTGTCTCCCTTCCTTCTTCGCTGAAAAGGATTTTACAGGTAAGTTCTTACCAAAATCCGTCTTTCAGCTGCAGATAAAGGAAGGGAGACACACTCATTACTAGTGGGACGTCCCAAAGCAGTCCAAAAATTAGGGTGGGAAAAAACCAAAATAGGCAGAAACCCAACAACCTAGATAAATGCGCCACAGGCGCCAAATATAAGTTAACGAAAAACTTTAAATTACCGCTGCCTGCAGGACCCTACGTCTTAAGGCCGCATCAGCGGAAGCCCTGACGTCCATCTTATAAAACTTTGTAAACGTGTGGACGAAACGCCAGGTCGCCGCTCGGCAGAGCTGAGCTGCCGAGGCCCCTTGATGAAAGGCCCACGATGAAGCCACAACCCTCGTGGAGTGAGCTCGAATCTTAATCAGGCAAGGTTCGCCTTTAAGTCGGTAAGACCAAAAAGGTCGACCGAATCCAACGAGCTATAGAGTCCTTGGAAGCTCGTTGACCACGCCTACGACCTGCTGTAATCATAAATAGGGAATCTGATTTCCGAAAACCTTGAATGACAGACAAAAAGAACTTGAAGGTCTGCACTAAATCCAATTTGTGCAAATCTCATTCCTTTGCATTCCTCGGGCCCGGGCAAAGCGAGGGCAAAACAATATCCTGGTTAACATAAAATTACGACACCACCTTAGGTAGAAAGTCGCCCCGTGTGCGAAGCACTACTCGATCCGGGTAAAAATCCAGGAAAGGCGGCGAGCAAGAAAGAGCTGCCAACTCAGAAACCCTTCTTAAAGAGGTTACCGCCACTAAGAATGCAACCTTCCAAGAAAGTAACGAAAAGTTTTAGTAGCACCCATAAGCTCAAAGGGCACATGCTGAAGAGCCTTCAAGACAAGGTTGAGCCGCCAAGAAGACCCAGGTGCCTTCCGCGGTGTGAACTGACGGGTTACTCCTTTGAAAAAAAGGAACGCACGTCCCTACACGAGGCGATAGTCTTCCGAGACAGCAAAGACAGGGAAACCTAACCTTTCAGAGTAATAACTGCTAAACCTTCGTCCAACCCGTACTGTAGAAAAAAACAACAGATTGGGAATGGAAAAAATCCTCGGATTCCTTGAGGAACCCGCACCACGAAAAGAAGGCTTCCCAAGTTTTGTGATAAACCTTAGTAGCAGCCGGACCTGTGACAGCTCGCAGAGTGGCAATGACTGCAGCTGAGAAACCTCTACGAGTCAATATTTCGGTCTCAACAGCTACGCCGTCAAACGCAGAGACTTCAAGTCCGGATAACGAACGGGCCCCTGGTTAACAGGTCCGGGCGAGGAGTAAGTGGGAATGGCGGTGCCGCCAAAAGCGACATCAGTGTCGCGAACCACGTCCTCCTTGGCCAATCCGGGGCTATCAACGGCTATCAAGATAAAAAATCCTCTTTCCCGGTCCTCTGTGGAACCGGTATCACCACACTCTTCTACACAAGAGAATCGATCACTCGCAGTAGAGCGGAAAATAGTTCGGCTCTGACGGAATGCGAGATTAGTAAAAAAACTGTCCGGGGGTCGAAGAAGAAACTCTATGAAGTAGCCTGCCAACACCACCTGTGTCACCCAGGCGTCCGACACACGGGAAACCCAAGTCGATTTGAATTGGAGTAAACGACCCCCACTCGAGAGCGCTCGAATGAGACCCAGACGTCAGTCTGCCTTAGCAGGTTTTTTTTTTTTTTTTTTACCAGCTTCTGTGTGAACAGAAGTTCTGTTTCCAGGGTATGCGGAATTTCTGAGACTTCCCCCTCTTTTTTTTTTTTTTTTAAAAAAAGAGACGACCAAAACCCCCAGAGGGTTGGCCGGATCATCCCCTGAACCGAAAAGACAGACAATTACCGTTCCAGATGCAGAAGTCACAGCTCTGCGCTGCGGTAAAGCTGTTTCTTTTGCCTTTGCTTTGGCAATCAGCTCCGTGAGGTCAGATTCAAGTAGTTGACCCTTACTAAGCTAAAGATAGCAAACCCTGCTTGGAAACCGCGTTCCACTGTCTAAGCCACAGTTCTGACTGTGACTGCTGAGGATTACGCCCTGGATAGCAGTGACGCAGTATCCTTCAACTTGAAAAGCCCATCTACCTCGATAGAAGGGATCCATCTTGCCACGCCGTCCTTAGACGGTTCCACCGGCTCAGGAAAACTTTTACAAGTACACATAGATCCTTAATACTGAATCCATGACCCGCGGCTTCGCAGATGGATATTGTTGCCATCTCCGTTTTTCTGTCCAGCGGTTCCTGCAGACTCGCCTTCCCTTTACCAGGAAGATTTGCTAAGCTGGGGTAAAGGAACATTCAGTTCAGGAGAAAGGGTCCAATTAACAAACAACTCCGTAGCAACGGATACAGTTTGTAAAGCCGACGCGACCTATGCGACTCCTGAAACATCCTGGCCGACTTACCAGGACATCTAGTTACCTCCTCCGGTAACTGAAACGCCCTCATGGCTCCATTAGTACGGCCCATGAGAGAGGCAGATTGTCTCTGCCGATCCTCCTCGCTACGTGAGAAAGAAACCGATTTGTGTCGTCTTCCTTTAGAGAGACTAGCTGACACTCAATAACTTAGAAGATCAGACAGGCCTTCAATAGAAACTAGTGAGGACCTCCATTTTGTCACTGGAACCTCCGACCGCTGAATCGAGGTCTGCGTGTCAGATACGCGAGACTGATCCTGTAGCGGATCTGGGAGATGGACTGCCCTTGCACAGTATATGGCAGGTTAAACCTGTCAGTAACCAGAACTTCTTAAAGAAGAAACAAACGCTGAAGGGTTAAAGCTCTTAAAGAGAGAGCTACCCCAGCTGTCCCCATTAAGAGTTAACCGTCTAAGAAGGGGTTAAAGTAGCAGACTCCCCACAACCTTGATAATGAAAAGGGTGTGCGAGCCTCAAGCGCCTCTTATAAGGTCGCAGCTACAGGACAGTTATGCCACACTATACAAGAAAAAACGTTCCACAAAAATCGCTAAAAAATTGCGTTGTTTGTATATCGCAATGCGCCAAAATCATTAAGGGGATCGCTAACCGCTTATGCGATTGCTCAGATTGGCAGTTGCTAGCGACATTAAAAGAGATCACACAAACGATCGCATAGCATGCGTCGTTATCAGGATCGTTAGTGGAAACGTTAGTGGCAATAATAATATTAATAATAGTAATATCGCAGGCTCCCACAACCTCTTTATTAATTGAAAAGAGTGTGCGAGCCCCTTATGCGATAACAGCCGCAGAACCGCGCAATCTGTCACTCCTAAGTGCCCCAGACGGCGTCCGCGCTGTGGGGGTGAAAGAGTTAAGCTTCTGCCCGCGGGCTAGAAGCGACTCACCCAGCTGGTAACGGCTCTTGCCGGGAGGGGAGGGGAGCGATGTCCGGGGAGCTTGTTATCCCCTCAGCCTTTCATGCAATGGCCGCGCGCTCTGCCTCCGATGTGCTCCCTGTACAGGAGCCAGAAAAGGAGACTGTCATAAAGCGCGCGCTCAGAGCGCGGGAAATTCAAAATAAAAAGCGCGCACTCCTCTCTCCCCTCAGATTCTCCTCAGAGTCACCGGCATGTATAATGTACAGCGGCTTCCGCAGCAGCCGTTAAATCACTCACACACATCTTTATAAAAATGTGGAGTACTCACCAGCCGAGCGCCACAGGGACCCCCAGGGGTTTCTGGCGCGTGCCCATGCTTCCCCCCAGGGCGGGGATCGCAGTGACCCCTGCGCGTGGTTTGCGTCCCCGCCAGGGAAGCTATCCTCATCCCCCCGGGCCGGCAGGGTTCTGCAGGGACCACCCTCAGGGTAATTACAGATCCGCCAAGGGAGAGGTTGGGGTCCAGCAGCGCTGAGACCCCTGAGACCTCTAGACCAACTCTGGTGATCCAAGTCTCTTGTCCGAATAAAATAATAAAATCTTCTGAGGAGCTGCTTCCAGCAGCGACCATCCTCTGAGACCTCAAATTCTAGACTGAAGACCTGAGTAGGAGGAGCCCGAGCTGGAGGGGCCGGTCAACACGCTTTTGAATCTGAGGTGTTAATCCTATCTGGGGCTCCGCCTACCCACTAGTAATGAGTGTGTCTCCCTTCCTTCATCTGCAGCTGAAAGACCGATATAAATAAACATGGTACCGCTGAAAACGTCATCTTGTCCCGCAAAAAACGAGCCGTCATACAGCATCATCAGCGAAAAAATAAAAAAGTTATAGCTCGCAGAATAAATAGATGTAAAAATAATAATTTTTTAGATAAAATTGCTTTTATTCTATAAAAGCCCCAAAACATAAAAAAATGATATAAATGAGGTATCACCGTAATCGTACTGACCCGAAGAATAAAACTGCTTTATCAATTTTACCACACGCGAAACGGTTATAAACGCCTCCCCAAAAGAAATTCATGAATTGCTGATTTTTGTTCATTCTAACCTCCCAAAAATCGAAATAAAAAGCGATCAAAAAACGTCACATGCTCAAAAATGGTACCAATAAAAACGTCACCTCGTCCCGCAAAAAATAAGACCTCACATTACTCTGTGGGCCAAAACACGGATTTTGGTAAAGACTTACCTGTAAAATCCTTTTCAGCGAAGGAAGGAAGAGAGACACAGTAATTCATTACTGATGGGTAGGCGGAGCCCCAGATCAGGATGTTACCTCAGATCAAAAGAGTGATGACTGGCTGGCCCCTCCAGCTCGGGCTCCTCCTACTCAGCTCCAGTCGTATCAAAGCTTTTAGGAAAAGAGCCAAGATCACCAGCGGAGCAACATAACCCCTTCTGAAGGAACTTCAGAGAAAAAACACAAGGATACAGGTTATGCATGCAAAGAAAGCCAAAAACCACAGAGTTCCAGGTACTACTCACGGAACCTGACTACTGCGATGAGCTGGCGATGCTGGAACAGAGCCTTAGCGCGCTGACCTCAGCCCAGATAATCGCTATCAGATAAGGGTCGCGCTGCATCTGAAAACATCAACACACTTCTGCCGTGGGAGGGTGCTGTGTCTCTCTTCCTTCCTTCGCTGAAAAGGATTTTACAGGTAAGTCTTTACCAAAATCCGTGTTTCAGCTGCAGATGAAGGAAGAGAGCCACAGTAATTCATTACTGATGGGACGTCCCAAAGCAGTTCAAAAATAAGGGTGGGAAAAAACCAATAAAAGGCAGAAACCCAACAACCTTAACAACAAAGCGCAACCAGCGCTAAACACAAGTTCATCCAGAACTTTAAACTACAGCTGCCTGCAGGACCCTACGTCCGAGGGCTGCATCAGCGGAAGCACTGACGTCCACTTTATAAAATCTTGTAAACGTGTGGACAGAGCGCCAAGTCGCCGCTCGGCAAAGCTGCACTGCCGAAGCACCTTGATGAAAAGCCCACGATGAAGCCACAGCTCTCGTGGAATGGGCACGAATCTTAATCGGGCAAGATTCACCCCGAAGACGGTAAGCTTCCAAAATAGCTGACCGGATCCAACGAGCTATAGAACCCTTGGAAGCTCGTTGACCACGCCGACGACCTGCCGGAACCACAAACAGGGAGTCCGTCTTACGAAAACCTTGAGTAATAGATAGATAAAACTTCAAGGCCCGCACTAAATCCAATGTGTGTAAATCTCGCTCTTTCGTATTCTTCGGATCCGGACAGAGTGAGGGCAACACAATATCCTGGTTAACATGAAATTGTGACACCACTTTAGGCAAAAAATCACCCGAGTGCGAAGCACTACACGATCCGGAAAAAACTCCAGAAAAGGAGGCGAGCAAGAAAGAGCTGCCAATTCAGAAACTCTCCTCAAGGAAGTGACTGCAACAAGGAAAGCCACCTTCCAAGAAAGTAAAGAAAGGCTAGCAGAAACCATAGGTTCAAAAGGTTTATGCTGAAGAGCCTCCAAAACAAGGTTGAGCCGCCAAGGAGACACAGGTGCCTTCCGCGGCGGAAACTTACGAGAGATACCTCGGAAAAAAGAGATCACGTCTCTATTCGAAGCAATGGTTCTCCGGAATAATAAGGACAGAGCAGAAATCTGACCTTTCAGAGTGCTAACTGCCAAACCCTTGTCTAGCCCATGTTGCAGAAAAGCCAACAGGTTGGGAATGGAAAACTTTCTCGGGTTCCCAGAAGACCCCAAACACCACGAAAAGAAGGTTTCCCAAATTTTGTGGTAAATCCTAGAAGTAGCCGGACATCTTGCAGCACGAAGGGTAGCAATGACCCCGGTTGAAAAACCTCTACGGGTCAAGATCTCGGTCTCAAGAGCCACGCCGTCAAACGCAGGGACATCAAGTCCGGATGACAAATGGGCCCCTGAGTCAACAAGTCCTGTTGAAGAGGGAGTGGAAACGGAGGTGCCGCCAACAGCGACATTATTGTCGAGAACCACACCCTTCTTGGCCAGTCTGGAGCTATCAGAATAGCTGGAATTCTCTCTAGTCTGATCCGACGCAGCACTAGAGGAAGTAAGGATATCGGCGGGAATACATAGATCAGCTTGAACTGATCCCACTGAGCCACTAGAGCATCCACCGCCACCGCCTTCGGGTCCTTGTACCTGGACATGAATGTCGGTAACTTGGCATTGGACCTGGAAGCCATCAAATCCACTTGGGGGGTTCCCCAGCGAGAGCACAGTAGTGCAAAGACTTCCGGGTGGAGGCTCCATTCCCCGGGATCCATCCTTCTGCGACTGAGAAAGTCCGCTGTAATATTCTGGACCCCTGGAATGTGAATCGCCGAAATGGCTGGTACATTGGCCTCTGCCCAAATCAGAATTCGGGACACCTCTACCATGAGTCTGGAACTCCTTGTCCCACCTTGGTGATTGATATACGCGACAGCCGTCGCATTGTCTGTCTGCACACGGACTGGCAGACCGCTCAAAGGGACCGTCCAATGTTGGAGGCAAAGAAAAATCGCCCTCAATTCCAGGATGTTGATCGGAAGCACAGACTCTTCCGGTGACCATACCCCCTGAATCCAGAGATTGGTCCAAACACCCCCCCAGCCCGTCAGGCTGGCATCGGTGGTTATGACTGACCACTTCAGAGGGAGGAAAGACTTCCCCAGGGAGAATGCCCCTGGACGTAACCACCATTCTAGAGAATCCCGCACCGCGCGAGAAATGGTGACACTGCAATCCAGCGATTGCGACTGGTTCCATCGACTCAAGATGAACCTTTGAAGAGTCCTGGAGTGGAACTGGGCAAAAGGAATTGCCTCCATGGACGCCACCATCAGTCCCAGAAGACGCATACACTTCCGTAGGGACATTGCCGTTGAGGCTGTCATAATCTGTACATGTCGAAGAAGACATGACTGTTTGTCTGGTGGTAAGGAAACTACCGACCGAAACGTGTCGAGATGCATTCCCAAAAAGAGAATTGTCCTTGATGGTTCCAGGGACGACTTCTCCCAATTGACCAGCCAACCGAAGTCTTTCAGAAACTGAAGAGACAAATCCCGAGCCGTCAATGCCTCCTCCTCCGAGGAAGACACGATCAAAAGATCGTCCAGATAAGGGAGAATCGTAATCCCCTGTCTTCGAAGGAGTGCCATGAGGGGCGCCAGAACTTTTGTAAAGACCCTTGGCGCTGAGGCTAAGCCGAACGGCAGAGCCACGAACTGGTAATGATTCTGACCTATGGCAAATCGAAGAAAGCGCTGATGAGCCTTTCCGATGGGAATATGCAAATAGGCGTCGCGAATGTCGATTGACACCAGAAAATCGTTCTGTGACAGAGCTGCCACAACGGAACGAAGCGACTCCATGCGAAATTTCCGGGTATGGACATGCCGGTTTAATCGCTTGAGATCCAGAATCGGGCGAAATTTGTTCTCCTTTTTGGGAACTATAAAAAGGTTGGAATAAAAACCTTTTCCTCGGTCCTCTGACGGAACCGGTATCACTACACCCTTTTGTAGTAGCGATTCGACCTCTCGCTGTAGAGCGACAACAAGCTCGGGTTCCGACGGAACGCGAGATTGACAAAAAACATTTGGGGGTTGAGAAGCAAACTCTATGAAATAGCCTGCCGACACTATCCGCGTTACCCAGGAATCTGGAACGCGAGCCATCCAAGTCTCCTTGAAAAGAAGCAGGCGACCCCCCACTCGAGAATCCTCGAGTGGACCCCTGGCGTCAATCCGACTTTGCGGGTTTCTTGTCAAGTTCCCGCTTGTTCTGGCGGAAACTCTGCTTCCAGGGAGTACGAGTTTTCTGAGAGGATTTCTTTCCTGAGAAAGAAGGACGACCCGATCCCCACGAGGAGTGACTAGATCGTCCTCGGCCCCGAAAGGACCGCCGACCACTATAAACACCAGGCTTACTGGACACCGAGGCCATGGCCCTTCGCTGTGGTAATGCTGATTCCTTTGCCTTAGCCTTGGAAATCAGCTCTGTGAGGTCGGATCCAAAAAGATGGCCACCCTTGTAAGGTAAGGCCAACAACCCTTGTTTGGAAACTGCGTCCCCGGCCCACTGTCTGAGCCATAAAGCTCTTCTGACTGTGACCGCTGAAGCTTGCGCTTTGGCCAGCAGAGATGCCGTATCCAGACCGGCATCAAAGATATAACAGGCTGCCGTTTCTAACCATTCACAAGTTTCCCGTATCTCAGATAACGGAGATTCATTTTGCAACTCCGTCTTCAGACGTGCCAACCAGCTTAGAGAAGCTCTAGCAGCACACATGGATCCTAGCACTGCTCGAAATCCATGACCCGCAGCCTCATAGCTTGCTTTTGCCGCCAATTCTGCCTTTCTATCCAAAGGCTCCTGTAAGCTCGCTTTTCCCTTAATAGGGAGTAGTGAGGATTTACTAAGCTGAGATAAGGACACATCCACTTCAGGAGCAGAAGTCCAATTAGCCTTTAACTCCGTAGAGCAAGGATAAAGTGTATCAAAGAAATGCGTTCCATGAAAACGCTTATCTGGACATAGACGTTCCTCCTCTATTACACCATTAAGCTCATCCAGAGCTGGCAATGTTGTGCGCGAAGCACGGGACTCCTGGAACATGCGTGCTGTTTTACCAGGACGACTAGTTACCTCCTCCGGTAACTGTAATATCTCTCTCATGGCTTCAATTAATGCCTCCGTACGCTTCGCCATAGAGGAACGCTCCTGCGGCTCGTCCGCATCTGAATCGGATATTTCTCCATCCGAATATAAAGGGGAACTCTGCCCAATATCAGATACATCTGACTCGCTCCGTGTAGAGGCCGGTAACGGCCTGCGTCGCTTCCTCTGAGAGGAATTAGCAGACACATATTGACCTAAGAGGTCAGATAAGTTATTAATCGATCGAGCGATATCATCCAATTTTCCACCGCTGTCGACCGCAGCGCTAGACGCTGTGGAGGTCTGCGTATCTGATTGCCGCAATGGCACTGGGACGTGATCCGCGGCATCTGAACTCTGTTCAGACATGTCTCATCTGAATGAGCAGGTCAAAGCGGTAATACCAGCAAAAAACTATGCGGTTTTTTTTTTTTTTTTTTTTTTCAAACGCTGAAGGGTTAACGCTCCACCAAGCAGAGTTACCCCAGCGGTATTCAGTCAGCAAATTTAGCAGGTAGAAATAACCCTCAAAGGGGTTAATATTGCAAACTCACCAAAATATATATATATTTGTGAGCCCCAGCCAATTTTTATGTCTCTGATGAGACTGCAGCTGCAGGATAGCGATCGCTGCGCTGCGGAGTGAGGAATCCACACTCACCCAGCTGGCCGTGGTGTCTATATGAGGAGGGGAGCGGTCCGAGGAGCCCAGGAGCCTGAGTAATGGCCGCCACAGTGAGGGGGTCGCAGGAGAAAAGCCAGAGCGCGCGTCTTCCTGCTCAAAAGACCGGGATAGATAGGCCACGCCCCCTGCTAGCTCAAATAATGAGCGCGAAATCTCCCCGCTCCTGCTCCCTCTCTGTCCTGCAGGTATCTGCCTGCGGACAAAAAATCACCACATCTTCATGTAGAAGCGCTGTCACAGCAGCGCTGAAGCATACTGACTTTACATGTAGTAGCGCTGTCACAGTAGCGCTGAAGCATACTGACATTACATGTAGTAGCGCTGTCACAGTAGCGCTGAAGCATACTGATATTACATGTAGTAGCGCTGTCACAGCAGCGCTGAAGCTTACTGACATTTACATGTAGTAGCGCTGTCACAGCAGCGCTGAAGCTTACTGACATTACATGTATTAGCGCTGTCACAGCAGCGCTGAAGCTTACTGACATTTACATGTAGTAGCGCTGTCACAGCAGCGCTGAAGCATACTGACATAGTAACGCTGACATTAATAATAGCGCTGCTCATTCAGACGCTAAAGCACTCACACATAATTATTATTAAAATTTGTGTGGAGTACTCACCAGCCAAGGCGCCACAGGGACCCTCAGGGGTTTCTGGCGCAGTGCCCATGCTTCCCCCCAGGGCGAAGAACGCAGTGACCGCACGTGTGGTTTGCGTTCCCGCCAGAGAAGCTCTCCTCATCCCCCAGGGCCGGCAAGGATTCTGCAGGGACTTTGAGTGAATACAGATCCGCCAAGGGAGAGGTTGGGGTACAGCAGCGCTGATACCCCTGAGACCTCTAGACCAACTAGTGATCCAAGTCTCCTGTCCGAATATTAAAATAATAAAATTTTCTGAGGAGCTGCATTAGCAGCGACCATCCTCTGGACCTCAAATCTTAGACTGGAGCTGAGTAGGAGGAGCCCGAGCTGGAGGGGCCAGCCAGTCATCACTCTTTTGATCTGAGGTAACATCCTGATCTGGGGCTCCGCCTACCCATCAGTAATGAATTACTGTGGCTCTCTTCCTTCATCTGCAGCTGAAATATGCAAAAATAGCTCTCAAAATGTGGTGATGCAAAAAACTACTTTTTGCAATAAAAAGCGTCTTTTAGCGTGACAGCTGCCAATCACAAAAACCCGCTATAAATAGTAAATCAAACCCCCTTTATCACCCCCTTAGTTAGGGAAAAATAATAAAATTAAAAAAATTTATTTATTTCCATTTTCCCATTAGGGTTAGGGTTGCGGCTAAAGTTAGGGTTAGGGTTGGCGCTAACGTTAGGATTAGGGTTAGGGTTGGGATTAGGGTTAGGGGTGTGCTGGGGTTAGGTTTGTGGTTAGGGTTGGGACTAGGGTTAGGGGTGTGTGGGGGTTAGGGTTGGAGTTAGAATTGGGGGGGTTTCTGCTGTTTAGGCACATCAGGGGCTCTCCAAATGTGACATGGCGTCTGATTTCAATTCCAGCCAATTCTGCGTTGAAAAAGTCAAACGGTGCTCCTTCACTTCTGAGCTCTGCCATGCGCCCAAACAGTAGTTTACCCCCACATATGGGGTATCAGCGTACTCTGTACCCCAAGAGTTATTGTGCAATTTGTCCTATTTCTTCTGTTACCCTTGGGAAATAAAAAACTGGGGGCGAAAATATCATTTTTGTAAAAAAAAAAATGATTTTTTTTGTTTTTACGGCTGTATGTTATAAACTTCTGTGAAGCACTTGGGGCTTCATAGCACTCACCACACATCTAGATAAGTTCCTTGTGGGGTCTATTTTCCAAAATGGGGTCACTTGTGGGGGGTTTCCACTGTTTAGGCGCATCAGGGGCTCTCCAAATGCGACATGACGCCCCCAGACCATTCCATCAAAGTCTGTAATCCAAAACGTCACTACTTCCCTTCCGAGCCCTGACGTGCGCCCATACAGTAGTTTTCTCCCACATATTGGGTATCAGCGTACTCAGGACAAATTGGACAACAACTTTTGGGGTCCAATTTCTCCTGTTACCCTTTTGAAAATAAAGTATTTGGGGCGAAAAAATCATTTTTGTAAAAAAAAAAAAGGATTTTTTTATTTTTACGGCTGTACGCTATAAACTTCTGTGAAGCACTTCGGGCTTCAAAGTGCTACACCACACATCTAGATAAGTTCCTTGTGGGGTCTATTTTCCAAAATGGGGTCACTTGTGGGGGGTTTCCACTGTTTAAGCTCATCTGGGGCACTACAAGCGGAACATGACCCCCATCAATGTTTGCATTCCAAAACGTTACTGCTTCCTTTCCAAGCCCTGCCATGCGCCCAAACAGTTTCTCCCCCCCACATATGGGGTATCAGCGTACTCAGGACAAATTGGACAACAACTTTTGGGGTCCAATTTCCTTGGGAAAAATCAAAAATTTGGGACTAAAAAATAATTTTTGTGGAAAATTGTTTTTTTTTTTTTCACACCCAGGCATTATAAACTTTTGTGAAACACTTTGAGGTTCAAAGTCCTCACAACAGATCTAGATAAGTTCCTTAGGGGGTCTAGTTTCCAAAATGGTGTCACTTGTGGGGGGTTTCCACTGTTTAGGCGCATCAGGGGCTCTCCAAACACGACATGGCGTCCAATCTCAACTCCAGCCAATTTTAGTTTGAAAAAGTCAAACGGCGCTCCTTCCCTTACGAGCTCTGCCGTGTGCCCAAACAGTGGTTTTCCCCCACATATGGGGTATTGGCGTACTCAGGAGAAATTGCACAACAACTTTATCTGTCCATTTTCTCCTTTTACCCTTGTGAAAATAAAAAAAAGTTTGTAAAAGATCATTTTTGTGGCTAAAAAGTTAAATATTCATTTTTTCCTTCCACGTTGCTTCAGCTCCTGTGAAGCACCTGAAGGGTTAATAAAATTCTTGAATGTGGTTTTGAGTACCTTGAGGGGTGCAGTTTTTAGAATGGTGTCACTTTTGGGTATTTTCTGCTATATAGACCCGTCAGAGTGACTTCAAAAGTGAGGTGGTACCTAAAAAAATGGCTTTGTAAATTTTGTTGTAAAAATGAGAAATCACTGGTCAACTTTTAACCCTTATAATTTCCTAACAAAAAAAAATTTTGGTTCCAAAATTGTGCTGATGTAAAGTAGACATGTGGGAAATGTTATTTCTTAACTATTTTGTGTGACATATTTCTCTGTTTTAAGGGAAAAAAAATTCAAAGTTTGAAAATTGCAAAATTTTCAAAATTTTCGCCATATTTGCGTTTTTTTTCAAAAATAAACGCAAGGTATATCGAAGAAATTTTACCACTAACATGAAGTACAATATGTCACGAGAAAACATTCTCAGAATCGCGAAGATCCGTTGAAGCGTTCCAGAGTTATAACCTCATAAAGAGACAGTGGTCAGAATTGTAAAAATTGGCCGGTCATTAACGTGCAAACCACCCTTGGGGGTGAAGGGGTTAAGTATTTTGTGTGAAATATCTGTGTGATTTAAGGGCATTAAAGCTCAAAGTTGGAAAATTGCGACATTTTTGCCAAATTTCCGTTTTTTTCACAAATAAACGCAAGTCATATCAAAGAAATTTTACCACTGTCATGAAGTACAATATGTCAGGAGAAAACAATGTCAGAATCACCAGGATCCATGGAAGTATTTTAGAGTTATTACTTCATAAAGGGACAGTGGTCAGAATTGTAAAAATTGGCCCGGTCATTAACGTGCAAACAACCCTCGGGAGTAAAGAGGTTAAGCGTTCCCCTTTATTTTTTTGAGCAGTGTATTTTATTAATTGAAACAATTATACATACACAGCAATATCAAGTGTTTTTTTTTAGTTGTTTTTAGATTTTATTTACTATTCCAGAAAAGGAGGTTGATTTAAACTTATATTGCAGGTGTTTTTATAGATATTATCTTTAAAGGTTTTAGGTTTCTGCATGAATAAAAAAATGTGTAAAGTACAGACTCCTCTAGCAATCATGTTGATAACAAATGTGGGCGATGTTACAATGCATTTTAAAAAATGATTTAACAGATGCCTTTATAACAAATTATATAGATTATACACAAGGTTCCATACACAAATAGGAATTCAGAAAAGCCAGTAAATTGAAGCTCAGTCGAACAACCATTCACTCGAGATAGCCTCTAAGAACAGACACCCCCGGCATCTCCCCAAAGCTTTCTATCCAAGTCATGTGCAACGGAATTGCCCATTGTACAATTACTTGTAACGTACAGTCATGGCCATAAGTTTTGAGAATGATACAAATATTATATTTTCACATGATCTGCTGCCCTCTGGTTTTTATGTATATTTGACAGATGTTTTTATCACAGACAGAAATATAATAATTGCAAACATATGAGTAACAAAAGCTTATATTGACAGTTAGAATGAGTTAATGCAGCAAGTCAATATTTGCAGTGTTGACCCTTCTTCTTCAGGACCTCTGCAATTCTCCCTGGCATGCTCTCAATCAACTTCTGGACCAAATCCTGACTGAAAGCAGTCCATTCTTGCACAATCAATGCTTTCATTTTGTCAGAATTTTTAGGTTTTTGCTTGTCCACCCGTCTCTTGATGATTGACCGGAAGTTCTCAATGGGATTAAGATCTTGGGAGTTTCCAGGCCATGGACCCAAAATCTCTATGTTTTGTTCCCTGAGCCATTTAGTTATCACCTTTGCCTTATGGCAAGGTGCTCCATCATGCTGGAAAAGGTATTGTTGATCGCCAAACTGCTCTTGGAGGGTTGGGAGAAGTTGCTCTTGGAGGACATTCTGGTACCATTCTTTATTCATGGCTGTGTTTTTAGGCAAGACTGTGAGAGAGCCAATTCCCTTGACTGAGAAGCAACCCCACACATGAATGGTTTCAGGATGCTTAACAGTTGGCATGAGACAAGACTGGTGGTAGCACTCACCTTGTCTTCTCCGAATGAGGCGTTTTCCTGATGTCCCAAACAATCGAAAAGGGGATTCATCAGAGAAAATAACTTTACCCCAGTCCTCAGCAGTCCACTGCCTGTACCTTTTGCAGAATATCAGTCTGTCCATGATGTTTTTTCTGGAGAGAAGTGACTTCTTTGCTGCCCTCCTTGAGACCAGGCCTTGCTCCAAGAGTCTCCGCCTCACAGTGCGTGCAGATGCACTCACACCTGCCTGCTGCCATTCCTGAGCAAGCTCTGCACTGCTGGTAGCCCGATCCCGCAGCTGAAACACTTTTAAGAGACGGTCCTGGCGCTTGCTGGTCTTTCTTGGGCGCCCTGAAGCCTTTTTGACAACAATGGAACCTCTCTCCTTGAAGTTCTTGATGATGCGATAGATTGTTGACTGAGGTGCAATCTTTCTAGCTGCGATACTCTTCCCTGTTAGGCCATTTTTGTGCATTGCAATGATGACTGCACTTGTTTCTTTAGAGATAACCATGGTTAACAGAAGAGAAACAATGATGCCAATCACCAGCCTCCTTTTAAAGTGTCCAGTGGTGTCATTCTTACTTAATCATGACAGATTGATCTCCAACCATCTCCTCATCAACACCCACACCTGTGTTAATGGAGCAATCACTGAAAAGAGGTTAGCTGGTCCTTTTAAGGCAGGGCTGCAATGATGTTGAAATGTGTTTTGGGGGATAAAGTTCATTTTCTAGCCAAATATTAACTTTGCAAGTAATTGCTGTTAAGCTGATCACTCTTTATAACATTCTGGAGTATATGCAAATTGCCATTAGAAAAAGTGAAGCAGTAGACTTTGTAAAAATTAATATTTGTGTCATTCTCAAAACTTTTGGCCATGACTGTATAACATTTTTTACACTGGAACATATTTAATGACCAGTTGTATCCAATGGGATCTGCCCAGAATATCAGGAGACTTCCAGACCGTATTGACCACCTTACTTGCAGAGAAAAGTAAGAATGTTCTTCAAGAAAATCCAATACAGATTGGGGTCACACGAAACTGAGCTCACACTGCATAGTGGAGCTGCGAGCATAGAAACATGCGGTTTCTAGAAGACAAAGATCTTTGACAGAACGAATCAAATTTGAGCAGTTCAGAGGAGTATGAGGATATATGGATAACAAATTTTTCACACTGCTTCGCCTCAAAAATCTTATCTGGTAAAGAACATAGAGGAGTATAAACCACAATGGCCTCCTGGGCAAAACAGAGGACGAGTCAGGCCCCTGCAGGAGATCTTGTGCAGTCACCTACAACATAGCTACGGTTTTCAGAAGTGGGTTAGGCAGCCCGCATATCTAACAAAATACCTTTTACAGTCTTTCTGCGCGATATGCTAACCAGCATAGTCCAGTCTTATGGATGTCGCTGGTCTGTGCCTAGCATTTAGCTAAGCTAGCTCTTCACAAGTGCAGGTTGTCCTGAAATTTTGACTAGGTTCTAACAGCACAATGTTCTTCCATCATATGTCTCCTTTTTCATTGTGCAGAGAGGAAGGAAAGCATCCAAGGTGTTAGGGAAGGGAGATTACACAAACTGGGAGTATATCAGAGTGTAGACTGAAAGGGAAAAAACCTGACATACGTTGTACAAGAGCGGGAGAGTCACACAGGCTATGCCAAGTATACACAAAAACAAAAAGACGTTGGGAAAGAAGGGAAATATGTTCCTTTTTATTACTGTCCGTCAGTGAGACAAGAGGTCCCTCATGGGCTGTAAAAGGAGAAATAAAGATTTGCTGATACATGAGAGCTAGTGAAGGAAGCACATCCTTGACACATAATTTATATCATCTAGTAGGTATTAAAGGGACGCATGTGAAAAATCTGAAACTAGGAGCAAGTTACAACCCAAATTTAAGGAGAACAGAAAATGAAGCAATGAAACAAAGATCTAGTAGTATATGATAAGGGGAGTTTAGTGAGGTTTGCACTTGAAGGAGTATTTCCATCAAAGTTGGCAACTCTATAAGATACGACACTAGTGTAAAGGTATTTGACACGACTATGTGAACCCCAGGGAAAAAACAAAAGTGACATTAGTGCAGCAATATAATACTTATGATATATTTAGAATTACACATCTTTAGTAGACCTTACTACTGGGGGGATGGATTATACACTGATGAAAATGTACATATTATTTACAACTTCTAAAAGATAGAAACTGCATGAAACCAATGTCAACCATGTAGGTTGCAAAACTGTTTTTGTAGGATGACATCTTAGTAGAGGTTATAGCTGAAACCTGGAATGGAGAAGAGAGACCACACACATCAAGTAGAACAGGTGCGATCTCTCAGGGGATCTTCTACACATGATGTATTACAACATTTATTATCATTGAAGATCAAGAGAGCCCAGCCAGTGCACACAGGCATTATTTCCTCAGCTCTCTCTACGAGGAAAGTGGAGGTTTAAAGAGCGGTGCTAATGTGAGCTGTGGCGAGGAATGTATAGAGGGCAATGGAGCTTTGGCTGAGCAGGTCAGGTATAATGCATACAGCTGTCCAAAGACAATCCCCTCTGCCAAAAACAACAGCAGTTCATCCATCCAACACATATACAGCTGCATAAAACAGCAATGAACAGTGTGGTTTCAGGAAATATGGTGTAAAACATAGTAGTAGTTAAGAGGTCAATATATGTAATGCTTATGATGTGGAGTAGGAAATCTCTGTACTTTTATGACCAAGCAATTAGGATGTAGTATGTTTAACATACAAATGCAACACTACAAACGTTAGGCTGTGTGCACACGGTGCGTTTTTGGTGCATTATTATTTTAGCATGAAATTGGCCCCAAAACTCTAGGAATCCTTATGTCAGCAAAGTCAATGAGAATCCTGAAACGCTGTGCACATGATCAGTAATTTTCCTTTCTGGATTTGTGCCTCTTTTAAATCCGCAGCATGTCAATTCTTTGTGCAGATTTTTAGCGGTTTACACCCACTGACTTCAAATGAGTCAGTCAAATACGCAGCAAAAACGCAGGTATAAAAACGTTCACAGATTTGCTAAGTTTTTGCTTGCATTTTACCAGCTTTCTATGCTGTTTCCAAAGCTGTCATCTATGTGACAGAGCAAGAAACACTGAATAAAGAGAGAACCAGGCGCACCGACATGTGTAATCAATTAGCGAAAATAGGGAGGTGCACCACCAGAGCAAGAAACACTGGCGCAGCGGTTCTGATCGGTGGTAACGTTATCTCCGGTACATTATCTCCGTTCTGCTAATGATCTGAGGTTAACATCCTCAATAATCAGAACCTCCCACTCACGTCTCCAACACTTTTCACGTGCTGCGCCAATCCTTTGGAATGCACTACCCAGGTTAATACGATTAATCCCCAATCCCCAGTTTTAAGCGTGCCCTAAAAACGCATTTTTTCAGACTGGCCTACCGCCTCAACGCATTAACCTAACTATCCTTGTGTTGCCCATTCAAAATTTTTACCATAACCAGGTTCCTCGCATCATGTTCTAACACGCTTTATGCATTTAATAGCCCTCTGTGTCTGTACTGTTACATATTTAGACTGTTAACTGGTTCATGCAGCATTACAGGAACACCCGATTCTTAAGGGGCCTTTACACATAGCGAGATCGCTCAAGCGTCACCGATATTGTGACGCAACAGCGTTATCGCTAGCAATCTCGATACGTGTGAAATGTAGCGGCGACCGGCCCCCCCGCTGCCTATCGCTGATTGTGCTCGAATGCGCTGGTCCATTTTTCCATCGTAGGCATCCCGCTGGCCAGCACTAATCGCTGTGCTTGAAGCTTAAAAACGACGAGAGACCTCGTTAGCGACGCAGAGCTCAGCGACGCAGGCGTGACAAAGCTGTTACAGGTCACGCCCCCTGTCCCTATTGGTGAGTACAGCGCTCCCAATGTGTGAAAATTTGGCCAAACAATGCTGTAGCGCCTCCTTCCATTCTTTGTTCCTGTGCAGTGGATGGTATTAACCGGTTAGCCTTCTGCGTTCCCGTGTGAGTCGCTATAGCGTTGATCTTTTAACTGAAATCACACCGCGGTTGCTTCAGCGTCCCTGTCTGAATCGCTATTGCGCTGTTATTCGTGGATTAATTTTATTCATCAGAGGACTGCTCTGTCAGCTGAAGCACGCCCACCGAGGTCGGAATCGGTGACAATAAAGTAGTGTGACAAGGACTCAATGACCTACGAGGTCGTTATGCAAATCGCTGATCTGTCTTGCGTCGTTGAGATCGGACTGTTTGAAAGCTAATTAGCGATCATGTAACGACGCACCAGCGATCTTTGCCTGGTCGGTTCGTTATCGTGATCGCTGGTGCGTCGCTATGTGTGAAGGGGCCTTTACACTATGGCTGGTCCGAACAATGAAAGCAATTGTTACCATCCATCTTTCGTGTCCCCCCATTTTCCTCATAGATTGTAAGCTTGCGAGCAGGGCCCTCGTTCCTCTTGGTATCGGTTTTGATCTTTGTGTTTATGGTTATGCTGTAATGTCTATTGATTGTACAAGTCCCCTCTAAAATGTAAAGTGCTGCGCAATATATGAATATACGCTATAGAAATAAAATTATTATTATTAAATTATTATTATTACAGCATTACCGCCAGTCAGAGCACTGCAGAGTCACGTTGTCAGATGTCAGTGTGACCCCGCAGATGTGAATGTGACCCACGGTAAAGAGTGCACCGCAGGTCACGGGCATCGGCTGATGAGAGACTACTACTCCCATCAGTTGACGTCTGCTGACACTGATTGCAGGACAACGTCCATCAGCCAGCGCCTGTGCTGAAAGTAAAAGAAAAAAAAGTTAAAATAAAAATTGACAGAAAGATAAAAAACACAGTATATACACTCAACTTGCACTAATCCCTGAAGACCATGCTAACTGGAAAAGAGAAAAAATAATAAACCACCGTATCCCTCACCTATCCATAAACCATAATGTCCCGTGACGATTTGATCACTTGTACAGCAGTCACATCAGCTGCTGCGACTGATCTACCCAGCAGCCAGAGACACACTGACAGGAGCGTGTAATCACTCCTGCAGTGTGGTTAGAAAGTTCACCGGAGTTTGTCAGCTGATGAGCCCCAGTGACCTCAGTTACGGCACAGCCGCTTGAGAAACTTTCACTTCTCATAACCTACAGCTTCTTTTCCCAAGTAAAGTTTTTCTTGTCTTATTTCTTTTTTTACCTCCCCCATTTAACTTTTTAACACTTTGAGGATCAAATATATGTGTAAATCTCAAGTGTTTAATCAGTTCAGAAAAATGCCTGACGTGGATAGTGAAGAGCTGATGACAAATAAATAGAATTTTTGACACTATCTTTTTAGTTCACCATTAAAAAAGTATCAATTCCTAAATTTTTATTCTTTGTATCTATTGGATAACATGGCACAAACATCTTTACCTTAAAAAAAATATGCAAAATAAACACACGATTCACATTGTATATTTCAGATCATTTTTTCATTTTCTGAAAGGAGGTTATTCTACATCATTTAGAGATCTGCTTTACAACAGGCACTTGGACCACATTGAACAATAGACTGGAGATGTTCATCGAGTTCCACGGAAGAGTTTTGAACATCTGATTTATGCAGAGGTCATGGTAAAAGTAAAAGGAGGTAAGCTATGACCATAATTTGTGAATCTGAAATAATCTACTGGATGGATGAAAAAAAAAAAACTAATTTCCTGCTGGAAGACAGTTGTGGCCTCCCATGTGAGGTCAATTCGCTAAGCTAGAGGTCAGAGTGAGCACAGACCAAAGGTGTTAATGCAGTGAAGCAAATATAGGTGGAAGGCACAAAAGTGTGACAGGTAGAGCTGAATGCACAGGATGGTACATAGATCAGTGGAGCTGGAAGTTCTAGATTCAGCAGAGCCACGTGTCTGGACAGCACCTGGAAATAGTAGAGATGAGCAGGCAGGCAAGTACCTTGTTGCAGCAATGATGGATGGGTGGATGCAATGCTGAAATGGCAGAGCTTTTTTATGTGCCTGTTATGTTTCGGTAGCTGACGAGAAATTGCAAAAATAGCCAAAATAGCAATACACCAGAGAAGCTGGAAACTATTGGATTGCAGGACCCTAAACTAACCGCAACACTAGAAGTAGCCATGGAGCGTACCTACGGTGATCCTAGATGCCTCTTCACAGCCGGAGAGATAGCTACACCTAAAGGCAGAAAGATGAAAGCTATCTGCCCCGTAGCAGAACCCCCCAAAGAAATAGGAAGCCCCCAAACATGTAATGGCGGTTAGACAAGAAGAAAATACGGACACAGACAGAAAATAGAATGAGCAAACGCTGGGGCCCAATCTGTCTAGACAGAAAAGTATAGGAAAGAATTCTGACTGCAATCCAAAAAAAAACCCTGACAAAAATACCAACACTTCTGATTAACAAAAACCTGAGATCACACTATCTCTACCACCTAAATCAGATCTCTGGTGTAACACACAGCAATTCAGCAAATAAAAAGTGACAGAACAGAGCAAATGTGCAAACACAAACTGAGCACAATTGCAGCGCCAGGCCTCAAAAGGGGACCAGGCTGAAGTCCATTGCAAGGCAGAGAACCAGCAAGGAAAATCCAACCAGAGGAAAAAAAAAGCAAATCACTTATCTGAATCAAAGCAGGAATGCAAGCTGAGCTCCAGGCAAGACCTAGAAGAACTATTGACTACCGGAAAGGCAGAAGGGAGTTCAGGTCACTTATATCAGACCATTCAGAGCCAGGTGAAGGCCATACAGCAATTGGTTCATTACCCTCAGCAACCACCGGAGGGAGCCCCAGCTCAGAAGTCGCCCCCAGAGTATTCACAACAGTGCCAGTGCTCACTGTCTGCGAATTAACATGCTTGATTAGATGGAACCAAGCTTCATCTACCATAACGTATTGAAGTGGCCATCCAGGATGATGTCCACTAGCCAATTTTAATTCACCACATGATTCTGTTGATCCTACTTCGACAACTCTTGTACAGCCGACAATTATGGCTTCAGATGAAGCCATAATATAGGAGAATTTTTTATCGAACTTCCATTAGGCTTTTCACTTGCTTGTTTTTTTGTTTTCTTTGTCTTTTATTAGCCTGTGTGTACATTGGCCTATATTTTTCTAATTGTTTGTTGAATCAAATATGGTATATTGGACATTTGCGCAATACAACTTGACTCAACAAGGAGCACAATTCAAATAGCAGGTTGAAGTTTGGGCTCTCAGGTGCCCATGGATCTGGAAATTAAAGGGGTCGTCAGGTACGGTAAATGCATCTGACCCTATTAGCATGAAGAGGCCTTGCTGCTTATTCTAAGAAGAATGGAGGGAACGAGACTCTTCTGCCTCTACAACTAGGGGACAGGAAGAGTGTCTAATGCTCCTACAAGTGGAAGAGAGGTCACTGCTGATACTACTAGTACCGGAATAAGAGAGGCACTTGTGCTTCTACTGTTTGAGGAAGATGAACAATACTAAAAACTCTTATTGCAGGGTTCAGACATCCCAATTGCGAAATTCTTGCTTACTGGTCCAACAGTGTGGGAAGGTTTTCTTAATATCCCGCTTTCTTTTAGACATCTAGTTAGCTGTGCAAATGAGCCACAAACCGGTTGTGCAAGCTTTACCTAGCAAGGGTCATTTTATGAAAAAAAAAAAAAAAGTTCCCACCTCTTCAATCCTCTGCTGAAACATTGCAGCCATTGACAAGATGGCAATGATGACATGCAGCACACTATTATAATCTCAGTAAATACAAAAACTGACATCTGCGGCCACCGACTGTCTGCATGTCATGTGTCGTCATGTACATCAACACTGAAAGCCAGAGCATACAGACCAGCAGGGGGTGATGAGAACCAGCGCTGGGTCAGAGGGTGATTGAAGACGGGGTACCGTTACTGCCCTTTTAGAATATTTGCCAGTCCTCCATTTTTCTTTCTCCAACATTTGAACAAGCACAATAACATTCGTCCAGGTCCATATTTCACCAATACCAATTTCTCTGCAGTAAGCGGTTATTTACCAGGCCACTGTACATTCTAATAAAACACAACTATGTGGAAGTAAGGTAAAGTAATAAAATAAAGCCATGAAATAGTCATGGAGGAGCAGCCATCCACTAGGCTACATCAGGGAAGAAGACTAATTACGGTAGATCAATGAGGTTTAATCTAGTGGTCTTTCAGGAAACAATACCGCTATGTATTATACTGTCTATTTATGTAACCTCGCCACACGACAGCTCAGCATCTTTTGTGTCTTTAACAAGCCGTTAATAACTGTATTGTCACTTCATACAAAGGCCTGCTTCTCTTATGCGCTTGCAAGAAAGGAAAGAGAATGAGCTCCAAATAATGCAAGTCGATGAATTACATTCTTTGATTCTCTTTCACTCAATATAACCCAGACGTACAAAGGGCACAGCTTATTCTGCGTATTTCATAGCCTGCATTACAGCTCAATTAAATATAATCAGGTAAGACATCTTAATTATAAATACATTTTTTCATTGCTGCACAGCCATGATCATTCTCTCTCTAAATACCAATAAATGGACTAATCAAACATAAACCTAAATACATTTCGGAAAAAAAAAAAAGAGGTATAATCTAGCAGGATCTATTAGTTCTTTTGTGTCCTAAAAAGCCAGGATCTCCTCCATACCAGCCAGGACCTCCTCCATACCAGCCACCCCAGACTAAGTAGTTTGGCGAAACATAGGTCTAGTGTGTGTTTCTGTGGTGGGAGTACGGCAATTCTGCTACTTTGCTGTCACTGTTCCATGCTTTCTTGACTGATTTTTTTTCCATTCTTTAGGGATGCTTATCAATCCTGTGTACATTACTTTATGCATGTATTTGACATATTTTGTAGATTGTGAAGCCCTCGAGGGCAGCGTCCTCTTTCCTCCTGTACCAGTTGGTGACTCGTTTTGTTCAAGATTGTACTTATTTTTTCTTGTTATGCATACCCCTCTTCTTCACATGTAAAAAGCCATGCAATAAATGGAGCTATAATAATAAATAATTTCTACATACACATGCTGAAAATCCATTCTAAACTTAAGTTCATCGTTAGAATGGCTATACATTTTTGGGTCACACATTTTGTTTGTTTTGCATCAGTGCTGTAAAGCACTTGTTTTTAGTTTTAGTATTTGTGTCTTGAACATTTTTATGTGTAGGAGTTTAATAAAATGGAAAATTGTCAGCAAATTGTTGCTACTCAATCTCAAGAGCAGCATAATATAGGGCACAAGAGCCTGATTACAGGAATAGGTCACTTATTATGGTGTGTATTAGTTTCAATACAATCAGTATTTTATGAGCAGAAGATTATCACTACAGGACTACATCTCACGTGCCAGGCAGTCAGACTAATCTGTGTAACCCGCCCCCACCACCGATTGGCAGCTTACTGACAATTCACAGTCCTAGATTATGCTATTCTCAGATTATATAGCAAAAAAAGGATGACAAATTGTCTTCAAATTATGTAAAGAAATAATGCACAGCTTATTGTTAGTCTTGATGTTACTGGTTCTACACGGTTATATCCCTCAGATTGCAATTGATGAAAACAATTTGCAGAATGATATATATATTGGGAAGTGAAAAATAAGGAAAGGGAAGCATTTTTATAATAAAAAGAAATAGAAATCTGCTTAAAATGTTGAATCAACATGTCAAAAAATGCAGAAGGACAGTCCTTAATGTCATTTCTATCATGCCACTGTAACCTAGAACAGTCCATTAACTAGCAATGCGGTTACACAAAAGTATTCTACAAACACATGTGGTAAGTGTAAGACTACTCCAGGCAACTTTCTGGTTACACTTTCAGAGTAAAATGATACGCTTTAAATACCACAAGAAAATACAGTATGATTATTCACTAAAAATACCCACTGGAAACTAAGTTTAGAAGACAATGATAAATAGGCTTTACAATTAAACTATTAGCGGTCTCTTACGCAGCCAGACACATCTGCGTAGTGTAACAGGCTCTAGGGAGCATAGCGCTGCCAGACGTGAAATCCCTAGTAAGCTATTCTAGACAGCGATATTCTTGTCTCAGTTTCAGGTGAAGATAAATGGGAATAAAGTGAACGGGAAAACAATGAAAGCTGCCAACCCTTTCTAAACCCTTAGGCACTGTTTACACATCAGCTTTTTGCCATCAGTCACAATCCGTAGAATTTTGAAAAAAATGGATCCGGCGACTGATGCCGCCGGATCCGTTTTTTTCTCATAGACTTGTATTAGTGACGGATGACCTCACGTTTCATCCGTCGTTTGCCGGATCCGTCGGAAATTGTTTGTCCGGTGGCCGGAGACAACGGACAATGGAACGGTTTTTGTGTACGTCGTAAAAACAGACAGCCGCCCAAAGGCTTTCATTGCAGCAAACGACGGACGGCGGTTCCGTCAAATGACGGAATCTGGCAACAGATAACGTTTTTTTAACTGAGCATGCTCGGATCCAATTACCAGCCCCCAAGTAGGAGAGGTACCAGTCTCAAATATTGGTGAAACAAAAAAAAAAAAAATTTATATATATATATATATATATATATTATATATATATATATATATATATATATACACATACACAGTACAGACCAAAAGTTTGGACACACCTTCTCAATTAAGGATGTTTCTGTACTTTCATGACTATGAAAATTGTTAATTCACACTGAAGGCATCAAAACTATGAATTAACACATGTGGATTTACTGTATATACTTAACAAAAAAATGTGAAACTACTGAAAATATTTCTTATATTCTAGGTTCTTCAAAGTATCCACCTTTTGCTTTTATGACTGCTTTGCACACTCTTGGCATTCTCTTGATGAGCTTCAAGAGGTGGTCACCGGAAATGGTCTTCCAACAATCTTGAAGGAGTTCCCAGAGATGCTTAGCACTTGTTGGCCCTTTTGCCTTACTCTGTGGTCCAGCTCACCCCAAACCATCTCGATTGGGTTCAGGTCTGGTGACTGTGGAGGCCAGGTCATCTGGCGTAGTACCCCATCACTCTCCTCCTTGGTCAAATAGCCCTTACACAGCCTGGAGGTGTGTTTGGGGTCATTGTCCTGTTGAAAAATAAATGATGGTCCAACTAAACGCAAACCGGATGGAATAGCATGCTGCTGCAAGATGCTGTGGTAGCCATGCTGGTTCATTTTGAATAAATCCCCCAAGAGTGTCACCAGCAAAGCACCCCCACACAATCACACCTCCTCCATGCTTCACTGTGGGAACCAGGCATGTAGAGTCTATCCGTTCACCTTTTCTGCGTCGCACAAAGACACGGTGGTTGAAACCAAAGATCTCAAATTTGGACTCATCAGACCAAAGCACAGATTTCCACTGGTCTAATGTTAATTCCTTGTGTTCTTTAGCCCAAACAAGTCTCTTCTGCTTGTTGCCTGTCCTTAGCAGTGGTTTCCTAGCACCTATTTTACCATGAAGGCCTGCTGCACAAAGTCTCCTCTTAACAGTTGTTGTAGAGATGTGTCTGCTGCTAGAACTCTGTGTGGCATTGACCTGGTCTCTAATCTGAGCTGCTGTAAACCTGCAATTTCTGAGGCTGGTGACTCGGATAAACTTATCCTCAGAAGCAAAGGTGACTCTTGGTCTTCCTTTTCTGGGGCGGTCCTCATGTGAGCCAGTTTCTTTGTAGCGCTTGATGGTTTTTGCAACTGCACTTGGGTCACTTTCAAAGTTTTCCCAATTTCTCGGACTGACCTTCATTCTTAAAGTATTGATGGCCACTCGTTTTTCTTTACTTAGTTGCTTTTTTCTTGCCATAATACAAATTCAAACAGTCTATTCAGTAGGACTATCAGCTGTGTATCCACCAGACTTCTGCACAAAACAACTGATGGTCCCAACCTCATTTATAAGGCCAGAAATCCCACTTATTAAACCTGACAGGGCACACCTGTGAAGTAAAAACCATTTCCGGTGACTACCTCTTGAAGCTCATCAAGAGAATGCCAAGAGTGTGCAAGAAAAATATTTAGAATTGATAGTCCTCAGTGGTTGATACCTTTTAATGGCTAACTGAAAAGATGGTAACAAGTTGCAAGCCATCTTTTCAGTTAGCCATTAAAAGGTATCAACCACTGAGGACTCTCAATTCTAAATATTTTTCTATCTACTGGCTAACACGGTACAAAGATATACATCTTTCCTGTATCAAGAGTGTGCAAAGCAGTAATCAAAGCAAAAGGTGGCTACTTTGAAGAACCTAGAATATAAGACATATTTTCAGTTGTTTCACACTTTTTTGTAAAGTGTAATGTATAATTCCACATGTGTTAATTCATAGTTTTGATGCCTTCAGTGTGATTCTACAATTTTCATAGTCATGAAAATACATAAAAATCTTTGAATGAGGTGTCCAAACTTTTGGTTTGTACTGTATATACAGTATATATACATACATATATATATATATACACACACACACACAGATATACATATATATCAGTAACATATGTAAATTTTGCCCATGTAAGCAGCACGATGCAACCGCCAATTTGTCAACTTTTCTTAACTGTTCATTTAAATGCCTGTTTCGGCAGGCAGACCAAAGTAAGTAATGTATACTAGATGGCTCAGTGCACAAAGACTCCCAAGTTCTCAGTAGTGGGTTTCCTGTTTACACAGGATGATGCACCCAAAGAACAATGATCTTTTGTGATGCACACAAGATCATTTCATACAATGAAGAGCATTTTGCTCATTCATTGGGTGATCAGCAGGTTGTTACGTGGCAAAATAATTGTCAAACAAGTATGTGTTAAAGTGAATCTGTCAGCAGGTTTTTGCCTTGTAATCTGAGGACAGCATGAGGTAGGGCTTAGAACAGGGTTCCCCAACTCCAGTCCTCAAGGCCCATCAACAGGTCATGTTTTCAGGATTTCCTTAGTATTGCCCAGGGGATAATTGCATCACCTGTGCAATACAAAGGAAACCCTGAAAACATGACCTGTTGGTGGGCCTTGAGGACTGGAGTTGGGGAACCCTGTCTTAAAACAGTGAATTCAACGATGTGTCATTTATCAAGCTGTGTTCTTCAATTACAATGAAGGTTTTATCTCTAGGACATTATCAATGCTGAGACTAGATGGCTCCTGCCTTGTAGTTCTACTCCGTCCCCTCCTGTGATAAGCAGCTCACTGTCAATAGACAATGTAAATACAGAGTCTAGAGTGGGTGGGTTCGCTTTCTCAGCTCTGCATCATTCTATATCTAAGAACTCTGTCAGAACTGCTGCACCCAGTAATCTAAGTGATACATTGTTGGATTCAGGGTCTCTTTGCCTACACAAGGCTGCTCCCTGGTGAGGTAGCAAAGTAAGAACAAAAGTATTGGGACCACATCTGCCTCACTACTGAGCATATACATAAAATGCAGCACAGATTCATTTCAGAGATCCTTACATCAGAAATAGAACAGACATTTATAGGACATTTCATATTATTATATATTTTAGGAGTCAGAGTTGGTCCACTTTATACCGACTCCAACGCCACCAAAATGAACACCAACTCAAACTCCAAAACTCCGAAGGCCAGAAGGAGAAAATACCCCAGTCCCAAACTGGTTAAACATACATTTAATACAGTAATCATTAAAGAAGGTATTAGCAGGCTGAAAAGCCCTCCTAAGGGCCTGTGCACACGTTGCGGATTTGCCTGCGGATTTTTCCGCGCCGAATCCGCACCTCTTGGCAGAAAACGAATGTCCTTTTTTGACGCGGTTTTGACGCGTTTTTGATGCAGTTTTTCATGCTTTTTTCTCATGCGTTTTTGACGCTAAATAATGATATGTTATTTAACAAAAAAAAAAGATTTGTGATGTCATTTCTTGTCCAACCTCCTCTTTTACATTTGTCCAACCCATACTACATTACACACACACAGATAGAGATAGATAGATAAATAGATACCAGTAGTTAGATAGATAGAAAATACACAGATAGATAATAGTTAGAAATATATATAGAAAGATAGATATATAGATAGACAGAAATATAGGATAGGTAGATAGATAGATGACATAAAATGGTACATAAATAGTTAAAGACACCACGCGCACACACACACTAAATTTTAACGCAATATAGTTAATAAAAAATAAAAAAAATAGGAAAAAAAATGGATCTTCCCAGGCTATGAATATCAGCTCGCAGCTAGCCTTCACTGGCTATTAAAATAGGGGGACCCCCCCAAAAAAATGACGTGGGGACCCCCCATAATTTATAGCCAGAAAGGCTAGGCAGACAGCTGCGGGCTGATATTCATAGCCTAGGAAGGGGCCATGGATATTGGCGCCCCCCCTGGCTAAAAATACCAGCACCCAGCCACCCCAGAATTGGCGCATCTGTTCCGGCGGTGGGATATGGGGTAATAAGGGGTTAATATCACCTTGCTATTGTAAGGTGATATTAAGTTAATAATAGAGAGGCGTCAATAAGACGCCTATCCATTATTAATCTTAAGTTAATAAAGGGTTAAAATAAACAACACATGCCACTGCTCTGTAGGGCCTCCCAGTGATGCACTGACAGGAGACAATGGCTCCTGCAGTGCATCACTGAGGTGACCTGAGTTCATTCACTCACTTTATGGCAATGCTGCGTGGGAATTTTCTCACCCAGCATTGCCGTGAGAGAATCAACTGTAGTGACGTCATTCTCTCCCGGCGCAGAGCGGTACACAGATCGATGACGTTGGGGAATAGGTGAGTATATACTCTATGTGTATGTTCTGTATGTCATTGTATGTTCTGTATGTCATGTGTATGTTATATGTTGTATGTAATGTATGTGTTTTGTTTTTTTTTACATTCAGCACATTAGCCGGATGATGGGACTACTACTGTCCCATCATTGGCTAATGTGTCAGTCACTGTCACTGTAGCAGGCATAGCCGGATGGGACATGTAGTCCAATCCGACGATGCCTGCATACGCGGAGACACACACAGCCCCGCACACCGCTGCACATACACAGATCACGCACACAGGCCCGCACACCGCCGCACATACACCGATCACGCACACAGGCCCACACACCGCCGCACATACACCGATCACGCAGACACCGGCACACACACAGCGCCGCACACTATACACGCCCACACTCCGCCCACACACATAGCGCCGCACACTATACACGCCCACGCACCGCCCACAAACATAGCACCGCACACTATACACGCCCACACATAGCGCCGCACACTATACACGCCCACACTCTTCCCTCCTCCCGAACTGCAGCGGTTTCACCCGCAGCAAAACCGCAGATCTTTTTTAGACCCTGTGCACACGTTGCGGTTTTAGATGCGTTTCCGCTGCGTTTTTCAACGTGCGGAAACGCACCCAACCCGCAGCACAGTGCACTACCAATGTTAACCTATGGGAACCGGAGGTCTGCTGTGCACATGCTGCGGAAAAAAACGTGCGGATTGGCCGCGCTTTATTTTCCGCAGCATGTCAATTCTTTGTGCGGAACTGCAGCGTTTCTGCGCCCATTGACTTGCATTGAGTCGGGCACTTCCGCAGCAAAACCGCAGGTCTAAAAAAGATCTGCGGTTTTGCTGCGGGTGAAAATGCTACAGTTCGGGAGGAGGAAAGTGTGTGGGCGTGTATAGTGTGAGGCGCTATGTGTGTGGACGGTGCGTGGGCGTGTATAGTGTGCGGCGCTATGTGTGTGGGCGGTGCGTGGGCATGTATAGTGTGCGGCGCTGTGTGTGTGGGCGTGTATAGTGTGCAGCGCTGTGTGTGGGTGGTGTGCGGGCCTGTGTGCGTGATCGGTGTATGTGCAGGCCTGTGTGCGTGATCGGTGTATTGCGGCGGTGTGCGGGGCTGTGTGTGTGATCTGTGTATGTGCAGCGGTGTGCGGGCCTGTGTGGCGGTGTGCGGGTCCGTGTGTGTGTCTCCGCGTATGCAGGCATCGTCGGATGGGACTACAAGTCACATCCGGCTATGCCTGCTACATTGACAGTGACTGACACATTAGCCAATGATGGGACAGTAGTAGTCCCATCATCCGGCTAATGTGCTGAATGTAAAAAAAAACAAACATATACATTACATACAACATATAACATACACATGACATACAGAACATAGAGTATATACTCACCTATTCCCCGACGCCATCGATCTGTGTACCGCTCTGCCGACGGGAGAGAATATCGTTACTACAGTTCATTCTCTCACGGCAATGCTGGGTGAGAAAATTCCCACGCAGCATTGCCATAAAGTGAGTGAATGAACTCAGGTAACCTCAGTGATGCACTGCAGGAGCCATTGTCTCCTGTCAGTGCATCACTGGGAGGCCCTACAGAGCAGTGGCATCACCTGATGTCACTGTTCTATAGTGGAGACCGTCGTGGGACATTCGTTATAAATTGTACTGCGTCGGACAGGGAGTATACGGTTGTTTTATTTTTTTACGTTTTATTACAGGAGATCGAGGGAGTCGCATGGATCTGAGCGTATAATAAAGATATGAAAACCGTGTTGTGTTTTATTTCATTAAAATAATTTATTCTTATGCGCGTGTTGTTTTTTTAACCCTTTATTAATATAAGATTAATAATGGATAGGCGTCTTATTGACGCCTCTCTATTATTAACCGGGCTTAATATCACCTTACAATAGCAAGGTGATATTAACCCCTTATTACCCCATATCCCACCGCTACAGGGGAGTGGGAAGAGAGGGGCTAAGTGCCGGAATTGGCGCATCGTACAGATGCGCCAATTCTGGGGCGGCTGGGTGCTGGTATTTTTAGCCAGGGGGGCGCCAATATCCATGGCCCCTTCTTAGGCTATGAATATCAGCCCACAGCTGTCTGCCTAGTCTTTCTGGCTATAAATTATAGGGGGACCCCACGTCATTTTTTTTTGGGGGGGTCCCCCTATTTTAATAGCCAGTGAAGGCTAGCTGCAGGCTGATATTCAAAGCCTGGGAAGATCCATGGGTATTAACCCCTTCCCAGGCTAGAAATATTGGCCCCGGCTGTCGGCTTTCCCCCTCTGGCGCAGAAAATTGCGCGGGAGCCCACGCCATTTTTTTTCCTATTTTTTTTTTTATTAACTATTGCGTTAAGATTTTATGTGTGTGTGCGCGTGTGTCTTTATTTATATACCATTTTATCTATCATCTATCTACCTATATATCTTTCTGTCTATATATCTATCTTTCTATATATATTTCTAACTATCTCTGTATTTTCTATCTATCTATCTTCTATCTATCTATCTATCTATCTATCTATCTACTGGTATCTATTATCTATCTATCTATCTCTATCTGTGTGTGTGTAATGGAGTGTGGGTTGGACAAATGTAAAAGAGGAGGTTGCACAAGAAATGAGATCACAAATCTTTTTTTTTTGTTAAATAACATATCTTTATTTAGCTGTCAAAACCGCATACAAAAACGCATGAGAAAAAAAGCATGAAAAACCACATCAAAACTGCGTCGAAACCGCGTCAAAAAAGGACATGCGTTTTCTGCCAAGAGGTGCGGATTCGGCGCGGAAAAATCCGCAGGCAAATCCGCAACGTGTGCACAGGCCCTTAAACCTGCGGTTTTGCTGCGTAAGTGCCCGACTCAATGCAAGTCAATGGGCGCAGAAACGCTGCAGTTCCGCACAAAGAATTGACATGCTGCGGAAAATAAAGCACGGCGAAACCGCACGTTTTTTCCGCAGCATGTGCACAGCAGACCTGCGGTTCCCATTGGATTACATTGCATGTGCACTGTGCTGCGGGTTGGATGCGTTTCCGCACGTTGAAAAACGCAGCGGAAACACATCTAAAAACGCAATGTGTGCACAGGGCCTAAGGTTATGTGTGCTGTGGGTTGGACGCATACTTCGGCAGCGTCCTACCCACATTATCCAGATGTTACAGCATAGCGGATGGGATTTCTAGAAATCCCATGCCCATTATGCGTCCACAGACTCCCGCGGCTCACCTGTGGAGATGGACATGCGGCGTGTCTTTCCATACTGCAGCATGTCTACTTACCTTGTGGACACGCGAGTCTCCACAAGAGAAATTTCACCCGTACAATGCATTGTACACATGCAGAATCACTTGTGTTCAGTAGCCGGCAGCGCACAGACCCTTATACCATCAAGGCTTAAATCCTGATGGCAAGTTCACTTTAAATCAAGCACACCAGACACCACCATGCAATGTCAATAGTGGAGCAAGTGTGAGATCAGGGGCCAAATTTAAGAGCTCAGATTTATTAAACCCGGATGCCTCCTTTGCCACAAGTCAGTTTGCGAAATTCCTGGTCTGCTGTATCTGCCCTAGGCAATTGTCTGTGCTATTATGAAGTGGATGTGTCTAGGAGCGGCAATAGCTCAGCCACAGTGGAGCATCCATTCTCATAAACTGGGACTATCGATGCAGAAGTGTCTGGCACAAATCAATGATCTCCTCACTACAGAGTTCTAAACTGTCTATAGAAGTGACAATAGCAAAAGCACCGAGCTGAGAGCTTCATGACATAAGTTTCTGTAGCTCTGCAGCTGCATCTAGTGATCTAGTGCGTAGCGCTAGCTAGAGTGGTATAATGCATGCTGACACTAGACTCTGAAGCAGGGGAAATGGGATTTCTGAAGTGTTAAAGAGAATCTTTCACACAGTAGCGCAGCTACCAGTAGGGGTGGGGGAGCAGACGCCCTGGGCCCCGCGCTTTGAGGGGCCCACCCAGAGCTACGCTACTGTTAACTGTATCGGTGTGCACAGCGCACTCATAAAGTTAAACTCTGCAGCAGAGCAGGGAGACTATCTCCCTTTACTGCCACCCGGCCACTATGGGGCCCGTGAGCGTCACTATATGGTGCCCTCTGTGCTGAGAGAGGCGTATGGGGAGTGCATATACTATAGAGAGGAGTATGGGGAGTGAATTATACTATACAGTGGCCTATGGGGAGAGCATTACACTATATGGAGGCCTATGGGGAGTGCACTATACTATATGGAGGCCTAGGGGGGTGCACTATACTATATGGAGGCCTATGGGGAGTGCACTATACTATATGGAGGCCTAGGGGAGTGCATTATACTATATGGAGGCCTACTGGGAGTGCACTATACTATATGGAGGCCTAGGGGAGTGCATTATACTATATGGAGGCCTATGGGGAGTGCACTATACTATATGGAGGCCTAGGGGGGTGCATTATACTATATGGAGGCCTATGGGCACATTGTTAAGTGGGTACTTTTGTCATATGGGAACTCAGGTTATTGCGAATGTTAAAAGGGCACACAGAGGGCATTATTATTTTCTAGGGGGCAAAATGTGGGTACTATTTTCCAGGGCACTCGCACAGGGCATTATTATATTCTAGAGGGTTGCTTTACCATCTATAGGGCACACAGAACCACACAGCAGGTGCAGTAATAGGGACACAAAGCAGCAGCGGCTCAGCATTGGGGTATCAGCAGGATGAGGTGTTTGTCAAGGTTGGAAATAGATGGGGAGGTTCTGGAAGTGTGAGAAGTCAAATGTGACTTTTTTATAATCTCTGCAGCAGAGTCCTGGCTCCAAGAAGTTGTCAGGTCAGTCTGGGCCAGATGGAAAAGGCGGGAAAAGTGAAGGTTCAGAAAAATCATCACCTGTAAGTTAATATTTATAACTGTACAAGCTGGTACATTATTCTCTGAAAGACTCCGATCCAGCTGGCACATACCAAACACTACTGGATTTCTAATTAAACTTTCCTTGAAACGCCGAAGCACTTGAGAGAAAAATATACCTTGGAATGCAATCGTGCAGTCAGGCTGATTCATTCTGCCAGCAGTTTAGGCAACATTTCACTTTCTGGGAGTTTGATGCACAACCTGAGGGTTTAGATGAACATTCAGAGAACAGAGCCCCCACCTAAGGCCGGAGTCACACTGCTGTAGAATATGGACGAGTGCTATGCGAAAAAACATCACATAGCACTCGGCCCAGCGTTAACCTATGGGACAGCTCACATCACCATTCATTTTCTCGGGTGTATTCAGCGTGCGTGTAAAATCGCAGCATGCTGCGATTGTCACCGAAACTCGCCAATGAAAGCCTATGGATGCGAGAAAGAAATAGCACAGCACCCGGACCATCCAAGTGCTGTCATATTTTTACACACCAGCGTCCTTTGAAAAGCCGGCAATTTATGTGCTGCATACAGTAAAATCACACTGACAGGTTAGAATAGAATAGATATATACCGTATATACTCGAGTATAAGCCGAGATTTTCAGCCCATTTTTTAGGGCTGAAAGTCCCCCTCTCGGCTTATACTCGAGTCATATACCAGGGGGGCGGCGGGGGAGGGGGAGCGCAGCTGTCCTATATACTCACCCCCTTCTGGCGCGGTCTCTGCAGCTCCTGCTCTTCTCCCATGGTCTCCAGCGCCTGTGTTCAGCGGTCCTGTGGTACCGCTCATTAAAGTCATGAATATGCACATATTCATGACTTTAATGAGAGGTACCACGTGACCGCTGTAGTTAGGCATAGCGCCGGAGACCGTGGGAGAAGAGCAGGGGCTGCAGAGACCGCGCCAGGAGGGGGTGAGTATATTCCATATTCACCTGTCCCCGTTCCACCGCTGCTCGCCGCTGTGTCCTCGCGTCCTTTAGCTGTTAATGTTCAGGTCAGAGGGTGCGATGACGTGGTTAGTGCGCGCCGCGCCCTGTGCCTGAGCGATCACTGCCGGAGGACCGAAGACAGCGGCGTGCAGCGGTGGAACGGGGACAGGTGAATATTGCAGGTGCCGAGGCCTGAGCCAGCGGTGACACCGGCACCTGTCCCCCATAGCGTGCCGGTGTCCCCGCCTGCTCAGGACACCGGCACCTGGCCCCCAGCGACGAGAGGTGAGTATGTCTTTTTTTTTTTTTTCATTTGCAGCGGCAGCATAAGGGACCTTGTGGGGCATAATACATGGGCAGCATATGGGGCATAATACATGGGGCAGCATATGGGGCACAATCTAAGGAGCATCTTATGGGGCATAATACATGGGCAGCATATGGGGCATAATACATGGGGCAGCATATGGGGCATAATACATGGGGCAACATATGGGGCACAATCTATGGAGCATGTTGTGGGGCATAATACATGGGCAGCATATGGGGCATAATACATGGGCAGCATTAGGGGCACAATCTAAGGAGCAGCATATGGGGCACAATCTAAGGAGCATCTTGTGGGGCATAATACATGGGCAGCATATGGGGCATAATACATGGGGCAGCATATGGGGCACAATCCATGGAGCATCTTGTGGGGCATAATACATGGGGCAGCATATGGGGCACAATCTATGGAGCATCTTGTGGGGCATAATACATGGGGCAGCATATGGGGCATAATACATGGGGCAGCATATGGGGCATAATACATGGGGCAGCATATGGGGCATAATACATGGGGCAGCATATGGAGCACAATCTATGGAGCATCTTGTGGGGCTCCTGATTCAATATGGCTATTCAAAAACATTTAACCATCTATTTTTAATTTTGAAATTTACCAGTAGCTGCCTCATTTTCCACCCTAGGCTTATACTCGAGTCGATAAGTTTTCCCAGTTTTTTTGTGGCAAAATTAGTGGGGTCGGCTTATACTCGGGTCGGCTTATACTCAAGTATATACGGTACATATAGAATGCATAAATATAGAGAAGTCAGTGACACACACATACTGTACATACACATGTGGTCAAAATTATTGTTACCACTCGTTTAATGATATAAAAACCCACAATGGTGACAGAAATAACTTGAATCTGACAAAAGTAATAATAAATCAAAAATCTATGAAAAAAAAACAAATGAAAGTTAGACATTGCTTTTCAACCATGCTTCCACAGAATTAAAAAAAAAATAAATAAAACTCATGAAATAGGCCTGGACAGAAATGATGGTACCTCTGGAAATAATGTGACAAAAGGGACATGTTAAATCAAGGTGTCCACTAATTAGCATCACTGGTGTCTACAATCTTGGAGTCAGTGAGTGGGCCTGTATAGAGGGCTACAGATAATCACTGTGCTGTTTGGTGACATGGTGTGTATCACACTCAACATGGACCAGAGGAAGCGAAGGAAAGAGTTGTCTCAGGAGATTAGAAAGGAAATTAAACAAACATGTTAAAGGTAAAAGTTATAATTCAATCTCCAAGCAGCTTGATGTTCCTGTAACTACAGTTGCAAATATTATTCAGAAATTTAAGCTCAATGGGACTGTTGCCAACCTCCCTGACAAATCAAGGAGACGGATAATACGAATGGTAACAAAAAGTCCAAGAAAACTTCTAAACAGATTAAAGGTAAACTTCAAGCTCAAGGAACATCAGTGTCAGATCACACCATCCATCGTTGTATGAGCCAAAGTGGACTTCATGGGAGACGACTAAGAAGGACACCATTGTTGAAAAAAAACATAAAAAAGCCAGACTGAAATTTGCCAAGCTACATGTTGACAAGCGACAAAGCTTCTGGGAGAATGTCCTATGGACAGATGAGACAAAAATGGAACTTTTCAATCAGCTCTATGTTCACAGATAGAAAAATGAAGCATATCAAGAAAAGAACACTGTCCCTACTGTGAAACATGGAGGAGGCTCTGTTATGTTCTGGGGCTGCTTTGCTGCATGTGGCACAGGGTGTCTAGAATCTGTGCAGGGTACAATGAAATCTCAAAACTATCAATGATGATATAGGAAAGATGTGTATCTTCGTACCGTGTTAGCCAGTAGGTTAGTCTATGCCTGATGAAGAGACCTGAGTAGTCTCGAAAGCTTGCAATTTGTTACCATCTTTTCAGTTAGCCATTAAAAGGTATCAACCACTGAGGACTCTCAAGTCTAAATATTTTTCAAAACTATCAAGGGATTCTACAGAGAAATGTGCTGCCCAGTGTCCAGAAGCTTGGTCTCAGTCGCAGGTCATGGGTCTTACAACAGGATGATGACCCAAAACACACAGCTAAAAACACCCAAGAATGGCTAAGAGGAAAACATTGGACTGTTCTGAAGTGGCTTTCTATGAGCCCTGACCTAAATCCTATTGAGCATCTTTGGAAAGAGCTGAAACATGCCATCTGGAAAAGGCAACCTTCAAACACGAGACAACTGGAGCAGTTTGCTCTTGAGGAGTGGGCCAAAATACCTGTCGAGAGGTGCAGAAGTCTCATTGACAGTTACAGGAATCTTTTGATTGCAGTGATTGCCTCAAAAGGTTGTGCAACAAAATATTAACTTAAGGGTTCAGTCATTTCTGTCCAGGCCTATTTCATGAGATTTATTTTGTTTTCATTTCTGTGGAAGCATGGTTGAAAAGCAATGTTTGACTTTCATTTGCTCATTTTCATAGATTTTTGATGTATTATTACTTTTGTCAGATTCAAGTTATTTCTGTCACCATTGTGTTTTTTTTTTGTCATTAAACGAGGAGTACCAACAATTTTGACCACGTGTGTAAATGTATTTATATTAGATAGATAGATAGATAGATAGATAGATAGATAGATAGATAGATAGATAGATAGATAGATAGATAGATAGATAGATAGATAGATAGAAGAAAAGCCGGCAATGCATCTGCCATGTTCTGTAAAATCACTGCAGGAGCCGACAGGATAGAAGAGATGGATGACATACAGTAAATACAAATAGAATAGGTAGATACAGAACACAGTAGTTTTACAGAACACAGCAAGTGAATTAAATTAACGGCTTTTCTTCTATGTAATAATACATATATATATGTATATATACACAGTATATATACATATATATACTGTATATATGTGTGTGTGTTTTAAAGAATATTACCTTTGAAAACGATGTGCAAATAACAGAGAATTGCCGTATGTAAAAACTCATGTTAAAACCGCATTGCAATCTGATGTCATTCGGATGCTAGGTGTGAGCAATCGGATTGTACTCGCATGACACTCGCATTACATTTCTGCGACTCTGGGCAGGGAACTCGGACCGATTTTTCATACGTTTAGTGTGACCACAGCCTAACGCCGGGGTCACACTTGCGAGTGCACCGCGAGAAACTTGCACGAGTCTCTCGCTCAATACCCGGCACTGCCACCGCCACTCGGGACCAGAGTGTGTGGCTGCATGTATTTCTATGCAGCTGAACACTCCGATCTCAGTGCCGGGTATTGATGCGATAGACTCGTGCGAGTGTCGCGCATTGCACTCGCAAGTGTGACCCTGGCCTAAGAGAATGAATAGTGCACACTGGGTGAGAGATAAGAGTGTGGAAAGGATTTTCAGAGCTTCAGTGTATGACCAAAAGACATGTTAGACAAAGGGAATGCTTTTATATCTATGGTAAAAGTTTGTGGAAGGCCCTTTCCTGTTCCAACATTGCACTGAGCACAGGAACACGGTCGAGTTAACAACAAGATTTACAGAGTTTGGTGTGGAGGAACCTGTATGGCCTTGTCCTGGCCCAGACACATCCACGACTTCAACTACGTAAAACACTTTTAGGAAAAATTAGAATCGATCGCCTTGTCCACCAACATCACTTTCTGATCTCACAAATGCCATTTTGTCTGAAAGAACCTAAATACCCATAATATGTACTACAAAATGTAGTGTAAGGCATCCCAGAAGAGTGGACGCTGTTATAGCCTCAAATGGCGTCCAGCTCCATACATGTTTATACAACCATGGTTTCTAAAAGAAAAGTACTACATTCTCATAAAAAGGTATGATCGTCTGCTGTTCACATTCTTTTTTCCATATAAAGGAAATTTGATAAAATACTGTATATAGTTTATAAATTGTACAAACTGATGGAATGAAGCAACAATTGCATACAAAATCTGGTGTAACATGAATAATAATACATTCATTTAGTGGTCTGTATGTAAAAATAAATCTTTATATCATTTACAGCTAAGTATTTTTTTTATAGTGTATGACTGGACCACATTACCTTTTGGCATTAGCTGGTGTAGTGCAACAGAAAGGAAAAAGATGGAATCGCTGTAGTAGGTTCCAGTGCCAGCACTGAAGAGCTTCTGCATGGCTTCTACTACCGGAAACAGCTTCTCGGTCAGGGTGCTGACGTCATGGAAAATCACCTGCCGGGCAGAGAAAACGTGTATGAGCAGAAATAAACCAACATTTATTTTACCAAATAGAATGCAAAACATTGTCCTTTATAACAACCAAATAAAATAAGAGACCCAAATAGATATTACCCAATATCGTGGCCCAGTAGAAAGTGATGCCCAGTGCAAAAGTCCTATTCGCAAATGATAAATTCAGTACGACGGCATCTAAAAAGGTTTGGCTATCAAATACATTTGTGTACAGAAAGGCCAACTACAGATCTGCTCATGTCGGCGTTTTGTTACGGGAGCAAAACAACAAAATGGAAGCTTCACGACAAACACCAGCGGCATCCAGTGGAACCCCACTAATCATCCTTTCACTGGAGAAAATAGCATGGCATGCGTTGTCTCCCCACGTCAGCTGAAGACGGACTTTCACTCTTTCTACTGAGCCCTTAAACAGTTCCCGAGGAGAGTGCCACCCGACTGAGGGCTTCTGTGCTCCTGTTTTACAGTTGGTGGCGCTCTTAGCACCTATGAGGCATCTCTGTTAAAAAAGGCTATAATCCCAAAAAGGCCAGTAAGAGATTTTTGTAGAAAGCTTCAAATTAAAGCTGATGACCGATACAAAAATGGCAAAATTTTGCCACAGTCCAAATATTCTTGGACCCACAGGATAGGTGATAATTTGGTTGACCTCCCATCAATCACTAGACCTAGGTTCTGGAGCAGTTTACCTTTTAAATCTTGCCGTTAATTGTTGTCTGTTATAACCTGCCTGATTATTTTCATTGCTTCACAAATAAAAAAAATATCATTCTGCATGTAATAGGTGAAATATCATCCATACACAGAGGGTGCACTACTTCTTAATACAGGGGCACAGACTAGAATCTTTTATTTGCTCTTTGTTCTCCCCATATACAAGAAAACCAAAGGGTAATGACCACAGGCCGAAATAAAGTTTATCCTTATGCACAGAAATAATGTAGAAAAACCAAGAGAAAAAGTGTGCAGGATACAAAACATCACAATCAAATGTATAAATCTTTGTTAGACAACATTAAAAAAGTGCATGTGGAAATATAAAAAACACATGTAAAAAAAAAAGCTAGAGCACACAAATGAAGAGAATGGTGTGAGAGCCAGCGAGACAAGAAATAAGTCTCTCAAATGCAAAGATTGATTGATTAAATAAATCAAAGACAAAGTAAAGCATATTCTACAGAGGTTGTACAAAAACATAAGATTAGGACAAAAAGGGGAGTAAGGAGTAAAAATCACTGGACCAAAACATTTTGTCTAATAAAGTGCAAGTACCATGAGCCCCTATGAAAGTATTTCAGCAAGTGTTCACCTACCATCCACCCGATGCGCGTTTCGCAACCGCTTAAAAAAAGGTCAAAAAAACTAAAAAAAGGGTCAAAAAAGGCCCGTAAAATATTTTAGTAGAAACATTCAAATTAAAGCTCATGACATTATTTCAAAACAGCAACATTTTGCCACAATCCAAGTATTCCTGGACCCACAAGATAGGCTCTGGAGTGGTTTAGCGCCTTTAATCTTGCCATTCATTTTTGTCTGTTATACCCTACCTGATCTACTGTAAATCCGTCTGAGAAAGCGCCACAAAACTGTTGCAAAAGATAAACACAATGCACAGCATTGGGAAAACCGACATTGCTGTGCACATATCAGTTTTAGGTCACTTCATTTAACCACTTCATGATTGGAATTTATGAAGATGTTAAAAGAAGCAACATGTCCATCCTTCCTGTTGTAGTTTAAACAAAAGAAAAAGATGACGCATATACAAAGGTAATATTGCCAGTTTAGGGAAAAGAGTCCACTGCTAAAGCGGCTTCGCCTAGGAAAACCTCTGGGGGTTCGCCAGCATCTTAAAAACACCATGCACACATATACATGGCATTTTTACATTGTACATAGTGTTTTCTGGTCTTTCTGATATTGTTACCTCCATTTTGAAAAAGTAGCAAAAACACCAAACAAACAAAAAACCACACAGCTCATCCAATTCAATTTAACAGGTGTATGCATGCAAGTTGCAAAACTAAGCAAGTGTAATAACTACTCAATCTCTGTCCACCAAGCCTAAATGACATGCCGCAGCCCTTTCTGAGCAGTGCTAGGATACACTGACAAGACCAGACTATCCCGGGTGTAGAGAAAAAATATAGAAGCTATAAAAGGTATGGGAATTAGAACTCATAGAGGTCAGTTTTTCATAGAGAGAATACTCATTACAGTGATAGTTCATATGTCTTTTTTTATTTTTACAGACTGAGTTGTCCATAAAAAGCACAGAGACTTGTCTGAAATATGTATCCTTGTGTCAGATCAAACTCAACAACGCAAGTCTATGGATCCGTAAAAAACGGGACAGTACTTGGATGCCATCCGTGTGCGATCCGTTTTTCATGGATTGTTTGAGAGACCCTCACAGCCGATACATTCTGCCCGATCCACTTACAGTATGTAGCAGATGCTGGCTGCATGAGTTCTGCCATATTGGTTTATCCTTAAACGCTACAGTACCAAGCCGCACGTGAGACTAGTCAGACAGGCGAGTCACTGGAAACTTCTCCTGCCAGCTTGCCTGCAGCGATAGGTCTCTCCCAGCTAGCTTGTATAGAGGGAGATTATTACTCAAGGGGGGAGCCGGACCAGGCTGTCCAACTAGTCTCATGTGAGTCTCCTTCGCCAGTGGCTATTAAGCTGTTTTTCTAAGAAACGCTGGGTAAACCTATATATGGCTGAACTCACACAACCAGTGTCTGATACATGCAGCTTGTGGATCGGGCAGCAAGTATCAGCTGTCAGATTCCCTTTAAGAAACCTCCATCAGAAAAACTGATGAAACTCCAACCAAAATCTGATGGTAAAAACTGGCACAACCAAACGCTGATGAGATGCTGCTCAAAAACACTGATTAAACTCGGATCGATTTTTGAATACGAGAAAAATCACTGAGTTGTGAAGTAGCCCATAGCTGGGTTTCATGGTCTACATATGGACCTCAATTAAAGTACCACAGGTCAAAGAGTATTTTTTAAAATTAAAATCAACAAGTTTATTATGCCAAAAATTTAAAATATAAACATTGACAGAGCAACTCACTAAGCAGGCTGAGTAGTAGAGGGGACTATTGTACTACATAATGAATCAATGAAACATAATGTGTATGTAAACAAAGCAACACATAAGTAACCACAATAATAAAGTGTGATAGTCTCACTAATACATATAAT
>JARQOD010000005.1:184273046-184327623 GCA_033576555.1 Oophaga sylvatica | reverse complement strand
ATGATCGTCTGCTGTTCACATTCTTTTTTCCATATAAAGGAAATTTGATAAAATACTGTATATAGTTTATAAATTGTACAAACTGATGGAATGAAGCAACAATTGCATACAAAATCTGGTGTAACATGAATAATAATACATTCATTTAGTGGTCTGTATGTAAAAATAAATCTTTATATCATTTACAGCTAAGTATTTTTTTTATAGTGTATGACTGGACCACATTACCTTTTGGCATTAGCTGGTGTAGTGCAACAGAAAGGAAAAAGATGGAATCGCTGTAGTAGGTTCCAGTGCCAGCACTGAAGAGCTTCTGCATGGCTTCTACTACCGGAAACAGCTTCTCGGTCAGGGTGCTGACGTCATGGAAAATCACCTGCCGGGCAGAGAAAACGTGTATGAGCAGAAATAAACCAACATTTATTTTACCAAATAGAATGCAAAACATTGTCCTTTATAACAACCAAATAAAATAAGAGACCCAAATAGATATTACCCAATATCGTGGCCCAGTAGAAAGTGATGCCCAGTGCAAAAGTCCTATTCGCAAATGATAAATTCAGTACGACGGCATCTAAAAAGGTTTGGCTATCAAATACATTTGTGTACAGAAAGGCCAACTACAGATCTGCTCATGTCGGCGTTTTGTTACGGGAGCAAAACAACAAAATGGAAGCTTCACGACAAACACCAGCGGCATCCAGTGGAACCCCACTAATCATCCTTTCACTGGAGAAAATAGCATGGCATGCGTTGTCTCCCCACGTCAGCTGAAGACGGACTTTCACTCTTTCTACTGAGCCCTTAAACAGTTCCCGAGGAGAGTGCCACCCGACTGAGGGCTTCTGTGCTCCTGTTTTACAGTTGGTGGCGCTCTTAGCACCTATGAGGCATTTCTGTTAAAAAAGGCTATAATCCCAAAAAGGCCAGTAAGAGATTTTTGTAGAAAGCTTCAAATTAAAGCTGATGACCGATACAAAAATGGCAAAATTTTGCCACAGTCCAAATATTCTTGGACCCACAGGATAGGTGATAATTTGGTTGACCTCCCATCAATCACTAGACCTAGGTTCTGGAGCAGTTTACCTTTTAAATCTTGCCGTTAATTGTTGTCTGTTATAACCTGCCTGATTATTTTCATTGCTTCACAAATAAAAAAAAATATCATTCTGCATGTAATAGGTGAAATATCATCCATACACAGAGGGTGCACTACTTCTTAATACAGGGGCACAGACTAGAATCTTTTATTTGCTCTTTGTTCTCCCCATATACAAGAAAACCAAAGGGTAATGACCACAGGCCGAAATAAAGTTTATCCTTATGCACAGAAATAATGTAGAAAAACCAAGAGAAAAAGTGTGCAGGATACAAAACATCACAATCAAATGTATAAATCTTTGTTAGACAACATTAAAAAAGTGCATGTGGAAATATAAAAAACACATGTAAAAAAAAAAAAGCTAGAGCACACAAATGAAGAGAATGGTGTGAGAGCCAGCGAGACAAGAAATAAGTCTCAAATGCAAAGATTGATTGATTAAATAAATCAAAGACAAAGTAAAGCATATTCTACAGAGGTTGTACAAAAACATAAGATTAGGACAAAAAGGGGAGTAAGGAGTAAAAATCACTGGACCAAAACATTTTGTCTAATAAAGTGCAAGTACCATGTGCCCCTATGAAAGTATTTCAGGAAGTGTTCACCTACCATCCACCCGATGCGCGTTTCGCAACCGCTTAAAAAAAAGGTCAAAAAAAGGGTCAAAAAAGGCCCGTAAAATATTTTAGTAGAAACCTTCAAATTAAAGCTCATGACATTATTTCAAAACAGCAACATTTTGCCACAATCCAAGTATTCCTGGACCCACAAGATAGGTTCTGGAGTGGTTTAGCGCCTTTAATCTTGCCATTCATTTTTGTCTGTTATACCCTACCTGATCTACTGTAAATCCGTCTGAGAAAGCGCCACAAAACTGTTGCAAAAGATAAACACAATTCACAGCATTGGGAAAACCGACATTGCTGTGCACATATCAGTTTTAGGTCACTTCATTTAACCACTTCATGATTGGAATTTATGAAGATGTTAAAAGAAGCAACATGTCCATCCTTCCTGTTGTAGTTTAAACAATAGAAAAAGATGACGCATATACAAAGGTAATATTGCCAGTTTAGGGAAAAGAGTCCACTGCTAAAGCGGCTTCGCCTAGGAAAACCTCTGGGGGTTCGCCAGCATCTTAAAAACACCATGCACACATATACATGGCATTTTTACATTGTACATAGTGTTTTCTGGTCTTTCTGATATTGTTACCTCCATTTTGAAAAAGTAGCAAAAACACCAAACAAACAAAAAACCACACAGCTCATCCAATTCAATTTAACAGGTGTATGCATGCAAGTTGCAAAACTAAGCAAGTGTAATAACTACTCAATCTCTGTCCACCAAGCCTAAATGACATGCCGCAGCCCTTTCTGAGCAGTGCTAGGATACACTGACAAGACCAGACTATCCCGGGTGTAGAGAAAAAATATAGAAGCTATAAAAGGTATGGGAATTAGAACTCATAGAGGTCAGTTTTTCATAGAGAGAATACTCATTACAGTGATAGTTCATATGTCTTTTTTTATTTTTACAGACTGAGTTGTCCATAAAAAGCACAGAGACTTGTCTGAAATATGTATCCTTGTGTCAGATCAAACTCAACAACGCAAGTCTATGGATCCGTAAAAAACGGGACAGTACTTGGATGCCATCCGTGTGCGATCCGTTTTTCATGGATTGTTTGAGAGACCCTCACAGCCGATACATTCTGCCCGATCCACTTACAGTATGTAGCAGATGCTGGCTGCATGAGTTCTGCCATATTGGTTTATCCTTAAACGCTACAGTACCAAGCCGCACGTGAGACTAGTCAGACAGGCGAGTCACTGGAAACTTCTCCTGCCAGCTTGCCTGCAGCGATAGGTCTCTCCTAGCTAGCTTGTATAGAGGGAGATCTATTACTCAAGGGGGAGCCGGACCAGGCTGTCCAACTAGTCTCATGTGAGTCTCCTTCGCCAGTGGCTATTAAGCTGTTTTTCTAAGAAACGCTGGGTAAACCTATATATGGCTGAACTCACACAACCAGTGTCTGATACATGCAGCTTGTGGATCGGGCAGCAAGTATCAGCTGTCAGATTCCCTTTAAGAAACCTCCATCAGAAAACTGATGAAACTCCAACCAAAATCTGATGGTAAAAACTGGCACAACCAAACGCTGATGAGATGCTGCTCAAAAACACTGATTAAACTCGGATCGATTTTTGAATACGAGAAAAATCACTGAGTTGTGAAGTAGCCCATAGCTGGGTTTCATGGTCTACATATGGACCTCAATTAAAGTACCACAGGTCAAAGAGTATTTTTTAAAATTAAAATCAACAAGTTTATTATGCCAAAAATTTTAAATATAAACATTGACAGAGCAACTCACTAAGCAGGCTGAGTAGTAGAGGGGACTATTGTACTACATAATGAATCAATGAAACATAATGTGTATGTAAACAAAGCAACACATAAGTAACCACAATAATAAAGTGTGATAGTCTCACTAATACATATAATAGACGTCCCCCACAAGGAGAGGAATTCACATATCACAAAGAGAAATTCACACTATCACATAATAGTCATCTTGCTGTGTCGCCCAAAATACTAAAGTGCATTACAAAATGAAATGACAATTCACATTAATGTCCGTACTTACATCTAAATGATTGCAAATAAAGGAGTGCCCCCAGGCCTGCCGCTCAACGCACGTTTCACCGCTTCTTCGTCAGGAGAACATATATGATTGCACCCTTAGACGTAACTCTGACAACACATTTAATAGTAATTGTTTTAAACCTTTTTAGCAAAACAATTCCTCTAATCTCCCACTACAGTGTAATAAGTGTTATTACCATTTCTGATTCCCGTTTTATATAAGTGGATTATTATTTATAATGTAAGGCCAGCATTTATGTACATAAGTACATTCCCGTCACCGAGATTGACATTTGACCTGTCAGCAATAACTTCACTCCGCTTACCAGTAAAACTTTTCCATTACAGTCCCTATCCTAAATTCCTAATTGTTTTTTACCTTCACATCTTACATGGACTACTACCAGATACATCTTACTTCTCAGAAAATATCTATCATTCTAACACCCTTTGGTGAAAACGTCACATTCAAGCAACAAAGGGTTCAGATGTTACAGCAGATCTCCTACTTGATACATTTTGGAGAAAAAAAATACCGGTAATTAAAAAGTCTATTCAAGAATGAATCTGCAGAAACTGAACTAGATTTCATTTTCAGTTTTACCTCCAAGATAGAAAAAAAAAATCAGTTTCCCAGAAGTGGTTTATAAAGGGTCCCTGCAAGTTATCAATCAATGAGCATGAAAATCAATGAGCGTCTGTGCACAATTTTTACAGACCCATGGACCTATATGGGCGATTTTGACACGTGACTTGAATAAAAAAAAAATGGATGTCTCAAGGACGCACGGTACACAAAAAAATATATTATTTCCACAAACAAGCCAACAGCACAACAGACTAATGGGTTCGGGTTCCAGCTGTGATCACGTATGTGGAACACAGACTTCTAAATGAGGCGGAGGAATTTGCTTCTGAGTTTCGTAGATGGGCAACGGATACTCAGTGGAATGACCCAGCTCTTAGGAGCCAGTTTTGTCATGGGCTTTCTGACAAATTAAAAGACGTTTTGGCTCAGTATGAGTCTCCTCCTTCTCTGGAGGCTGCTATGGCCCTAGCTATCCGTACTGATAGACGGCTTCGGGAGAGGGGTGAGGTAACTCCACTCCCTGTTGTTACTCCACCTACTACTAAAGTCCCTTATGTTGAGGTTCCCCTTGTCTGTTCGGATGAACCTATGCAGTTGGGAGGGACATCTTTTCGTAGTAGGGGATTGGCGGCACGCCGCAGGACTAGAAGGTGTTTTTTTTGCGGGAAAGAGGGACATTTTGTTGGAGAATGTCCATCCCGTGTCTTGTTAAGTAAAAAGTCGCCGGAAAACTGCTAATCCCAGGTTGTGTGGTGGACGACAACCTGGGAGTATGTATTTCATCCGCCGGTTCTTCTCAGTTCCTTGTACCAGTGGAGGTGGTGGTTGGTACTAGAGTGAAGAGATTGTCTGTTCTTCTGGATAGTGGTTCCGGGGCTAATCTGGTTGACGCTCAGTTTGCTCAGGCTCAAGGTATGCATCTGAGTGTATTGGTCAAACCGATCCCTATTTTCTCCATTGACGCCAGGCCTCTCGGCCAAGGTAGCTTTGTTCATGAGGTTCATAACATTGACCTTCGGGTAGGGGCAATACATAGGGAACAATTATCTTGTTATGTGTTGGAGGGTCTACCTACTCCCATTGTGTTGGGACTTCCTTGGCTGGTTAAACATAACCCTGTGATTAATTGGCAGTCCAGAGAGATAAGCCAATGGGGAGAGTTTTGCAAAAGCAACTGCATGAACACAGTCATCAGTGCGGTCGTGCCTAGTACATTGCCTCCTTTTTTGGAGGATTTTGGGGATGTTTTCTCTGAGGAGGGGTGTCGGGAGTTGCCTCCTCATCGCGTGTATGACTGCTCTATTAATCTACTTCCTGATGCTAAGTTGCCTAAAGCTAGGTTGTATAATCTTTCTGGTCCTGAAAGGCAGGCTATGAAAGATTATATTTCTGAAAGTCTAGCCGAAAGGCATATTAGACCTTCATCTTCCCCTGTGGCCGCGGGGTTCTTCTTTGTGAAGAAAAAAGATGGAGGCCTACGCCCTTGCTTGGATTTCCGCGAACTTAATCGGATTACTGTTCGAGATCCGTATCCACTCCCTCTTATTCCTGATCTCTTCAATCAAATTGTTGGCGCCAAATGGTTCTCTAAATTGGATCTCAGGGGGGCGTATAATCTGATTAGGATAAAAGAGGGGGATGAGTGGAAAACGGCGTTTAACACGCCGGAGGGACATTATGAAAACCTGGTCATGCCTTTTGGTCTGACTACTGCACCAGCAGTATTCCAACATTTTGTTAATGACATTTTTCGTCACCTTGTGGGGCTGTTTGTGGTCGTATATTTGGATGACATTTTAATTTACTCGCCAGATCTTGTGTCTCACCAGGAGCATGTGAGACAGGTTTTGCAGATCTTGCAAGACAATAAACTATACGCCAAACTGGAGAAGTGTGTTTTTGCCATACAGGAACTTCAGTTTTTGGGTTTTTTGGTGTCAGCCTCCGGTTTCCGTATGGACCCTGAAAAGGTGAGAGCAGTGCTTGAATGGGATCAGCCAGGGGATCTTAAGGCTCTGCAGCGTTTTTTGGGGTTTGCTAATTACTACCGGAAATTTATTTGTAATTTTTCGTCTGTCGTCAAACCTCTCACTGACATGACGAGAAAAGGGACGGATTTTTCTAGGTGGTCGGACAAGGCTTGCCAAGCCTTTTCCTCTTTGAAGAGATGTTTTGCTTCGGCACCCGTTCTCATCCAACCAGATGTATCTCAGCCTTTCATTGTTGAGGTGGACGCGTCTGACGTAGGGGTGGGTGCTATATTGTCCCAGGGTCCGTCCCCTGGTAAATGGCATCCGTGCGCTTTCTTTTCTAAGAAATTGTCGTCCGCCGAAAGGAATTATGATATCGGCAATAGGGAACTTTTGGCCATTAAATTGGCTTTTGAAGAATGGCGTCACTTTTTGGAGGGGGCAGTCCACCCGGTCACCGTTATTACTGATTACAACAACCTGCTGTATTTAGAATCCGCTAAGCGTCTGAATTCCAGACAAGCTCGATGGTCGTTGTTTTTTACCAGGTTTAATTTTGTCGTCACTTATCGCCCGGGGTCTAAGAATGTAAAGGCTGATGCCTTGTCTCGCAGTTTCCCAGGGGCCGGGAAAACGGATGACCCGATTCCTATCCTTCAGGAGGGGGTGGTAGTGTCGGCTGTATGTTCTGAGCTTGAGGAGGAGGTGTTAGAGGCTCAGGGGGACGCCCCTGCAGGACCTCCAGGGAGACTGTTTGTCCCGAATCAGTTGAGACAAAAGGTTATTGAGGCACATCATAATTCTGCTTTAGCAGGACATCCAGGGAGTAAGGCTACTTTAGATGTCCTTTCTCGCCGATTTTGGTGGCCTAACGCTAATAAAGATGTTATAACTTTTGTCGCGTCCTGTGGGGTTTGTGCTCGCTCTAAAACCCCTCATACCCGTCCGTCTGGGACCCTTTTACCCTTGAAACTTCCGGAGCGTCCATGGACTCATTTATCTATGGACTTCATTACGGACCTTCCTCCGTCGTCAGGGAATACTGTCATACTGGTGGTTGTTGACAGGTTCAGTAAGATGGCACATTTCGTTGCTCTTCCTGCACTCCCTAATGCTAAAACTCAGGCGCAGGTGTTCATTAGGGAGATCGTGAGACTTCATGGGTTGCCTTCTGATGTGGTATCAGATAGGGGGTCTCAGTTTGTGTCCAAATTTTGGAGGGCATTTTGTTTACGTCGGGGGATGCAATTGTCGTTTTCCTCGGCTTTTTCATCCGCAGACCAATGGTCAGACAGAGCGTCTGAATCAGAGTTTAGAGACATATCTCCGGTGTTTTGTCTCGGAGAACCAGGAGGACTGGTCTTCTTTCTTGCCTCTGGCAGAGTTCGCTCTTAACAACAGGCGGAGCGAGTCCACTGGTAAGTCCCCGTTTTTTGGGGCATATGGTTTTCATCCTCAGTTTTGTACTTTCAATGGGGGGGGGTCCTTCTGGGATTCCTGAGGAAGAGCGTTTCTCGTCGTCACTTGCTTCTGTGTGGAGAGGTGTATTGAATAATGTGAGTGCGATGGGGAACCGTTACAAACGTATGGCTGATAGGAGGAGAGTTTCTGGTCCAGATCTGAATGTGAACGATCTGGTATGGTTGTCTACCAGGAATATAAAACTTAAAGTGCCCTCCTGGAAACTGGGTCCCAGATTCATCGGGCCGTACAGGATCAGTTCCATAATTAATCCTGTGGCATTTCGTCTGGAACTCCCTCCTACGTTTAAAATTCATAATGTGTTCCACAAGTCTTTACTTAAAAGGTATGTGGCACCAGTCATATCGTCACCTCTACCTCCTCCTCCAGTGTTGGTCAATGGCAACTTGGAATTTCAAGTATCAAAAATCATTGACTCACGTCTGAATCGCCGGTCCCTTCAGTACTTGGTGCATTGGAAGGGGTATGGTCCGGAGGAGAGGACGTGGGTCCCTGCGTCTGATGTTAACGCAGATCGTTTGGTTCGGACCTTCCACAGAACTCACCCGGGCAGGCCTGGCCCTGAGGGTCCGGAGGCCCCTTGTAAGGTTCTATGTATATATTCCTGAAACTCAGTTTGTTCGTCAGCCATTTTACTTTCTGTCTTGCTGCAGCTATCTTGCCCTCAGTCAAAATGGAGTTTCCAGCTTGCATGTTCCCGCCCTGATTCTCTCCTTTGCTTCTTAAGCAGCCACAGCTGAGCAATCAGTGCTTCAGAATCTAGCCTGCAGTGAACCTGTGACTTGACTCCTGTAAGCCTTGGACCTTGTACTCCAGCTATTCCTACTGAGGAACTCTGAAGCACTTGTGGACTCTGAACCCTGCTCTTTGAAAGACCCACGTTTGCATGGACTTACGGTAACAGAGAAGAAGATCCTGAATCTGTATTGGAGAGTGATTGCTGAGCTTGGATTACTCTGGCCTGCTGTGTCTCCTGCTTCTGTGTCTGCAAACTGTGTGACTATTTCTGCCAACTTGTATGAAGTAATACAGGACTTTTCTATATCAAACCTGTGACTCCTGTGTTTTCATCGCACCCAAGCACAAGACGCTATATGAACTGTACTACATACATTACAAGATTCTGAAGACAAAACGTTAGTGTCTGCTGGGTCTGGAAGGCTGTGTCTGCTGTACTGTGGATATCAGACGTCCGGTTGTACTTTCTGTGATGACAGTGGTTGTGACTTCTCACAACCATTCCAGGTGAGCAATTCCCTTAAGTTTTTTCTTTTTGCAGTGTTACCACAGGTAAACACTATTGTTTTTTTTTTTTTCCTTTCTTTTCTCTTTTTTGTCTGCTGTAACTCTGGATATCAGATGTCTGGTTGAAACTTTCTGTGATGATAGTGGTTGTGACTTCTCACCACCATTCCAGGTGAGCAGTTCCCTTAATTTTTTTTTTCTCTCTGCAGTGTTGCCACAGGTGAACACTATTGTTTTTTTTTCTCTCCTCTTCTTCCAGTAATCCTGTCTTAAAAGATCTGGAAAATGGAGGCCCGCATAAAGGAACTTTGTGGAGTGACTGATAATATCCTTGCAGATTTGCAGAATATAAAGACCCGTTTTACAAATCTACAGGACCTCAATAATCACAATTTGCAAGTGGTTGGACAGACTACCCAGGATTTGCGAGCCAGGATTGAGGTTCTAGAGGGGCGAGTCCAGGCTCCTGCCGTAGCCCCGAGTGCTGGGATTCCCAAGTTGCCCCCTTTTCGTTTTGGCGGTGAACGTGAGAAATTCAGGGGATTTATTAATCAATGCAATCTTTTTTTTTTCCGCACATGCTTCACAATTTCCCACTGAACGATCTAAGGTGCTTACTATAATTATGTTGCTTACCAACAAGGCTTTAATGTGGGCAAACCCTCTGATTAAGACTGAGGATGATTGTTTGAATCACCTTGATGCTTTTATTTCAGCCATGGGGCAGGTGTTTGATGACCCCAATCGAGGTGCAACAGCTGAAGCAGCCATGTTAGCTTTGCGCCAAGGTAAGCACTCGGTAGCTGAATATGCCTTGGATTTCAGGAGATGGGCCCTTGATACCACCTGGGACAGTTCCGCCAAAAAATCTATTTTTCGAAAGGGGTTATCTCCACTGATTAAGGATGAACTTGCTCGTGCCGACCCTCCCACTGCGTTAGGTGACTTTATTAACTACTGCATCCGTATTGATACTCGTCTGACTGAACGCAGGCAAGAGAGATGGTTCGAAAGCAATCGTACTAACCTTTTCCTACCTTCCTCTCCAGCTAAGGAACCTTTGAGTAGGATTACACAGGAACCTGAACCTGAACCCATGCAGGTAGACTCTTTACAACGACGGGTTAGTGATGCACGCAAGGAACATCGTTTTAAGGAGAATCTATGTTTCTGGTAAGTCAGGGCACTTCATTATAAACTGCCCCAGCCGTTCTCGTAAGACTACTGCAGCACTCATTCATTGTGAGTGTTGCGAGAGGGGATCTGTCAGGTCCGAGCCTCAGGCTCCAGAGAGATCTGCAGCAACAGATCTTGATTTCTCGGACTTAAACTCCGTTACCTCTGAGGACGTTGACTGTGTAAACGCTGCCAGTTTTCAAGTTTCCTCAGCGGTGTCCCAGCTGAGTTGTAAGAAAAACAATTCTCATTGCTTTCTTTCCATCAAACTCTGGGTTGACTCAGCTTGGGTGTCTAGCTCTGCTATGATCGACTCAGGGGCAAGTGGAAATTTTATGGATGTCTCCTTTGCTCTGAAAAAGGGAATACGTTCAGTGAAGAAGACTACTCCAGTACAGATGGAAACTGTGGATGGCTCCCTGCTGACCTCTGGACCAGTGGATCAGGAAACAGAGCCTTTGAGGGTTCTTATGGGTAAAGATCATCAAGAGAAACTGTCCTTTATGCTTATCTCTTCTCCCCACTTTCCCATTATTCTAGGGCTACCATGGCTGCAGGCTCAGAATCCTACCATTAACTGGGAGACCAAGGAATTACACTTTCCAGAGAAACAGATGAGTCCAAAAGTTTCAGCTTGCTCTGTTCCTAAAGGAATCATGTCAGTCCCTGAACTACCAGCTGTATACCAGGACTATGTGGATTTATGTGACAAGAAGAACGCTGACCAGCTTCCTCCTCACCGTCCATATGATTGTCCAATTGAATTATTGCCTGGAGCAGAGATACCTTTTGGTAAGATCTACCCCCTGGCGGGGCCCGAGCTAAAGGCTTTAAAGGATTACATAGATGAAAATCTAGCCAAGGGCTTCATACGCCCCTCTTCATCTCCTGCAGGTGCACCCATCTTCTTTGTAAAGAAGAAAGATGGATCTCTGAGACCATGCGTAGACTATAGGGAACTCAATAAGGTTACTATTAGAAACCGTTATCCATTGCCTTTAATCCCTGAGTTATTGGAGAGAGTGCGACATGCCAAAATTTTTTCTAAACTAGATCTTCGTGGGGCCTATAACTTAGTCCGTATTAGACCTGGGGATGAATGGAAGACTGCATTCAGGTCACGCTATGGACACTTTGAATATCTAGTTATGCCTTTTGGTCTGAGTACCGCCCCAGCCACTTTCCAACACTTGGTGAATGACATCTTCAGGGATCTCCTAGATACATTCGTGGTAATTTATTTGGATGATATTCTAATTTTTTCTAACTCCACAGAGGAACATCATGGACATGTGAGAATGGTCTTGGAACGTCTAAGACAAAATCATCTTTACATCAAACTTGAAAAGTGTGAATTCCATAGGACCGAAATTCAATTTCTGGGGTATGTACTGTCTACACAAGGAATTAGTATGGATGGAAGCAAAACCCAAGCCATCAAGGATTGGCCAAGTCCTAGAAATGTGAAGGAGGTACAGCGCTTCATCGGGTTTGCCAACTTCTATAGACGTTTCATTAGAAATTTCTCTGAGGTAGTGTCACCTATCACTCAACTTACCCGGAAAGAGTCTAGGTTTTCCTGGACTCCCCAAGCCCAGGAAGCATTTTCCCGTCTAAAAGATAAATTTACCACTGCACCTATCCTAGTACATCCCAACCCCGAGCTTGCCTTCATAATAGAGGTGGATGCTTCAGACTGTGCCGTTGGAGCTATACTCTCTCAGAGAACAGGTGAGAAGAATGTCTTGCATCCCTGTGCCTTCTTTTCCCAGCAGTTGTCTTCGGCTGAGAGGAACTACGATGTGGGCAATAGAGAGTTGTTGGCCATTATTGCCGCCTTCAAAGAATGGAGACACCTTCTTCAGGGTGCTGCACAGCAAATAGTCGTCCTGACAGACCATCGTAACCTTGAGTTTATCAGGTCGGCTAAGTGCCTGACTCCTCGCCAGGCTCGCTGGAATCTTTTCTTAAACCAATTTAATTTTATCATCTCTTATAGACCAGGATCGCGCAATGGAAAGGCTGATGCACTCTCTAGGATTTACTCAGCAGAGACACGTCCAATTACTCCTCCTAAGACTATTCTTCCTGACTCTAGATTCCTAGGAGTAATTCATAATCAAGATCTACTTAAGGACATCAAGGAAGCATACCATGCGGATTCCTTTTTGGCACAACCCCCAAGGGACGTAAGTCTTGTCTTTAAGAATGGTGTGTGGATTCAGGGACAACGTCTGTATATTCCTGAAACAGTCAGATTAAGAGTATTGCAACTCATTCACGATTCCAAGATAGCTGGGCATAGAGGAATTCTAAAGACACAGGAATTTCTTTCTCGTTTCTTTTGGTGGCCCACTTGCAGGAAGGATGTTTTGAATTATGTCACTTCATGTGAGGTCTGTGCAAGATGCAAAACACCTCGCTCCTCACCAACTGGTCTGTTACAGCCTCTTCCCACCCCGTCCCGCCCGTGGGGATCCATTTCTATGGACTTCATTGTGGAGTTACCAACCTCTTAGGGGAAGAACACCATTCTAGTGGTGGTTGACCGTCTAACAAAGGCAGCTCATTTTATCCCTTGTGTCGGCTTACCCACTGCAAAACAGACATCAGATTTGATGATTAAAGATGTGTTTCGCTTACATGGAGTACCGGATGAGGTTATTTCGGATCGAGGGGTGCAATTCACTTCTAGGTTTTGGCAAAATTTCTGTGCAGCATTGGACATTAAAGTAAACCTTTCTTCTGCTTTTCATCCCCAGACTAATGGACAGACCGAACGAACCAATCAAACCCTGGAGCAGTATCTCCGCTGCTTTATCTGCCACCTACAGGATGATTGGGTGGATCTACTTCCATTAGCTGAGTTCTCGTATAACAACTCTCAGAGTGCCTCCACTAAACAGTCTCCTTTTTACTCTAATCTAGGTTATCATCCTAACATTCTACCACGATTTCCCATAGAAACGCCTTTACCAGCAGTGGCTGAAAGAATCACGTCTTTACAGAAGAATATGGATCTTCTAAAGGAAAATCTGGAATCGGCTCAAGAAAGGTACAAGAAAGCAGCAGATAAATTTCGTAAACCTGCACCAGCTTTCAAGGTAGGAGACTTGGTCTGGCTGTCAACCAGAAATCTTAAGTTAAGGATTCCATCGTCTAAGTTGGGACATAAGTACATTGGACCCTATAAAATCAGTAAAATTATAAGTGCCGTTGCTTGTCGTCTTCAACTGCCCAGAACTATGAGAATCCACCCTGTCTTTCATGTATCCCTACTAAAGGCTGCGACACCCAATACGTTTCCTGGACGTTCCTCTCCTTGCCCTGACCCAGTGCTAGTCGATGGTCAGGAAGAATTTGTGGTGGAAAGGATTTTAGATTCCAGGTTGTATAGAAATCAGTTACAATATCTGATTAAATGGCAGGGCTACCCAGTGGAGGACAACTCATGGGAACCGGTCAATAACGTTAATGCTCCTCGCTTGCTCCGTCAGTTTCATCAGAGGTACCCACACAAGCCTGGTCTGAGGTCATCCGGAGGTTGTCCTTAAGGGGGAGTAATGTAAGGTTCTATGTATATATTCCTGAAACTCAGTTTGTTCGTCAGCCATTTTACTTTCTGTCTTGCTGCAGCTATCTTGCCCTCAGTCAAAATGGAGTTTCCAGCTTGCATGTTCCCGCCCTGATTCTCTCCTTTGCTTCTTAAGCAGCCACAGCTGAGCAATCAGTGCTTCAGAATCTAGCCTGCAGTGAACCTGTGACTTGACTCCTGTAAGCCTTGGACCTTGTACTCCAGCTATTCCTACTGAGGAACTCTGAAGCACTTGTGGACTCTGAACCCTGCTCTTTGAAAGACCCACGTTTGCATGGACTTACGGTAACAGAGAAGAAGATCCTGAATCTGTATTGGAGAGTGATTGCTGAGCTTGGATTACTCTGGCCTGCTGTGTCTCCTGCTTCTGTGTCTGCAAACTGTGTGACTATTTCTGCCAACTTGTATGAAGTAATACAGGACTTTTCTATATCAAACCTGTGACTCCTGTGTTTTCATCGCACCCAAGCACAAGACGCTATATGAACTGTACTACATACATTACACCCCTCGTAGAAGGGGGGGTACTGTCATGTGTGCATTGCCACGAAGATCGTCGCGGTTGCACATTTTGACTTCTCACAGCTGAGTTGCTGTTTCTTTGTGTTTGGCAGCTAGGGAGTTAATTCTGTCTGTGCTCGGTGCTGGGACTGGGTGCAGTTTCTCCCGGCTGCAATTGATTATTTGTTGATTGGTTTCCTTTAAATTCCTGGTTGTCTGCTTTGGGAGTTGCCAGTGAAATCCTTCATTCAGTCCACAGATAGGAATGAATCTGTATTGACTTAAGTTGAGAGCTCCTTAGTTGTTTTAAGCTCAACTTGCTTAGAGTTTATTTCCCAGACCATTTATGTTCCTTCGGTGTTTGAGTGTGTATGCAAGTGAGTGCTATCCTGTCTGTCTTATATGTCTTATCTGTGTATTTAGCTGAGATCTGCCCATATCCCTTTGGTGGTAATCAGGATCCTTCTTAGGACTGATTACAGGGTTCAGGGTCTGATAGGAGACATGGTTAGGCTGGAGACTTGGACCTCTGAACCATTATCAGTACCTCCAAGGTAAGGGATTAGTTAGGACCCCAGTGTAGGGTCAGGTTAGACCCCGGTCCTCCTCTTTCCTGTTACAGCTCATCAAGTCCTCAAGATTAACCCTGAGTTAAACAGAAATCGTTTCTGCACATCTAGTCCTCAAGATTTACCCTAAGTTCTGCAGATATCGTGTCAGGTAAATCTATTTTATACTTACATTCTGATGTTGCTAAACTATATGTTGTATAGAGTGTGGTTCCTGTATAAATAGTTTACTGACATTGTATTCATATCATTAGACAGCGTGACACACGTACTGTGAGGCGGAGACTCTTGGAGCAAGGCCTGGTCTCAAGGAGGGCAGCAAAGAAGCCACTTCTCTCCAGAAAAAACATCATGGACAGACTGATATTCTGCAAAAGGTACAGGCAGTGGACTGCTGAGGACTGGGGTAAAGTTATTTTCTCTGATGAATCCCCTTTTCGATTGTTTGGGACATCAGGAAAAAGCCTCATTCGGAGAAGACAAGGTGAACGCTACCACCAGTCTTGTCTCATGCCAACTGTTAAGCATCCTGAAACCATTCATGTGTGGGGTTGCTTCTCAGCCAAGGGAATCGGCTCTCTCACAGTCTTGCCTAAAAACACAGCCATGAATAAAGAATGGTACCAGAATGTCCTCCAAGAGCAACTTCTCCCAACCCTCCAAGAGCAGTTTGGCGATCAACAATGCCTTTTCCAGCATGATGGAGCACCTTGCCATAAAGCAAAGGTCATAACTAAATGGCTCAGGGAATAAAACAGAGATTTTGGGTCCATGGCCTGGAAACTCCCCAGATCTTAATCCCATTGAGAACTTGTGGTCAATCATCAAGAGACGGGTGGACAAACAAAAACCTAAAAATTCTGACAAAATGAAAGCATTGATTGTGCAAGAATGGACTGCTATCAGTCAGGATTTGGTCCAGAACTTGATTGAGAGCATGCCAGGGAGAATTGCAGAGGTCCTGAAGAAGAAGGGTCAACACTGCAAATATTGACTTGCTGCATTAACTCATTCTAACTGTCAATATAAGCTTTTGTTACTCATATGCTTGCAATTATATTTCTGTCTGTGATAAAAACATCTGTCAAATACACATAAAAATGAGAGGGCAGCAGATCATGTGAAAATATAAGATTTGTGTCATTCTCAAACCTTTTGGCCATGACTGTAGTTTAAAAAAAAAAAACGCCAGCTGCATGCAGCCTTAATAAAGAACACAAAAAAGGGCGGCATATGTTTTTAATATGATTTGTTTTTCCTCTTTTTAATTTTTCTAAACATTTATTGATTTTACATTGCAGGTAGGATATATAAAACATATGAGGAAGATCATGCATCATTTCTCGACTGTCCCTGCAGGTTGTCCGCTCATTTGCAACTCCCTGCTCATTCGCACTGTGTGAAGTTGTGGGAATGGGTGACATTTTAACAGGCTGCATATAAGCCTGCATCCCAGCTACAGAAGGGATTCTCAACTTTAACATGAGATCAGAACCGCTGTGGTAGTCACAATCCAGCCAGAGATAACGTGAGAGCTTTAAAATTAGAGCCAGAGCACAGCGGTAGTCCTGACCAAGCCGGAGCGATCTGGAGGCGTTCCTGTGCGAGTCTTCCGGAACCAACTCAGTCTCAGCTTCCAGTGATGCCCCCCTACATTTAACGCAGATCTCACTTTAACCCCTTATATCTCTGGCTAGGTCACAACTAGTGAACAGATTCTTGTCTCATTTTTATAGGGTACACTCACACAACCATGTTTTTGGTTTGAGCGTGGACCATGAAAAAACTGACCTCACATGGACATCAGCGTGATTAAATTGGGCTGTTTACATGAGTTTTTTTATTCACACAGAACAAATGTCTGCAGAAAAAAATTGTAGCATGCACTGGACAGTCTACTCAAGTCTGTGCATGAGCAAAAAAACAAGTTCCCATATAGATCAGACATTTAGCATCTGATTTTTACAGATAAACAGCAGTTTTTATTAATTTAAGGAGCAATATTTGGTCTTTGTTCTCAACTATTAATGTATACAAATACCATACGATGTCAAACGGATGACAGTATAGATGAAACATTGCCCACTGTTTCTGAATGAAAATTAGATGATTTTTTTTTTTAATACACTCAGAGTTTGATCCGATTCTCTTGCAGCACAGGTGTGGAGAACACAGAGAACTTCATTTTTTTATATTCTCCATTCCGTGTCCACAGTAATCGGGCCGCCCTCGGTGCAGTCCGATGTTTCACACGCACCCATAGATGGGTGTGCATGATCTGATCATCGGAGGCACTCGCAGCATGCGGATCTGCACTGCCCCATAGTATAGCATTGGGCTGGGTGATATCTGAAAAAAAACATCAGCTAGCACTCGGCCGTGCTATATGCTAGCATGAGCGAGCCCTAAAGCGGAGAATGTTCAAATAAAAAGGCTTTTTTATGAGCCCTGAATAGTTGCTATCCAGGCTGAGAAATGGCCATCAGTAGCAAAGACTCAGAGTTGCCACCCTGCAAGGACATACAAGATTCATCCCTGTCAGAGAAAGGGATAAGAACAAGTGGGAAGTTAACCCCGGCATGACAAAACAAAGAGTTTCCTCATAAACTTAAAATCCAAACATCACTTAATCCTATAACCGAATGTGTGAAATATTAATTTGGTTTTCTTTCAGGCGGGGACCTGAATGTGATAGATGCTGTGAAAACTGGATTATCTGCCAACCAACCTATTTCCTGGGAACAAGATCGCTGTTCCCAGAAATGAGAGGTCACCAGGTTGTTTTTCATGTATCCCATTTAGCTGTAAGGTTTAGTAGGGATCATGGCTGCTCATCACAACAGCTCCACTGGCAGTTTCAGGATTTATGAGTGAGTCACGCCTTGGGTTAGTAGGTGAAGCAAGTATCATACAAGGTGAATAAAGCTGAAAAAGACATATTGGACACTGTCAGGACTGTACCCCATGGGACAAAATACAACAGTGGGGGCTAAAATCGTAATGATGACCGGCTTTATGACAAGTGGAAAATATTAAGTGCTGAGATGCTGGGGACTGTTATTTCCCTGAGCCTCGGTCACTTTTAGAAGTAACATCTACAAAATCAATCTCAGGAAAAGATAGAGAACATGAGAAATAGGGCATCACCATAGTGACCAGGCAGAGGAACAAGTTAAGGGAAAATGCCTGCACTGGACCAACCAAACAAGTGAGGAGGGATGATATTGCTCAGTCAGAGAAGTAATGGGTTACATGCAAGCGTCTACCAATAACATCTGCCCGATCATGTGACCCATCAGCACCCAGAACCATGAAGCTCTAGTGACACCGACTGGTGCTCAAGACAAGGCCTTGTCATACAGTATGAGGCACAGGTTATTCACTAAATATTGCTGCCATCAAAGGGTCCAAAAGGATGATGGAACGTTTAGATCCTGGGGGTACAGATCTTTATTACTTTTAGTATTTAAAAAAAAAAAAAAAAAGTACATGTGAGGCTTTTTGCAATATCCCTAACACATGCAAAACAGGCTGTGACTTTTGGCAAGAACAAATCCTAAACAAACGGATCTCAAACTTTAGTAGGTCAACAAAAGACTTTCATCCAACATTTATACAAGGCAATGGGAAGTTACCTAAAAACTGGTGAATAAATGCTTATAGCAAGTGATCAGATAACCTCATTGTTTCATGGTTGCCAACATTTCGCTTAATGTTTTCTGTTAATGCCTTCCTGATCTAATACTAGAGATGCCAAATGTCCCAAGGAAAGAAGAGGCTGCTCACACTACTGCTCATCCTATGATCTAATACTGCAGATGTCAGGGCTGCTGAGGTAAAAAGCTGCTCATACTGCTGTCCACCCAGTCTCGAAATACTTGAAATACCAGGGGGATGAGGTAAGAAGATGCGACTCGCATAGCTGTCCACCCTTTCTTTTAGATCTAACACTGGAAATACCAGAGGTGCTGAGGTAAGAGGCTGCTCACTCTGCTGTCAACCATGTCTTTCTGATGTAATAGTGGAGAATCCAGAGGTGCTGAGGTAAGAGGCTGCTCACACTGCTGTCCACCCTGTCTTTCTGATCTAATAGTGGAGATACCAGGGTACAGAGTTAAGAGGCTGCTCACACTGCTGTCCACCCTGTCTTTCTGATTTAAATACTGGGGATACCAGAGGTACTCCGGTAAGAAGTGGCTGCTCAGGCTATTATCCACCCTGTCTCTGATCTAATAGTGGGGATACCAGGGGTGCAGAGTTACAAAGCTGCTCACAATGCTGTCCACCATGGTCTTTCTGAATGCTAAGCAGCCATTATGAGCTGGTGGTAGCTTGACAGTATATGGCATATGTTATCTCCAGGTAATAGCAGCCAAGCTTCCTACTACACATAATCACAGACCCCTGTCCTATTAGCATTCTAATATAGGTTTCCATCAGAGTTACAAGATGGCAGATATTGTGATTCTACGATTTTTCTCTGTAGATAAAAAAAAATTAAATTATATTCTCCATGCAGTTGCTCGCTTCCCCTCAACGGGGTGATGCAGGTAGATGTTACAGTCCCTGCTCACTATACCGTATGTGTACTGTCAACACTCCATGGCGCACACACACACACACACACACACACACACACACACACACACACACACACACACACACACACTCCATGGCGCACACACACACACACACACACACACACACACACACACTGCAGAGGTGGCTGTCGACGTGCAGGGGGGAGTGATTACACAGCACTCACTGTGTACTGGAAACAAGCAGCTGCAGGGAGCATATAACCTAATTTTCTCCCTGTAGTCACTGAACCAATACGTCTGTCAGACGGGATTTAAATGTTATTAGCCTTCAAATTACCACTGTATCTGCAGGGAAATAGTGTTTCTGGGGGTGAAGCGGTTCCCTTTAAAGAAAATTAAACCAGTGAGCCAATCAGTTGCTATGAGAACATTTTATTTCACCTCTGACACATCTCCCAAGGGAAGGCTAAAAGTCAAGTACCAATAATGCTCCATACACACAATATTAATGATAACCAGAGGGTGCCTATATGCAATATCGGGGACTTGCACCTGATACACAGGGCTAAACCTTCTTAAACGTTTAAACTGAAGCTTTCATTAACAATATGGAGAGAAATAAAGAAAGCAATCTTCTGCTGCTTTTCATACTATTTAAATGTTACACTATTTACTGGGCTGCCTAAATAAAGTGTTCGCCTTTCTTTGGGTCATTAGGATTGTGGAGATACCAAATTCATAGTTTTATTCACCTTTTATTACTTTATACAATAAATACACGTTTTAAATTAGAATAATTTGCTTTTCTATCATCATATACTGAGACCCATACATTTACATTTTTCAGACATGGAGCAGTGTATGAGATTATTTTATAGTGTTAAACTGGTGTTTTCATTGGTACTATTTTGTGGTACACACTTTGATCACTTTTTATTATACTTTTCGGGAGGTGGAGGGAACAAAATAAAAAATAAATTTTAGATTTAGATTTTTTTTTTTTAAACACTGTTTACCAATCATTATAATAGATATGTTAACAGCATTCTGTGGATCAATACGACACTAACCATAGCAAACATCTTTTGTTGGAATGTGATGTATTGAAACCAAATTTGAAAGCAGCAAATGGCAAAGCGCGCAATAGGGTCTTATCTGGGTATAAATTATGAATACAAATGCACCATCGTGCTCACCTGGCTAGGTTGTGTTCACACAACCATTAAGAAGACCAAGGGTATGTGCACACGTTGCGGATTCGTGTGTGGATTTTTCCATGTGGAATCTGCAGAATCCGCAGGTAAAATGACTTGCGTTTTACCTGCGGATACATTGCGGATTTACCCTGCGTTTTTTGTGCGGATTTGCCCTGCGTTTTTACACCTGCGCATTCCTATGATGGAACAGGTGTAAAAACGCTGCGGAATCCGCACAAAGAATTGACATGCTGCGGAAAATAAACTGCTGCGTTTCCACGCGGAATTTTCAGCAGCATGTGCACAGCGTTTTTTGTTTTCCATAGGATAACATGGTACTGTACATCCCTTGGAAAACTGCTGCGAATCCGCAACGTGTGCACATACGCTTTAGGCTGCTGCAGACCCACGAGGAAAGTTCAAGGCAGAAGACGGAAATAAAAGGGTTAACCTGCGCTGCCGTCGAAGGACGATGAGAAGACAAATGAAAGTGTTGGTTTGTCAACGCGCTTCGAAGTGTTAAAGCTTCTTCATTAGGACAAACCACCATCTTATTCTGAAACCTATAACTTAACACTTTATTTAGTAAGGGTTTGTTTTTTTTATTTTTTTTTATTTCACAGGTCAAGCTGTAGTCTTCACTAATGTCATTTTTAAATCACTTTCCATACAGTACACGATAATTCTATACTTTATATTATAGGTAAATATGTTTATGATGATAACCAAATTACATTTTGTTAGGCGTCACTACTTGTACACAAAAAAACTACATTAAAATACATTTTGGGGTTTTGGACTCTTCATTTTTTCCATTCCCAGAACAAGCAGTTTTTCGCATAACAAGCTGTGTTTTTGTAATTTGTAACATTCAGTGTACATGTAACTTTTTGATCGCATTTTATTTCAGTTTTTGAGAGACAACAACAAAAAATAGCAATTCAGGTATTTATTTTTTTACCTTATTCACGGACCAGGATAAATAAGGGTATAGTTATCTATTACAGATCACTGGTAATACTGCAATACCAAATATGCATACATGTTGTTATCCATGTGCTGTCCATTTTTTCAGACTAATTAACATGAATAAGTAAATCTGCATTTCTGGTGTAACAAACGCCACCACTTTTCATGAATCTCATCTCATCCCAGCTCCTACCCAGCTCTGTCCGTTTCGGCAGGGCTGATTCAAAAGTGGCATGAAACTGCCAAAAGTCACAGATTTTTTTGCACAACTGCACGTTACACAAAACAAATTGCAACTTTTCAAACCTTTTATGCTACTTTTGAGGAGAGGAGGAAAAGCTTTGATCAATAGGCCCCTATGTGCACGATTTACTGGCATGTAGTCCTACAGTTCCCTGACGTAGAGCCACTTATCTAGGGAGAAACTTGCTACTGAAAAAATAAATAAAAAAAGAAGTAGTGCGAGATAAATTAGGTGAAGATACACTTTGAAGGAGTTTAACAGTTACGTTAATACAAGTAACATAACATACAGTGGTGGCCAAAAGTATTGGCACCCCTGCAATTCTGTCAGATAATACTCAGTGTCTTCCTGAAAATGATTGCAATCACAAATTATTTGCTATTTTTATCTTCATTTAATTTGCTTGCAAGGAAAAAACACAAAAGAGAATGAAGCAAAAATCAAATCCTTGATCATTTCACACAAAACTCCAAAAATGGGCCAGACAAAAGTATTGGCACCCTCAGCCTAATACTTGGTTGCACAACCTTTAGCCAAAATAACTGTGAACAACCGCTTCCGTAACCATCAATGAGTTTCTTACAATGCTCTGCTGGAATTGTAGACCATTCTTCTTTGGCAAACTGCTCCAGGTCCCTGATATTTGAAGGGTGCCTTCTCCAAATTGCCATTTTGAGATCTCTCCACAGGTGTTCTATGGGATTCAATTCTGGACTCATTGCTGGCCACCTTAGAATTCTCCAGTGCTTTCTCTCAAACCATTTTATAGTGCTTTTGGAAGTGTGTTTTGGGTATTGTCCTGCTGGAAGACCCATGACCTCTGAGGGAGACCCAGCTTTCTCACACTGGGCCCTACATTATGCTGCAAAATTTGTTGGTAGTCTTCAGACTTCATAATGCCATGCACACGGTCAAGCAGTCCAGTGCCAGAGGCAGCAAAGCAACCCCAAAACATCAGGGAACCTCCGCCATGTTTGACTGTAGGGACCGTGTTCTTTTCTTTGAATGCCTCTTTTTTTTTCCTGTACACTCTATGTTGATGGTTTTTCCCAAAAAGCTCGACTTTTGTCTCATCTGACCAGAGAACATTCTTCCAAAACGTTTTCGGCTTTCTCAGGTAAGTTTTGGCAAACTCCAGCCTAGCATTTTTATGTCTTGGGGTATGAAGTGGGGTCTTCCTGGGTATCCTACCATACAGTCCCTTTTCATTCAGACGCCGACGGATAGTACGGGTTGACACTGTTTTACCCTCGGACTGCAGGGCAGCTTGAACTTGTTTGGATGTTAGTCGAGGTTCTTTATCCACCATCCGCACAATCTTGCGTTGAAATCTCTCGTCAATTTTTCTTTTCCTTCCACATCTAGGGAGGTTAGCCACAGTGCCATGGGCTTTAAACTTCTTGATGACACTGCGCACGGAAGACACAGGAACATTCAGGTCTTTGGAGATGGACTTGTAGCCTTGAGATTGCTCATGCTTCCTCACAATTTGGTTTCTCAAGTCCTCAGACAGTTCTTTGGTCTTCTTTCTTTTCTCCATGCTCAATGTGGTACACACAAGGACACAGGACAGAGGTTGAGTCAACTTTAATCCATGTTAACTGGCTGCAAGTATCATTTAGTTATTGCCAACACCTGTTAGGTGCCACAGGTAAGTTACAGGTGCTGGTAATTACACAAATTAGAGAAGCATCACATGATTTTTCAAACAGTGCCAATACTTTTGTCCACCCCCTTTTTTAGGTTTGGTGTGGAATTATATCCAATTTGGCTTTAGGTCAATTCTTTTTGTGTTTTTTTCATTGAAGACAAATTAAATGAAGATAATAATACCAAAGAATTTGTGTTTGCAATCATTTTCAGGAAGAAACTGAGTATTATCTGACAGAATTGCAGGGGTGCCAATACTTTTGGCCACCACTGTAGAATATGAAAGTATTTCTGAAAATATTGGGTTTGAGGGAAAAAAAAAAAACTTAACACCTGTGCCACATTTGTTTTGAAATTCTGTGCCGCTAGTTGCATCCACATTATAGAACCTGCTACTGAGGTCAGACGTGCACTTTCCAAACACAATCCCAGGTTTTTCTCCCGGATCTATCAGAAAAAGGTGACAAAAATCCAGTGATAGACTCCCAAGGAATCTGTCAGCAGGTGTAACCTCGCCTCCACCACTGATCAGCAATTTTCTGCCTATGCACAGTACACAAAAATCTGCCAATCAGTGGTGTGGGTGGTGGTTATATAGGGATCTGCATTTTGAGCACTGCTACATCTGCAGCACAGAAAACAATGATTGTATCAAAACAACAGCATGCTGATCAGCAAGTGACACATAGATGGAATCAGGGTCTCTGCCCCTACATCATGCTGCTCTCACATAACATAAACCTGTTAAAAGATTCCATTTATGTACCCTACTATTGGTTTAAAGAACAGAAAGATGCTAACAGACTAACTTCTAAATTAAGTTGTTTACTTGTTGCGATTTCTTGAGAGAATAGTCTCACGTTGTGCGACTAGATCCCGAATCATCACAGCAGCTACAGATGGAAGGTTTTGCTTGCTTCCTTTCCCCATATCCTGTGCTTGCACCGACATCCTGCCCCTCCCAACCCACTGCCGTTTAGCTGAATATTTCAGACTTACTTTTAGAACATCTGTCTTTCAGGGGCTCAAGTATTGGACCATAATGCAGTCATGCAAATGCAGGTCCTGAAATATGCTGTTATTTCACTAATTCTGAATACAAGCACATGACCCATGAACTTAGGACTCTTGATGCTGAAATAAGAAACTAAAGACACAGTTTTTGTAATAAGCTGTGTGGCAGTCTTACAAGGAACCCTCACTGCCTAACCCATTACTGACAATTTTGCTCTTATAAAAGGTATGTGCACATCATGCCTTTTTCAGGCAGGTACGCTCCATAAAGAACGGATGCTTTGCAATGTAAAAATGACTTGTGTATATGGTCAATCTATTGAGCTTCTCTTAACCGCTTCAGGTCACGTAGTGATTAAAAAGAGAGATGAGGCTATTCTTCCTATTAATGTGCAGCAGTCAGTGCAAAGTGACAACTGCAATTTATCCACAGATAATGCACATCAGAGTCCAATATGTTGTGGCCATCAGCCTACAGAAGATATACACCTCAAAAATGTATTACCGGTTCCCGCGTACAGCGATACCACATGTACATGTAAAATACTGATTAGCCGCACAGCTGTGTTCAGAAGTGAAGGACCGCCATTTGGCTTTTAGGCGTGGATTTTGCAGGATTGATTCTGCGTGCCATGTCACTTTTGCAGAGCCTCTTAAGTATCAGTTACAGCAGTGTTTCTCACCTCCAGTCCTCAAGACCCACCAACAGGTCATGTTTTCAGGGCATCCATACTATTGCACAGGTGATAATGTCATCACCTGTGCAATACTAAGGAAATCCTGAAAACATCACCTGCAAGGGGGTCTTGAGGACTGGAGGTGAGAAACACTGAGTTAGGGCCTGTGCACACGTTGCGGACTTGCCTGCGGATTTTTCCGCACCTCTTGGCAGAAAACGCAGGTGCTTTTTTGATGCTTTTTTCTCATGCGTTTTTGTCAGTTAAATAAAGATATGTTATTTAGCAAAACAAAAAAAATTGTGATGTAATTTCTTGTCCAACCTCTTTTACATTTGTCCAACCCACACTCCATTACACACACAGACAGATAGATGATAATAGATACCGGTAGATAGATAGATAGATAGAAAATAGATAGATAATAGTTAGAAAGATATATAGAAAGATAGATAGATATATAGATAGATAATAGATAGAAAGATATATAGGTAGATAGATAGATGATAGATAAAATGGTACATAAATAGTTAAAGAGACACACACACACCACACAAAATCTTAACGCAATACAATTAATAGAAAAAAAAAATGGCGTGGGCTCCCGAGCAATTTTCTGCGCCAGAGGGGGAAAGCTGACAGCTGGGCCAATATTTGTAGCCTGGGAAGTGGTTAATACCCATGGAGCTTCCCAGGCTATGAATATCAGCCCGCAGTTAGCCTTTACTGGCTTTTAAAATAGGGGGACCCCAAAAAATAAATGATGTGGGGTCCCCCTATAATTTATAGCCAGAAAGGCTAGGCAGGCAGCTGCGGGCTGATATTCATAGCCTAGGAAGGGGCCATGGATATTGGCGCACCCCCCTGGCTAAAAATACCAGCACCCAGTCGCCCCAGAATTGGCGCATCTATACGATGCGCCATTTCCGGCACTTAGCCCCTCTCTTCCCACTCCTCTGTAGCGGTGGGATATGGGGTAATAAGGGGTTAATGTCACCTAGCTATTGTTAGGTGACATTAAGCCCGGTTAATAATGGAGATTCGTCAATAAGACGCCTATCCATTATTAATCTTATGGTTTGAAAGGGTTAAAAAAAACCACACACATAATAAAGTATTTTAATGAAATAAAACACTACATGGTTTTCATATTTTTATTACACGCTCAGATCCAAGCAACGCCCTCGGTCTCCTGTAACAAAAACTAAAAAATAAAACAACCGTATACTCCCTGCCCGACGCAATCAAATTAATAACGAGTGTCCCACTACGATCTCCCCTTTAGAACAGTGACATCAGGTGATGCCACTGCTCTGTAGGGCCTCTCAGTGATGCATTGACAGGAGACAATGGCTCCTGCAGTGCATCACTGAGGTTACCGGAGTTCATTCTCTCACTTTATGGCAATGCTGGGTGGGAATTTTCTCACCCAGCATTACCGGTGAGAGAATGAACTGTAGTGACGTCATTCTCTCCCAGCGTCTGAGCGATACACAGGAGTGTATCACAGGAGCGGTGTAGAGCACCGGTGTTCTACACCGGAGATCGTCGTGGGACACTCGTTATTATCTGGACTACGACTGACAGGTGATGTATAGGTTGCTTTATTATTTTATTTTTATTACAGATCGATGGCTTTGGGGATTAGGTGATTGGTATGTATTCTGTTATGTGTTGTATGTCATGTGTATGTTCTGTATGTTAAATGTTCTGTGTATGTCACGTGTGTTTTTTTTTATAGTCAACACATTAGCCGGATGATGGGACTACTACTGTCCCATCATTGGCTAATGTGTCAGTCACTGTCAATGTAGCAGGCATAACCGGATGGGACTTGTAGTCCTATCCGACGATGCCTGCATACGCAGAGACACACACCCACACACAGCCCCGCAGACCCTCGCACATACACAGATCACGCACACAGGCCCGCACACCCCCGCACATACACAGATCACGCAGACATCGGCACACACATACACACAGTCACCGCCCCCACACATAGCACCGCACACTATACACGCCCACACTCCGCCCACACACTTCCCTCCTCCCGAACTGCAGCGTTTCACCCGCAGCAAAACCACAGATCTTTTTTAGACCTGCGGTTTTGCTGCGGAAGTGCCCGACTCAATGCGAGTCAATGGGCGCAGAGACGCAGCAGTTACGGACAAAGAATTGACATGCTGCAGAAAATAAAACGCTGAAAATCGGCACGTTTTTTTCCACAGCATGTGCACAGCAAACCTGCGTTTACCATATAATTACATTGGATGTGCACTGTGCTCGGGTTGGATGCGTTTCCGCACGTTGAAAAACGCAGCGGAAACGCATCTAAAAACGCAACGTGTGCACAGGGCCTTAGGCCTCTTTCACACGTCCGTTTATTTCCGGTACCGGAGATATCTGTGTGTGTACTACGTGCCGCATCAAAACCACACGGACGGCTGCAGGGATAGAAGAGTTACAGTAAGCGCTGTTCCCCAGAGGCAGGTGCTGAAGACACTCTCATTATTCTCCCCAGAGCAGAGGAGGATGAGAGCCGCGTTCAACACCTGCCACCATGGAATAGCGCTTGGTGTAGCGCTTCTTCCCTGGCGGCCGTCCGGAGGGGACATCAATGTGTGTTCTCCGTGTGCGGGACGTTTTGACGCCTGTGCTGCAGGAAAAAAACGGACATGTCAGCGTGTTTTGCCCACGGACACGCGGTCCTTGGAAACACAGTGACATGTGTACAGACCCATTCACTTGAATGGGTCTATGTGTGTCAATGTCTCTGGTATGTGTGAAAACTGTCACCACACGTACTGGAGACACTGACCTGTGAAAGAGGCCTTAAAGGGATCCTGTCTCCAGAGAAAATGCTACTAACCTGCAGCTGAATGCTGCGGGGAGAAGATGAACTTTATTTTCCCTGGCAGCATTTGGTTTCAGTCATGGCTCCGAGTATAAAGAGCGGGGCCCCTGGCCCTGACCGATATTGGCTCCACATTAATGTCGGCTAGCAGTCAGGGTTGGGGCACGGTTACAGCTGCTGCCCTGTATACTCTGAGTGGTAACTGAGCCTGCGCCGACGCAGCCACCGTGACAAAGAAAATGCTGCCGGAGAGAATAAAGTTCATTTTCTCCCTGCAGCGTTCGGCTACATGCAGGTTAGTAACGCTATTAACACGCAGATTAACCCCACATCTGCAGCTTAATATCATTTTTTATGGTGACAGGTTCCATTTAAGTAGAAACTGCCAATAAGCAGCTAAATTGACAGCTTTTACTTTCTACTCAATCCATGGGCAGCATGTATCAGGCACCGGCTGTATGATCTCAGCCAGGTCTGCAGACTCTGACTGCAGTCATAGTCAGACAGGCGGGTATACTATAGAGAGACCTGTCACTCCAGGGCAGCAGAAGCCACCAAGGACCCGCCTGTCCTACTAGTCTCCCATGTGGCTTGATCTCCAGCAGCTATTAAACTATGAAAGGTTTTTCCCTGAAGTGCTGCAGCGTTTCATATAATGCTGCAACCATGCAGTTAGTGGATCGGGCAGGTGTCAGATGTCAGGTTCCCTTTATCATTAGGAATTTTTGTGGATAGAGTCATGCAGACTTTTTTCCCCCAAGTTTTTTTTTTTTTTTAACATTCATGATTGTCCAAGTAATTTTTACTACCTTGCTTCCAAGAGCCATAATGATCCTATAGCCAGATGAGGGCTTATTGGTTATCCATGGGAATTGATGCAGGTTTGAATTTTGTGCTTCTCGAGAGTCCAAAATGGTGGTGATAGGGGCCTGGCTGACATGGCAACCCACTGGCAACTCCAATTGCTGTCACCAGCCTTTTATGGAAGGGGCTCAGCTCAATAGTGTTATGGGTCTGCAACTCAGGAATAGAGCGGGGGGAGAATCTGACCCTGCACTAGGACTTGACTCGATCCCTACGATGGAGCGGGCGACCTATTCCTTGCGAATAGACCCACCGACGATCCTAGTCTAGACTCAAGTGAAGACTTGAAGGTGGGGAAAAGGATCGCTGAAAGATCTAGGGACTGGGAACAAAACACAGGTGACCTCCTAGCAGGGAAATAGAGGAAGCTGCAGAAACAAAAGGAAAAAACAAAAAGACTAAGCAAGAAGAACTAGAGACCCCAGAACTGCACAAAGCATAGCACAAAGCTAACAAAGCTCCTAGCCAGAACGCAAGCGGATTAACACTGATGTCCAGCAAGGACTGGGAGGCAGGTGCAGGGTAATAAAGGGAGATACAATCACCTGACAAATGACAAGCCAGCACCAGGGGAAAAAGACCAGCAGCCAGAAACCACAAGATGGCGGATGGTCAAACAGAACACATAGCCTGCTCCATACACTCGTATCCATCATGTGATGTGCACGTACCTCACGTGTCAGGAAAGGGTTATGGTGTAATTTTGGTGTATATACAGTTTAATTTTTTTTTTTTTGAATAAAAATTCCAGCATTAATATAGAAGACTTGTGTGTTGTGTAAATCAAGATATAGAACATTTACAGGCCAAATCAGCTGTCAATCAGTAATCCTGATACTACAGTCCAGAGTACCCATGATTGCACTGTGCTGCCGCCCCTCCTATATGGCTGAACTGAGATGTGAACAGCAGGAACATAATATTTTCTAGTTTATTAATAATGCTACATGCAATAAGATCACTTTTTTTTTTTTAAAAAAGGGAAACACATACTCTGCTGCCCTTACAGAAAGAACCATGTGCTCACAGGTTCCCTTTAAAGACATCTAGCAGTGGCTTACAAAACTTGACACTGAAAAGGCAAAAAATACTTCAATTACATTCATTTACTGAGCAATAGTGACATCTTGTGGCAATGTTAACAAACTACATGTTGCCATAACATTTTTGCACATACGCCAAAAAAGCTAAATGTGTCTATACGGCTGTATTGCCAGAGGCCAAAAGTGTTTCCTTCTGACGTCAACCTAACCAGTATACATATACAACCCCTGACAAAAATTATGGAATCACCGGCCTTGGAGGATGTTCATTCAGTTGTTTTATTTTGTTGAAAAAAAGCAGATCCCAGACATGGCACAAAACTGAAGTCATTTCAAATAGCAACTTTCTGGCTTTAAGAAACACTAAACGAAATCAAGAACAAATAATGTGGAGTCAGTAATGGTTATTTTTTTAACCAAGCAAAGGGCAAAAATTATGGAATCACTCAATTCTCAGGAAAAAAATATAGGAATCACCCTGTAAATTTTTGTTCCCAAAACTAACACCTGCATCAAATTAGATTTGCTCGTTATTCTGCATCTAAAAAGGAGTGATCACACCTTGGAGAGCTGTTGCACCAAGTGGACTGACATGAATCATGGCTCCAACACGATAGACGTCAATTGAAACAAAGGAGGATTATCAAACTCTTAAAAGAGGGTAAATCATCATACAATGTTGCAAAAGATGTTGGTTGTTCACAGTCAGCTGTGTCTAAAATCTGGACCAAATACAAACAACATGGGAAGGTTGTTAAAGGCAAACATACTGGTAGATCAAGGAAGACATCAAAGCGGCAAGACCGGAAACCTAAGGGTCTGTGCACACGTTGCGGAATCTGCTGCGGATCCGCAGCAGAACAGCAAGTGATGTACGGTAGCATTATATTCAATGGAAATAAAAAAAACGCAGTGCACATGCTGCGGATTTTTCTGCGTGGATTGAAATCCGCAGCATGTCACTTCTTTTGTGCAGTTCCACAGCGTTTTGAGACCTGCTCTAAATAGAAATCTGCAGGTCTCAAAACGTAGGGGAAATCCGCACTTAAACCGTGGCAAATCCGCACTAAATCCGCAGGTAAAACGCTGGTCATTTTACCTGCGGATTTAGCAAAATCTGCGTGGAAAATTCCACAGCAGATTCTGCAACGTCTGCACATACCCTAAAGCAGGGGTGGGGAACCTCAGGCCCCCGGGCCATTTACGGCCCTTGATAACCTTTTATCCAGCCCCCGGGCAGATTCTCAGGGACCGCATTCTTGGACAGGGAGCTGTATTTTGATTGCCACAAGCTTATTAATTTCTTCTTGCTCTGTTAGCACACACACGCAGTGTTCACTACTGAACACTGAAGGGCATGCAATGAAAGATTACGTCCCGACACCAGTGCCAGAGTCAGGATGTACTTTGTGGGCGGAGTTTGTACGGCCCCCAGAGGATGGTACAAAATCTAAATGGCCCTTGGCAGAAAAAAAGATTCCCCACCCCTGCCCTAAAGCAATATGTCTCCAAAACAGTTAATGCACAACAAAACAAATGAGGAACGAATGGGTGGAAACTGGAGTCAACGTCTGTGACCAAACTGTAAGAAACCGCCTAAAGGAAATGGGATTTACATACAGAAAAGCTAAACAAAAGCCATCACTAACACCTAAACAGAAAAAAACAAGGTTACAATGGGCTAAGGAAAAGCAATCGTGGACTGTGGATGACTGGATGAAAGTCATATTCAGTGATCAATCGCGAATCGGCATTGGGCAAGGTGATGATGCTGGAACTTTTGTTCGGTGTGGTTCCAATGAGATTTATAAAGATGACTGCCTGAAGAGAACATGCAGATTTCCACAGTCATTGATGATATGGGGTCAGGTAAAGGCACTGGGGAGATGGCTGTCATTACATCTTCAATAAATGCACAAGTTTATGTTGATATTTTGGACACTTTTCTTATCCCATCAATTGAAAGGATGTTTGGGGATGATGAAATCATTTTTCAAGATGATAATGCATCCTGCCATAGAGCAAAAACTGTGACAGCATTCCTTGAAAAAAGACACATAAGGTCAATGTCATGGCCTGCAAATAGTCCGGATCTCAATCCAATTGAAAATCTTTGGTGGAAGTTGAAGAAAATAGTCGATGACAAGACTCCAACCTGCAAAGCTGATCTGGCAACAGCAATCAGAGAAAGTTGGAGCCAGATTGATGAAGAGTACTGTTTGACACTCATTAAAGGGTATGCCACACTAAACAACATCGCTAACGGGATCGCTAAAAAACGTCACTATTTAGCGATCCCGTTAGCGATGTTGTTGTGTGCGGCATCTGTCAGCGACGAGCTCCCTGCTGAGATCCTGCTGTGATCTCGTTCGTCGCTGACATCGTTCCGGACCCTATTTAGATCGTCGGCGCCCCGCAGGTAAGTATATATCGCTAAGTGTGGCACCTTTTCTTAGCGATTTAGCGGTACTTTTGTACCGCTAAAGTCGTTAAGAAGATCGCTAACCGCGATAGCGTCGTTAACTATATCGCTAAGTTAAGCCGCACTTAGTGATATAGAAACAATCCCGCTAGCGATCGCATTAGTATGCGTCTTTATCGCTATCGCTAGCGGGATTGTTTAGTGTGGCAGTACCTTAAGTCCATGCCTCAGAGACTGCAAGCTGTTGTGAAAGCCATAGGTGGTGCAACAAAATACTAGTGATGTGTTGGAGTGTTTTTTTGTTTTTCATGATTCCATAATTTTTTCCCAATGCTTGGTTAAAAAAATAACCATTACTGACTACCATATTATTTGTTCTTGATTTCTTTTAGTGTTTCTTAACCCCTTAGTGACAGAGACAATTTGCAGCTAAATGACCAGGCCAATTTTTACAATTCTGACCACTGTCACTTTATGAGGATTCTGAGACTGTTTATTCGTGACATATTGTACTTCACGTTAGTGGTAAAAAATTTTTTATATGACTTGCGTTTATTTATGAAAAAAAAACAGGAATATGGTGAAAGTTTTGAAAATTTAGCAATTTTCAAACTTTACATTTTTTTGCCCTTAAATCAGAGAGATATGTCACACAAATTTCTTAATAAATAACATTTCCCATGTTTATTTTACATCAGCACAATTTTGGGAACAAAACTTTTTATGAAGTTATAAGGGTTAAAAGTTGACCATCGATTTCTCATTTTTACAACACCTTTTTTTTAGTGACCTCATTACATTTGAAGTCACTTTGAGGGGTCTATATGATAGAAAATACCCAAAAGTGACACCATTCTAAAAACTGCACCCCTCAAGGTGCTCAAAACCACATTCAAGAAGTTTATTAACCCTTTACGTGCTTCACAGGAACTGAAGCAATGTGGAAGGAAAAAATTAACATTTAACTTTTTTTGCAAAAAATTTACTTCAGAACCATTTTTTTTTTATTTTCAAAAGTGTTAAAAGAAAAAATGAACCACACAATTTGTTGTGCAATTTCTCCTGAATACGCCGATACCCCATATGTGGCGGTAAACCACTTTTTGGGCGCACGGCAGAGGTCGCAGGGGAAGGAGGGCCATTTGACATTTTTCAACGCAGAATTGGCTGGACGACATGTCGCGTTTGGAGAGCCCCTGATGTGCCTAAACAGTGGAAACTCCCAACAAGTGACCGCATTTTGGAAACTAGACCCCCTAAGGAACTTATCTAGATCTGTGGTGAGCACTTTAAACCTCCAAGTGCTTCACAGAAGTTTATAACGTAGAGCCGTGAAAATAAAAAATAATTTTTTTCCTCAAAAATGATTTTTTTTAGCCAGCTATTTTTTTTTATTTTCCCAAGGGTAACAGGAGAAATTGGATCCCAAAAGTTGTTGTGCAATTTTTCCTGAGTACGCTGATACCCCATATGTTGGGGTAAACCACGGTTTGGGCGCAGGGCTCGGAAGGGAGGGAGCGCCATTTGTCTTTTTGAACACCACGTCGTGTTTGGAGACCTCCTGATGTGCCTAAACAGTGGAAGCCCCTCAATTCTAGCTCCAACCCTAACTCCAACACACCCCTAACCCTAATCCCAACCCTAATCCTAACCCTAATCCCAAGCCTAATTCCAACCCTAATTATAACCCTAATCCTAATTGTAACCCTAATCCTAATTGTAACCCTAACAATAATTATAAACCTAACCCTAATCCTAACCCTAATGGAAAAATGAAAATAAATACAATTTCTTTATTTTATTATATGTCCCTAATTAAGGGGGTGATAAAGGGGGGGTTTATTTACTATTTTTTTATTTTGATCACTGTGATAGGGTTTATCACAGTGATCAAAATGTATTTTCATAGAATGAATGAACCTGCCGGCCGATTAGGCGGGCGCACAGCGCATGCGCCCGCCATTTTCTTTTACATGAAGAAGATGCTGGGAGCTGCGGGAGGACACCGGGAGGTATGGGGGGCACATCCGGGGACCTGGGGACCATTTTTCTCTCCCCTCTGATGTGCGATCACATCAGAGGGGAGAGAAATTACATGCAGGATCGCGACTTTTTTTTTTTCTTTTGCGATCGCCGTTATATGGTTAATAAGGGCGATCGCAAAAGCGGGGGACCCCAATTATGTTATCTGGGGTCTCAGCTGGTCCCCTGGTAGCCGAGACCCCGGAGAAAATCCCACTCGGCGGGCGCACTGCGCATGCGCCCACCATTTTCTTTGCTGGAGAAGACGCGGGCAGCTCCGGGAGCCATCGGAGGACAGGGGGGGACACCGGGAGGCACGGGGGACTGATCGGGGTCCCGGGGACCCTATTTCTCTCCCCTCTGATGTGCAATCACATCAGAGGAGAGAGAAATTAAATGGAGAATCGCGGTTTGTTTTTTGCGGTCGCCGTTATATGGTTAATAACAGCGATCACAAAAGCGGGGTCGGGAAAAACCGACCCGAATCATGTTCTCTGGGGTCTCGGCTACCCCCGGTAGCCGAGACCCCGGAGAAAAAACAATTCTGGGGTTGCTATACACTTTTTCCACAGCGCCGTTAATTAACGGTGCTGTGGTTTAAGTACCTTTAACTACCACTGTTAAAAGGCGTATCGGCGGTCGTTAAGGGGTTAAAGCCAGAAAGTTGCCATTTGAAATGACTTCAGTTTTCTGCCATGTCTGTGATCTGTTTTTTTTTTCAACAAAATAAAAAACAACTGAATGAACATCCTCCAAGGCGGGCGATTCCATAATTTTTGGAAGGGGTTGTACATATTATTCTATCCCAGAATGCAGAGTAAAAAAAAAAAGATATACTGCAGCCTTGCAGCCCTGGGGTCCTGGGTTCAAATCTCACCAAGGACATTTGTAAGGAGTTTGTATGTTCTCCCCATGTTTGCGTGGGTTTCCTCCGAGTTCCTCCTACACCCAAAAGATATACTGATAGGAAATTTATATTGATTAGATCCCTAATGGGGACAATGCCAATGATGGATGTAAAGTGCAGTGGAATTAATGGTGCTATATAAAGGAGCAAAATAAATAGACTTTTGTAGAAGAGATGAGTTTTGACTGTTTTATTGATGCAGCCGTGTGGCATTTGTCACAGGCGTTAAACAGAGGTTTTGAGCTTTTCAACTATCACAAAACATTTGCTAAACAGGTTCCATTTAGACATCTGTTCAACAGATACATACTGAGCGAGATCCATTACACAGATCCCATATTAACCTATGGGTGACAGATGCCACTGCTAGGAATCCTTCACAACCATCCACAACCCACTTCACAAGTGGGGAGCTTTTTTCAGGGTGAGATATCTTAGAGACGGATCAAAAAATGTAAATAAAAAGCCTTAAACTTTTCTTTTCCTGACACTCAGTAATAATACATGTGTATAGATTATATTAAGTTACGGTTCTTGGACCAAAGGGAGGAAAAACCCGAAGAACAATATCAAAAACTGACAATAGCAGGAAGCAGTACGCGGTTCTTAGACATGTATGGCATATCCTGTGGATTTTTTATAGCTATATTAGACAAGGAAGTCCTTTAAAGGGGTTATCCGGTACTGCGTGCCATCTGATGTTTTATTGGATACCACTCAGACCAGTTATTCCTTGCGGCAGTGCAGATCAGCGGTTTTGTTTTTTTTTACTTTCTCATGCGCAAATCGGATCACACTCATCCATTCAAGTCTATGGGTGCGTGGAAAACGTCAGACTGCACTCGGATGACATCTGAGCAGTCCGATTTCCACTAACTCCGAATTCAGACGAAGGAGAAGTCTTCTAGCCTGTGCTTAAAAAAAAAATACAAAACCTCGAAATTATGGCTCTGAATCAACAGAAGCAGAAAATTAAAAAATCAGTTTAAGGATAGAGAACATGGGAAGGCTATAGGCTGCATGCAACCAGTCTTTTCTGCTGCTCATATGTGAAAAATTAGATTACACCGTAAAAAAAATTAATAAATAAAAAAACAGCCCAAGCATGGCATCCATAAGCTATGATTGACTTACATTGGAGGATTTGGTGTATGATTCAGATTAAAAACATACGTTTCAAGTTTTTGTTTAAGGACATTTGTTCTGCCAAAAAAAAACATGGACAAGTACACAGCTCCATGGACCATAATGGGTATGTTGGTCTGTAAAAACGATAAAACATGAAAAATATAGCTCTGAATGAGGCCTTACTGAGAGGTGAGGGTTGAGAATGGAGAAAATGGGTGGCCTGAGTCAAAGACTAGGTAAGTGAGAAAAAAATGCTGAATATGATTTTTAGGGTACATTCACACTGCTGGGAAGTAACAGTACATACCAATACAGCATAATGGTAAAACTGCATAGCATTATTTTTTTTTTTTATGTAAAACTGATGAACAAACCCAAGTCTTTACTATGATTGTGAGGCCGGCCTCAGCACCTTGAGAAATAATCCTCCCCAATCTCATATTGGTGACCTATGTTATGTCCCGGACAACCCGTTTAAAGGCACTTGTAGTTTCAGGGGCGTTTTCAGCATAAGCCATTGTGTTTTCAGGAAAATAACCCAACTTCCTGGCCATTATATGATTTGTATCCTGCATATCGACTAATTGTCCCCTCTATAGGCTCCATTTTAAATTCTGAGTTCTCACCAAGCTAGTGGGTAGAAACTAGAGGCCCGTTCAATAGCACTGGCAGAAGAGCGGACTGGAAGAGTTATTCCCATTTCAGAGATGAAAAGCGGAAAAACAAATAAACCTTAAGGCTATGTGCACACGTTCAGGATTTTTCGCTTTTTTTTAGCATTTTTGAGGCGGTTTTCCACTGAAAAAACACATGCATTGAGCATCCTATTAATAGAATGCATTCCGCAATTTTTGTGCACATGCTGCATTTTTTTTCCGAGAAAAAACGCATCGCTGAAAAAAACGCAGCATGTTCATCCTTTTTCCAGAATCACGGCGATTCCGCCGCCATAGGAATGCATTAAACCGCCTACTTTCCGCATGTGGCTTTACCCACCATGCTCAAAGTAAGTGGTTCAAGTGCGGATGGTACCCAGGGCCTGGAGGAGAGGAGACTCTCCTCCAGGCCCTGGGTACCATATGCCTGTTAAAACAATAATTAAAATAATAAATCGTGATATTCTCACCTTCCGGCGGCCCCCGCAGCCTTCCTGGTCCTCAGCGACGCACCCGGCAACTCCCGTTCCCACTGATGCCTTGCGACAATGACCCCAGATGACGTAGCGGTCTCGCGTGATGCTACGTCATCTGGGGTCATTGTCGTCAGGCATCCCTGGGAACAGGAGTTACCGGCAGCATCGCGAGGACCAGGAAGGCTGTGGGGGACGCCGGAAGGTGAGAATATCACGATTTATTATTTTTTATTATTATTTCTAACATTATATCGTTTTACTGTTGATGTGACATAGGCGGCATCTATAGTAAAAAGTTGGTCACTCTTGTCAAACACTATGTTTGACTAGTGTGACCAACCTGTCAATCAGTTTTCCAAGCGATGCTACAGATCGCTTGTATAACGCTAGCATTCTGCAAGCTAATTATGCTTGTAAAACGCTAGTTTTTAGAGGGAATACGCATACCTATAAAATGTGTATTTCCCGCGGCAGGGAGGTGCGGGATTGCCGCGGAAATTTCCGCGGCAATTCCGAACGTGTGCACATAGCCTTAAGAGGGTTTTTTTTACTCACTATTATATCACTGACCTACTCCCAGGTCAATAATAATTTAAACAAAAAAAGATCAGTCTGTGTCTGACTCCAGAAAACCAAGACTAATCAGCTCTTTACATCCAGCAGATGCTGGAAACAGCTGATCGGTTGGGGTGTGAAACCCTACAATTATGATATTGATTACCTAAGAATAGGTTTTCAGTAATCCAGTGGTGGGAAACATCTGTTAAATAAATAAACTAGATTTTTTGTTAAAAAAAAAACTTTAATTAGTGATAGCTTAGCAGTAAATCAGACAATATTCCTCATTGTCTAAATACGGTACTCTTTTCACAGCCTGCAGCAGTGATAGACACCCACCTTTTACAGTAAATGGATAAAAGTATTGGGACCCCTCTTAATCACTGAATTCAGGTCCTCTATTCCAAGGGTCCCCAACCACTGGTCCACGGACCAGGACCGGGCTGTTGGGAGTTTTGTTGCCGGTCCACGGAGCCACGGCTCAGAATGCTGGACACAGGGGAGCTGGCGGCTGTAGCACTGTAGTGACAGCTGCAGCCGCCAGCTTCCAGAAGACAGCAATACTCACCTTCCGTCCCCGCATCCCTGTCCACGCACGACAGCTTCATCCTGTGCTGAGTGGTCACGTAGTACTGCTCATTAAGGTCATGAATATGGACGCGACACCACTCCCATAGGCGTGGCGTCCATATTCATGACCTTAATGAGCGGTACCACGTGATCGCTCCGCACAGGAAGCTGACCGCCAGGATAGAAATGCAGGGAAGTTCAGCGACAGTGTGAGGGTAAGTATGATGGGGGACGACGGGGGAGCCCAGCCATGCATACAAGGACGGGAGGGTGGGAGCGGAGCCATGCATACAAGGATGGGACAGGGGAGCCATGCATACAACAGGGGGAGCCACACATACCAGGATAGAAAAGAGGGGACAATGCATACCCGGCTTATACTTGAGTCAATAAGCTTACCCAGTTTTCCGTGGCAAAATTAGGTGCCTCGGCTTATACTCGAGTATATACAGTGTGTGTATATATATATATATATATATATATATATATATATATATATATCAATCAATCAGTACTTTGTGAGGCCATCATACTATACATCGGTGGATTATATGTGTGGGACCATCTTGCTATACATACAACTCCGCGCCCATAGCCCCGCCCCATATGACCAAAGCCCCGCCCCTGCCCCACCTCCATCCCCGCCCTGCCGGGCCATGGAACAATGGTCTTGCTTGAAGCCGGTCCCTGGTGCAAAAAAGGTTGGGGACCACTGCTCTATTCAGTCCCATCACAGATGTCTGACATCCAGCCCATCGCCATGCAGTCTGCCTTTACTAACATTTGTGACGTTATAAAGCGCTCACTGAAGGTTACTGTGGGTCCTGTGATGGGACGCCACCAATGTAACAATTCAGTTCATGAAATCTCTTCCCTCCTAAATATTACAGAAACAACTGTGAGTGGCATTATTGAACAGTGGAAGTGTTTAGGAACTACATCCACTCAGCCACAAAGTGTCAATCCATGCACAGTTACAGAGCGGGTTCACTTACAGCAGAGGGCACAAAGGACATAAAACTCAACTGCTGACATCAGCACAAAACGGTACACCAGTAGCTTCATGGCTAATCAGCTCCATGTAAGCCTTACATCACCAAGCACAATGCCAAGCATAGGATGAAATGATACAAAGCACGCTACGAAAGGACTCTGCAGCAGTTAGCTTTGTGGCTAATCGGCTGCATGCAAGCCTTACATCACCAAGCACAACACCAAGCATAGGATGGAATGATACAAAGAACGCTACGAAAAGACTCTGCAGCAGTTAGCTTTGTGCCTAATCGGCTGCATGCAAGCCTTACATCACCAAGCACAACACCAAGCATAGGATGGAATGATACAAAGCACGCTACGAAAGGACTCTGCAGCAGTGTAAAGGTGTGCTGTTGAAAGACAAAACTTTCTACCTTATTTGAAAATCACGTGACAAGCCTAAGTTTAGCGAATACGAGAACGTTGACTGGCCGACAGCATTGTCCCAACAGTAGTTTGATGGAGGATGGATAAATGTTATGGGGTTGCATTTAAGGGATTGGTCTAGGTCCTTTAGTTCCAGTAAAAACACATCTTGATGCTCCAGCATACAAGACATTTTAGACAACTGAAAGTTCCCATTTTTGTGGGCAGTTTGGGGAAGGCCTTTTTGTTCCAGGATAAATTGGTCCCACTGCACAAAGCAAGTTCCATAAAGGCAGGTAGGGAGAGTTTGGTGTGGAAGAACTTGACTGACCACACAAAGCCCTGACCTCAATCCTATTGAACACCATTAGTGTGAACTAAAATGGAAATTGCATGTCCTATCGTCCCAACATCAGCGTCTGACCTCACAAACATTAGTTTATACAAAACAGGTAGAGGGCACAACTAGTCAATATGAGCATGAGGACTCACCATGGGCGCAAGAAGAAACATGACAACAAGGAAGAAGAAAAGATCATGCCCACATATGGAAGAGCACCTCAATTGCATAAAAAAGTATAGCTTTATTAACAGGTTTCAAAAATACATAACGACAAAGCACAGCACAAGTTTAAAAACATTTCAAATACATACAGAGACCTATAGATGTCATGCCTTAATATGGAGGCAATGACGACCCACACTGAAAAATCCCCAGAGCAACACGCAAATACAGGATGGCGCCAGAAAAAGGTTGCTGTTAATAATGTATACTATATACTAAATCTACCATGAAGAAATCCTATATGACTACAAAATACACACAGTACCATATGGGCCCAACAAATTATATATAATGGCACATGAGGAGAAAAAGCCCAAAAATTCAGACTCATCACTAAAGCACCAAAAACAGATTTAGAGTGATAAATCTCTGAGTTTACACACACATGTTCCTGGCTCTCCCTACAAATCACTGCTCCTGTCAAGCGGATACCGGTGAGAGTAAATACAGTTATGTGTTTGTGAAATGTATATGTACTTGCTAGCCATTATGCAGCAACCATGCAGTGTCTTATGTTATGAATGTGCTAAAAATGGTTTCTGAGCAGAGGCTCCCTCTGGTGGTTACTGACAGTACTGAACCTTTCAGCGAGGAGTGGCAATCTGGGATCACGGACTGGTCTGATATAAGGGAGGTTCCCTCCCATGATGGTTGCCGGTGATCAATTGTTCTTGTCTCAGTTGTGGTTCCTGGTTCATTTGGAAGCTTGCTGAGTCTTGCCTGCATCTTTTGCTATCAGATAAGATATTTTCTGCTTTTATTTTAGTGCTTGCTTCTTGCATTGTTCCCTGCACTTCTGTGGAGGTCAGCCAGGTCCCCTCCGGGTGGCTTGTGCTCCTCTCAGTTTATCTGGAGCCACTGTTCTTTGTTCATTTGCTTTTTCCTGTTTTTCAGTGGCTGCGGCTTAGTTTTGCTACACCAGAGAACTGATTTAGGTGGTAAAGGTCGTGTGATCTCAGGTGTTTTTGCAATCAGTAGAGCTGGTATTTTTAGGGTTTTTTTTTGGATTGCAGTAAGTTTCCTTTCCTGTACTTTTCTGTCTAGACAGATTGGGCCCCAGCGTTTGCTCATTCTATTTTCTGTGTCCGTGTTTCTTCTTGTCTAACCGCCATTACATGTTTGGGGGCTTCCTATTTTCTTTGGGGATCTGCTCCGGGGCAGGTTCTGCCTTTAGGTGTAGTTATCTCTTAGGTTGTGACGAGGCGTCTAGGATCAACGTAGGAACGCTCCACGGCTACCTCTAGTTGTGTGGTTAGTTCAGGTAACTGCAATCCAATAGGTTCCAGCCTCTCTGGTGTATTGCCGTTTTTGCTTACTCTCCTCAGCTACCAAAACATAACAGTCTTATGAGTGAGGTATATGGTGCAATGTATCTTCCAGCTAGTTGTGTTGCTCTTTGCACTGCCTGTAGATGCATTTATGTTTAGGGTACTGCATTTATGTGTTGTATTGTGCAACCTCTGTAACTCCTGTTACTCCAAGGTATGATCACTCCTTTTTAGATGCAGACTAAAGCCCCCGTCTCACACAGCGATCTCGCTAGCGAGATCGCTGCTGAGTCACTAGTTTTGTGATGCAACAGCGATCTCCCCAGCGATATCGCTGTGTGTGACATTCAGCGACAATCAGCCCCCCTGTTGGTATCGCGGATGGTCGCTGAATGTCCTGGACATTTTTTTACTCGTTGGTCTCTTGCTGGCCAGCACGCATCGCTGCGTGTGGCAGGCAGGAGACCAGCGATCAGCTGGTAACCAAGGTACACATCGGGTTTCCAGGCGCCGGGCGGTGGCTAGAAACCCGATGTGTACGTTAGAAACCAGAGCGCTGCTGCAGGGGAGCTGGTAACCAAGGTACACATCGGGTTACCAGGCACCGCGCAGCGCCTGGAAACCCGATATGTACCTTGGTTACCAGCTCTCTGCACCAGCGGGCTGGTATCCAACGTACACTGCGGGTAACTAAGCGACGTTACCCGCAGTGTCGCTGTCCTGATCGCTGCCTGTTTGGCAGCTCACCAGCGATTATGTAGTGACACACCAGCGATCCTGACAAGTGCATATCATTGTCGGGATTGCTGGTGTGTCGCTAGGTGTGATGGGGCCTTAAAGCCCCCATCACACTAAGCGAGATCGCTGATGAGTCACAAGTAGCGATCTCGCTATGTTTGACACTTACCAGTGATCAGGCCCCTGCTGTGAGATCGCTGGTCGTGTCAGAAATGCCTGGACCTTTCTTTGGTCCATGAGAAACCGCTGGGTAGCATGCATCGGTGTGTTTTGACACCTTTTACCAACGATCTCGCTAGCGACTCAGCACTGAGACACATAGGAGACACATCGTTACACAAGTCGCTACGGGTCGCCGATCGTTGCTGTGTCGTTGGGAAGATCTGACGGTTTGACATCTCACCAGAGACCACATAGCGACGCAGCAACAATCCCTGCCAGGTCATATCGATGTCGGGATCGCTGCAGCGTCGCTGAGTGTGACGGTACCCTAACGAGCAGATCTAATCTGATACAGGTGTTAGTTTTGGGAATGAAAATTTACAGGGTGATTCCATAATTTTTTCCCTCAGAATTGAGTGATTCCATAATTTTTCCCCTATGTTTGGTTAAAAAAATAACCATTACTGACTACCACATTATTTGTTCTTGATTTCTTTTAGGCTTAAGTGCACACGTTCAGGAATGTGTGCAGAATTTTCCTGAGCAAAACCGGACTTTTTCCGCAGTAAAAACGTGCCTTTTTTTTTTTGCGTGGATTTTGCGCGTTTTTACCGCGATTTTTTCCTGAACTTTCTAGGTCACTAATATAGCGGGAAAACCGCTAGAATTCCGCGAAATTAATGAACATGTTGGTTCTTTTTCCGAGATGCGTTTTTTTAGCGGAAAAAAACGCACCATCTGCACAAAAATTGCGGAATTCATTCTAAATGATAGGATGCTTAATTCATGCGTTTTTGACGTGTTTTTTCCCACGAAAAAAACTTAAATAATCCTGAACGTGTGCACTTAGCCTCAGTGTTTCTTAAAGCCAGAAAGTTGCCATTTGAAATGACTTCAGTTTTGTGCCATGTCTGTGATCTGTTTTTTTTTCAACAAAATAAAACAACTGAATGAACATCCTCCAAGGCCGGTGATTCCATAATTTTTGTTAGGGGTTGTAATAGCACCCTGTATTATTGTTGTTGTGTAATGTGCCAGTATTGATATACATTAAGTTATTTCCTTGTAGTTTTTAAAGCCCATCTTGACCCGCTCCATGTCGTCCATATCATCATTATTGTCCATTGTCATCATTCACTTATCAAGTTCACATCACCCCCAAATAAATAGACTTAACCCCTTAGTGACAAAGCCATTTTGCAGCTTAATGACCGGGCCAATTTTTACAATTCTGACCACTGTCACTTTATGACATTTTAGGAAAAAATTAACATTTAACTTTTTTGAAAAAAAATTACTTCAGAACCATTTTTTTTTATTTTCACAAGTGTTAAAAGAGAAAATGAAACACAAAATTTGTTGTCTAATTTCTCCTGAGTACGCAGACACCCCATATATGGGGGTAAACCACTTTTTGGGAGCACAGCAGAGGTCGCAAGGGAAGGAGCGCCGTTTGACATTTTCAACATAGAATTGGCTGAACGCCATGTCGCTTTTGGAGAGCCCCTGATGTGCCTAAACAGTGGAAACCCCCAACAAGTGACCCCATTTTGGAAACTAGACCTCCTAAGGAACTTATCTAGATGTGTGGTGAGCACTTTGAACCTCCAAGTGCTTCACAGAAGTTTGTAACGTAGAGCTGTGAAAATAAAAAATAATTTTTTTCCTCAAAAATGATTTTTTTAGCCAGCTATTTTTTACTTTCCCAAGGTTAACAGGAGAAATTAGAACCCCAAAATTGGTGTGCAATTTGGTCTGAGTATGCTGATACCCCATATGTTGGGGTAAACCACTGTTTGGGTGCATGACAGGGCTCGGAAGGGAGGGAGCACCATTTGACTTTTTGAACGCCATGTCGTGTTCAGAGACCCCCTGATGTGCCTAAATAGTGGAAACCCCTCAATTCTAGCTCCAAACCTAACCCCAACACACCCCTAACCCCAACCCAAATTGTCACCCTAACCCTACTTGTAACCCTAAGGCCGGCATCAAACTGAGGAGGAATACGGACGAGTGAGAGGCGTGAAAATCACGAATTACACTCGGACCAATATTTCTCTATGGGCCAGCTCTGATCATGCATATTTTTCTCGGCCGTATCTTACGGTGCGAGACACTCGCAGCATGCTGCGATTGTCATCGTATTAAGCCTGTTGTACGTCAATGAAAGTCTATGGGTGCGAGAAAACAACAGATTACACACGGACCACACGTGTGACTTGCGAGAAATGCGCAAGACTTCTGTAGCTCACAGGAAATGGTGCAACACATGCATCAGGAAGCTGACACATGCAAATTAGCTCAAAAAGAGCGCCAGACATCCCGGAAGAACGTCTCCACGGAGTCGGTCATGATGTCTACGCTCATCAATGTGGAGATGTTATAGAATCATAGAATGGTAGAGTTGGAAGGGACCTCCTGGGCCATCTGGTCCAACCTCCTGCTCAAAGCAGGATTCTCTAAATCATCCCAGACAGATGTCTGTCCAGCCTCTGTTTGAAGACTTCCATTGAAGGAGAACTTACCACCTCTCGTGGCAGCCTGTTCCACTCCATGATCACCCTGTCAAAAAGTTTTTTCTAATATCTAATCTGTGTCTCCTCCCATTCAGTTTCATCCCATTGCTTCTAGTCTTTCCTTGTGCAAATGAGAATAAAGATGATCCTTCTGCAATGTGACAGCCCTTGAGATATTTGTAGACAGCTATTAAGTCTCCTCTCAGTCTTTTTTGCAAGCTAAACATTCCAAATCCTGCAACCGTTCCTCATAGGACATGGTTTGCAGACCGGTCACCATTCTGGTGGCTCTTCTTTGAACTTGCTCCAGTTTGTTGATGTGTTTTTTAAAATGTGGTGCCCAAAACAGGACACAGTATTCCAGATGAGGTCTGACCAAAGAGGAGTAGAGGGCAATAATGACCTCACGTGATCTAGACTGTATGCTTCTGTTGATACATCCTAGAATTGTATTTGCCTTTTTTGCTGCTACATCACACTGTTGACTCATGTTCAGTCTGTGATCAATTAGTATACCCAAGTCTTTTTCACTTGTGCTGTTACTTAGCCCTCTTCCTCCCATTTTGTATATGCTTTTTTCATTTTTATTGCCCAGATGTAGTACTTTGCATTTTTCCCTGTTAAAAACCATTCTGTTAGTTGCTGCCCACTGCTCCAGTTTATTTATATCTTTTTGAATCCTCTCTCTCTCGTCTAGTATTAGCTACCAATCCTAGCTTTGTGTCATCAGCACATTTGATCAGTTTACCCTCAATTCCTTCATCTAAATCATTGATAAAGATGTTGAACAATACAGGGCCCAAAACAGAGTCTTGTGGTACCCCACTTGAGACATTCTTCCAACTGGATGTGCAGCCATTTACGAACACTCTGAGTCCGATCACTAAGCCAGTTATGAATCCACCTAACAGTTGCCTTGTCCATTCCATACTTAGTCATTTTTTCAATAAGGATTGTGTGAGATATTTTGTCAAATGCTTTGCTGAAGTCAAGATATACTATATCTACAGCATTTCCCTGATCCACCCAGTCAGTGATTCTGTCATAGAAGGAAATTAAGTTAGTCTGACATGACTTATTAGTTACAAACCCATGCTGACTGTTTAATCACTTCATTCTTATGCAGGTACTTACATACATGTTCTTTAATAATTTGTTCAAAGATCTTTCCTGGTATAGAAGTCAGACTCACCGGCCTGTAGTTCACTGGGTCCACCTTCTTCCCCTTTTTGAAGATAGGAACAACATTTGCTCTTCTCCAGTCTTCTGGGACTTCTCCTGTTCTCCAAGAATTTTCAAAGATTATGGACAGTGGTTCAAGAATTTCTTCTGCTATCTCCTTCAGTACTCTGGGGTGTAATTCATCTGGACCTAGAGACTTGAATTCATTTAGGTTAGCTAAGTGTTTCCTCACTGTCTTTCTGTTTATAGATATCCTGGATTCTTCTATTCCTTTAATAGGACAGTGAAGATCAGTTGATGTTACATTTCCTTTCTGAGAGAAAACAGATGCAAAATAGGAATTTAAAAGTTCAACATCCTTTCTTACCATTTCATCATTTTCATCCTGTAAAAATCCTATAGCATCTTTGACTTTTTTTTTTTTTGACGTATCCCCAAAATCCTTTTTTGTTGCTTTTGACATTGTCACGACGTATAACAGATATATTCTATGATAGTAACATATATCTAATGAGACAACACTCTATATTTCATATTATAGAAAATATCAACATGTATACGTAGAATCTGCCAGCAATGTCTTACCTGACATAATATCCAATGTATTGTGGGTCTATACTGTGCACGTGAAACGCTGTCTCAGGATAGAGGTGGACCGGGGTCTATGCTGACCCTGAACTGGGGTCCTGACTAGTCCCTCTACCTGGAGGTACTGTTAATGGTACAGAGGTCCAGGCCGCCAGCGTAACCCTGTCTCCTGTAGATCCCTGACCACTGTAATCTAGTCCTGAGAAGGACCCTGATTACCACCACAGGGAATGGGCAGGCAACAGCTTACACACAGTCAAATACAAACGAGACAGACAGGGGGTAAAGAAAACACTGCCTTGCATACAAAACTTCCACTACAGAGGAACACAAAAGGTTAAGAAGATAAACAATAAGCGAGGAGAGGAAAAACCACAACAGGCACTCTTAGCTTAAGTCTTCTCAGAAACGATCCGCTCTGCTGGTCTGAATGAATGCTTTCACCGGCAACTTCCCCAGCAGACCAGCAGGTATATGAAGGAAGCTAATTAACAAAACATCAATCGCAGCTGGGCGAGGCTGGTCTGTCCAGCATCGAGAGAGAAAGAATTAACTCCCTCAGTGCTGAAAAACACCCAGCACCAGAAACTCAGCTGTGCGAAGTCAGGGTGTGCAATCGCGACGATCTCCGCCGCGACACACCCGTGACAGTACCCCCCCTTCTACGAAGGGCCTCTGGACCCTCAGGGCCTGGTCTATCTGGGTGAGTAGTGTGGAAGGCCCGAACCAATCGGTCTGCGTTAATATCCGACGCAGAAACCCACATCCTCTCCTTAGGACCATACCCCCTCCAATGAACAAGGTACTGAAGGGACCGGCGATTCAGACGTGAGTCAATGATCTTCGATACCTGAAACTCCAAATTACCATTGACCACCACTGGAGGAGGAGGTAGAGGTGACGGTATAACTGGTGCCACGTACCTCTTAAGCAACGATTTGTGGAACACATTGTGGATTTTAAACGTAGGAGGGAGGTCAAGACGGAAAGCCACCGGATTAATTATTGAACTGATCCTGTATGGCCCGATGAACCTGGGACCCAGTTTCCAGGAGGGAACCTTAAGTTTTATATTCTTGGTAGACAACCATACCAGATCGTTCACACTTAGGTCCGGACCAGACACTCTCCTCCTATCAGCCATACGTTTGTATCGGTTCCCCATAGTGCTCAGATTATTAAGCACTTCTCTCCACACTGAAGCAAGTGACGACGAAAATCGTTCCTCCTCAGGAACCCCAGAAGAGCCCCCCCCATTGAAAGTACAAAACTGGGGGTGAAAACCATATGCCCCAAAAAACGGGGACTTACCAGTGGACTCGCTCCGCCTATTGTTAAGAGCGAACTCTGCCAGAGGCAAGAAAGAAGACCAGTCCTCTTGGTTCTCTGAGACAAAACACCGGAGATATGTCTCTAAGCTCTGATTCAGACGCTCTGTCTGACCATTAGTCTGCGGATGAAAAGCCGAAGAAAATGACAACTGCATCCCCCGACGAGAACAAAATGCCCTCCAGAATTTGGACACAAACTGAGACCCCCGATCCGACACCACATCGGAAGGCAACCCGTGAAGTCTCACAATCTCCCCAATGAACACCTGCGCCAGAGTTTTAGCATTAGGAAGAGCAGGAAGAGCAATAAAATGTGCCATTTTGCTGAACCTGTCAACTACAACTAGTATGACAGTTTTACCTGAAGACGGAGGGAGGTCCGTAATGAAGTCCATAGACAGATGGGTCCATGGACGCTCCGGGATTTTCAACGGTAAAAGGGCCCCAGACGGACGGGTATGTGGGGTCTTAGAGCGCGCACATACCCCACAGGACGCGACAAAAGTTACCACCTCTTTATTTAAGTTAGGCCACCAAAACCGGCGAGAAACGAGATCCACAGTTGCTTTACTCCCTGGGTGTCCTGCCAAAGCAGAATTATGATGTGCCTCGATAACCTTTTGTCTTAACTGATCTGGAACAAACAGTCTCCCTGGAGGTCCTACAGGGGCGTCCCCCTGAGCCTCCAATATCTCCTCCTCAAGCTCAGAGCATACAGCCGACACCACAACTCCCTCCTGAAGAATAGGAACCGGGTCATCCGTCTTCCCGGCCCCCGGGAAACTACGAGACAAGGCATCAGCCTTTACATTTTTTGACCCAGGACGATATGTGACGACAAAATTAAACCTGGTAAAGAACAACGACCATCTAGCTTGTCTGGAATTCAGACGTTTTGCAGACTCTAAATACAGCAGGTTCTTGTGATCAGTAATGACGGTGACCGGGTGGACTGCCCCCTCCAAAAAGTGACGCCACTCTTCAAAAGCCAACTTAATGGCCAAGAGTTCCCTATTGCCGACATCATAATTCCTCTCGGCGGACGACAATTTTTTAGAGAAGAAAGCGCACGGATGCCATTTACCAGGGGACGGACCTTGAGATAATACCGCACCCACTCCTACGTCAGATGCGTCTACCTCCACAATGAACGGTTGTGATGCATCAGGTTGGATGAGTATGGGTGCTGAAGCAAAACATTTTTTCAAGGAGGAAAATGCTTGACAAGCTTTGTCAGACCACCTAGAAAAATCCGTCCCTTTTTTTGTCATGTCAGTGAGAGGTTTGACAACGGATGAGAAATTACGAATAAATTTCCGGTAGTAGTTAGCAAACCCCAGGAAACGCTGCAGTGCCTTAAGATCCTCTGGCCGATCCCATTCAAGCACTGCCTTCACTTTCCCAGGGTCCATACGGAAACCAGAAGCTGACACCAGGAATCCTAAAAACTGAAGTTCCTGTAGGCGAATACACACTTCTCCCATTTGGCGTACAGTTTATTGTCTCGCAAGATCTGCAACACCTGTCTCACATGCTCCTGATGAGACACAAGATCCGGCGAGTAAATTAAGATGTCATCTAGATAAATGACAACAAACTGTCCCACTAGGTGGCGAAAGATGTCATTAACAAAATGTTGAAACACCGCCGGGGCAGTAGTCAGACCGAAAGGCATGACAAGGTTCTCATAATGTCCCTCCGGAGTGTTAAACGCCGTCTTCCACTCATCCCCCTCCTTTATCCTAATCAGATTATACGCCCCCCTGAGATCCAACTTAGAGAACCATTTGGCGCCCACAATCTGATTGAAGAGATCAGGAACAAGTGGGAGCAGATACGGATCTCGGACCGTAATCCGATTCAGCTCACGGAAATCCAAGCAAGGGCGTAGGCCTCCATCTTTTTTCTTCACAAAGAAGAACCCCGCGGCCACTGGGGAAGATGAAGGTCTAATATGCCCTTGGCTAGACTTTCCGAAATATAATCCTTCATAGCTTGCCTCTCAGGAACAGAAAGGTTATATAACCTAGATTTAGGTAACTTAGCATCAGGAAGCAATTTTATAGCACAGTCATACGCGCGATGAGGAGGTAATTCTTGACACCCCTCTTCTGAAAACACATCCTCAAAGTCCTCCAGAAAAGGAGGCAAGGTTCTAGGCACGACCGCACCGATGACCGTGTTCATGCAGTTACTATGGCAAAATTCACCCCACTGGCTTATCTCTCTGGATTGCCAATTAATAACTGGGTTATGTTTAGTTAACCAAGGAAGTCCCAACACAATAGGAGTGGGAAGGCCCTCCAACACATAACAAGACAATAGTTCTTTATGTATTGCCCCCACTCGAAGGTCTATGTTATGCACGGCTTGCACAAAGCTACCTTGACCGAGAGGCCTGGCGTCAATAGAGAATATAGGGATAGGTTTGACCTATACACTCAGTTGCATACCTTGCACCTGGGCAAACCGAGCATCCACCAGATTAGCCGCGGCCCCACTATCCAGAAGAACAGAAATCCTCTCAGTTCCTGTACCTACCACCACCTCCGCTGGTACGAGAAACTGAGACGGACTTGGGGACGAAATACATACTCCCAGATTGTCGTCCACCACACAACCTGGGATCAACAGTTTTCCGGCGACTCTTTGCTCAGCAAAGTACGGGATGGACACCCCCCAACAAAATGTCCCTTTCTCCCGCAGAAGTAACACTTTCCTGTCTTGCGGCGCACCGCCGATCCCTCCCTCGAAACGATGTCCCTCCTAACTGCATAGGCTCCTCAGAACAAACCAGGGGAACCTCAATATGAGGGACTATAGTAGAAGGTGGAGTCATCACAGGGGGCGGAGTTACCTCGCACCTCTCTCGAAGCCGTCTATCAATGCGAATCGCAAGGGCCATAGCGGCCTCCAGTGACGGGGGAGAATCATACTGAGCCAACACATCTTTTAATTTGTCAGATAATCCTTGACAAAACTGGCTCCTAAGAGCTGGGTCATTCCACTGAGTATCTGTGGCCCATCTACGGAACTCAGAAGAAAATTCCTCCGCCGGACGATCTCCCGGCTGTATCTTACGTAACTTCATTTCAGCAAGGGAGACCCGATCCGGGTCATCATATACCAGACCCAGGGCTGTAAAAAAAAATCGATCTACTGACTGGAGAGCCGGGGAGTCTGGAGGAAGAGAGAACGCCCAGAATTGAGGGTCCCCTTGTAAGAGCGAGATGACAATTCCCACCCTCTGGTCTTCACTCCCCGAAGACCGAGGCCGTAGCCGAAAATATAATTTACAAGCCTCCCGGAAGGTAAAAAATTTGTCCCGCCCACCAGTGAACCTGTCCGGGAGAGCCACTTTAGGTTCAGATCTGGTTTGCTCCCGGGGGTACAAAACCTTGGACTTAACGTCCGTCAGCTCCATGGACAAACTCTGCAACTGCTGAGCTAACTGGGCTACTGGATCCATGGTAGCTGGGGAGAATCTTTTAGAAGTGGCCGGTGAAAATGTCACGACGTATAACAGATATATTCTATGATAGTAACATACAGTCATGGCCAAAAGTTTTGAGAATGACACAAATATTATATTTTCACATGATCTGCTGCCCCCTGGTTTTTATGTGTGTTTGACAGATGTTTTTATCACAGACAGAAATATAATAATTGCAAACATATGAGTAACAAAAGCTTATATTGACAGTTAGAATGAGTTAATGCAGCAAGTCAATATTTGCAGTGTTGACCCTTCTTCTTCAGGACCTCTGCAATTCTCCCTGGCATGCTCTCAATCAACTTCTGGACCAAATCCTGACTGATAGCAGTCCATTCTTGCACAATCCATGCTTTTATTTTGTCAGAATTTTTAGGTTTTTGTTTGTCCACCTGTCTCTTGATGATTGACCACAAGTTCTCAATGGGATTAAGATCTGGGGAGTTTCCAGGCCATGGACCCAAAATCTCTATGTTTTGTTCCCTGAGCCATTTAGTTATCACCTTTGCTTTATGGCATGGTGCTCCATCATGCTGGAAAAGGCATTGTTGATCGCCAAACTGCTCTTGGAGGGTTGGGAGAAGTTGCTCTTGGATGACATTCTGGTACCATTCTTTATTCATGGCTGTGTTTTTAGGCAAGACTGTGAGAGATCCGATTCCCTTGGCTGAGAAGCAACCCCACACATGAATGGTTTCAGGATGCTTAACAGTTGACATGAGACAAGACTGGTGGTAGCGCTCACCTTGTCTTCTCCAAATGAGGCGTTTTCCTGATGTTCCAAACAATCGAAAAGGGGATTCATCAGAGAAAATAACTTTACCCCAGTCCTCAGCAGTCCACTGCCTGTACCTTTTGCAGAATATCAGTCTGTCCATGATGTTTTTTCTGGAGAGAAGTGGCTTCTTTGCTGCCCTCCTTGAGACCAGGCCTTGCTCCAAGAGTCTCCCTCACAGTGCGTGCAAATGCACTCACACCTGCCTGCTGCCATTCCTGAGCAAGCTCTGCACTGCTGGTAGCCCGATCCTGCAGCTGAAACACTTAAGAGACGGTCCTGGCGCTTGCTGGTCTTTCTTGGGCGCCCTGAAGCCTTTTTGGCAACAATGGAACCTCTCTCCTTGAAGTTCTTGATGATGCGATAGATTGTTGACTGAGGTGCAATCTTTCTAGCTGCGATACTCTTCCCTGTTAGGCCATTTTTGTGCATTGCAATGATGACTGCACGTGTTTCTTTAGAGATAACCATGGTTAACAGAAGAGAAACAATGATGCCAAGCACCAGCCTCCTCTTAAAGTGTCCAGTGGTGTCATTCTTACTTAATCATGACAGATTGATCTCCAGCCATGTCCTCATCAACACCCACACCTGTGTTAATGGAGCAATCACTGAAAAGAGGTTAGCTGGTCCTTTTAAGGCAGGGCTGCAATGATGTTAAATATGTTTTGGGGGATAAAGTTCATTTTCTAGACAAATATTGACTTTGCAAGTAATTGCTGTTAAGCTGATCACTCTTTATAACATTCTGGGGTATATGCAAATTGCCATTAGAAAAAGTGAAGCAGTAGACTTTGTAAAAATTAATATTTGTGTCATTCTCAAAACTTTTGGCCATGACTGCATATCTAATGAGACAACACTCTATATTTCATATTATAGAAAATATCAACATGTATACGTAGAATCTGCCAGCAATGTCTTACCTGACATAATATCCAATGTATTGTGGGTCTATACTGTGCACGTGAAACGCTGTCTCAGGATAGAGGTGGACCGGGGTCTATGCTGACCCTGAACTGGGGTCCTGACTAGTCCCTCTACCTGGAGGTACTGTTAATGGTACAGAGGTCCAGGCCGCCAGCGTAACCCTGTCTCCTGTAGATCCCTGACCACTGTAATCTAGTCCTGAGAAGGACCCTGATTACCACCACAGGGAATGGGCAGGCAACAGCTTACACACAGTCAAATACAAACGAGACAGACAGGGGGTAAAGAAAACACTGCCTTGCATACAAAACTTCCACTACAGAGGAACACAAAAGGTTAAGAAGATAAACAATAAGCGAGGAGAGGAAAAACCACAACAGGCACTCTTAGCTTAAGTCTTCTCAGAAACGATCCGCTCTGCTGGTCTGAATGAATGCTTTCACCGGCAACTTCCCAGCAGACCAGCAGGTATATGAAGGAAGCTAATTAACAAAACATCAATCGCAGCTGGGCGAGGCTGGTCTGTCCAGCATCGAGAGAGAAAGAATTAACTCCCTTAGTGCTGAAAAACACCTAGCACCAGAAACTCAGCTGTGCGAAGTCAGGGTGTGCAATCGCGACGATCTCCGCCGCGACATACCCGTGACAGACATCTCTTGCAAGCCTTAATTCATTGTCAGCTTTAGATAATCTGATTTGTGCCCTGCAAGTTCTGCAGATGGCATTATATTCTTCTTTAGATATGCCTCCCTCTTTCCATTTGATAAACATTTCTTTCTTCCTTTTTAGCATATGTTTAAGTTCTGTGTTCATCCATCCTGGTTTCCTTAAATGCTTCCCATTCTTCCCTCTTTTCGGAATTGTTAATGATTGTGCTTTGAGAATCTCATTTTTCAAGATGTCCCATCCTTCCTGGACATTTTTGTCCTTAAGGATTCCTGGCATTGGATCCCTCC